>OV656766.1:3600000-4200000 GCA_927399505.1 Luperina testacea | reverse complement strand
TGCCAAAATATGGTATAATACCTATATAATATATTCCACAGAATGAACAGTATCTCTTCCTTTTAGGACAAATTACTAAAATTTTTTGTCTTCAAATTTTTCTGAGCATTGATCTAGTCTAGTTGCTCAGATGATTTCCTCACACCGTACGTTATAAAATATTCAAAATTTTAATTTAACAAATTTAAGAAAACTCGACTGTATTGTTTAGTCATTTGTCTGATACTAAAATTAGTCAGTTATGCTGACCGTACAAACCTTCAATTGTCTCTCCCTAGCCCGCCGGTTGCCCGCGAAATTCAAATCTTACGTTTTTTGCAATTTGCAGATCAGTGTCAGGTTGTAACGTTGAATAATAGTCATTCAATAGGATTATATGAACTTAGAGGGGTTGTATTGATGATTTTAATTGTTATAATTATGTAAAGTTAACATTTGTTACGCTCACGAATCATATTTTAATCAACATTCAATATGACACGTAATATGAAACGTAACGTACATTTGAATTTCGCCGGCTACCTAGCGCATCCCCCTTAAAACATTGAGCATAAATCCTTTTGACGAATTGGTCCGTTACAGGTAGACACCCATGCGTGATGGAGGATTTCCGTGGGCGTCTCGATTACAATCAATGGTACTCGCTTTACGTGCTCACAGAATCAGTTGCCTGCTTACATCTCGTCGTCGATGAGTGCCTTAAGGTGACACTAAGCAATAAATGCAGCTTTTTCACATCTCATACTTAGTACGGTCGACCTTAGCATAGCACTTAGCATGTCAGTAGTAACAACTTGAACTGCGAGAAATGCCTTTTTTGTTCTACTTAGAGCTGTCATTGCTGTCCCATCGGACAATATGAGTGAAGGAAGAGAGAGTGACCTTTGTCTGTGCACACACCTGTGCACTATAATATCTCTCTCCGCTGAGGTTGGTCACCATGACCGAATTTCGGTCTGGAGGACTTTATAATGATAAAAAGAAGAATATGCCTTTGATCTTCTATTAATTACCACAGTTTTGCGTTCCAAACGCTCTCCTGTAAAGTCATGATTTTGCGGCCGTCGATACTGCACAAACTTATCGGTGTAGTATGAGCGGCGCCTTAATTGCGTAATACAATAAATCAGAATCTAAATAATTTTGAAGGATATTGCTAGTCCATTGCTTTGTGTGATCGACGAATTTGTCTGCTCAACAAAGTAAATAACGCAATGAATGTTTTTGGACTGTCAAAATGAAAGCCATTGCTACTGTTACGGCGCGTTCACACGAGCGTGATTTTATTCGCGCGTGCGTCGCGTACGTATCGCTCCCTCAAAAGAGAAGCATTTAATTCCAATGATTTTAGAGGGAGCGATGCGTACGCGACGCGCGTGCGTAAAAAATCGCGCTCGTGTGAACGCGCCGTAACAGTAGCAATGGCTTTCATTTTGATAGTTCTACAACATGTTACGCAATTACCCCGCCGGCCTTAACTGTTGTGAGTTGTGCACACCTATGCCTACTCTTCGACTCGAATAGTGTTACAGTGCGTATACAAAAATCTGACAAAGTTGTACATGTTAATTTCAGGTAGAGTCGATGTTGTTCTTCACTGCTAACTATGGCAGGAACGCGAGTTTGGCGGAATTTGACGCTGCGCAACAACATTGTACGTCTATGGTACGTTTAATCAATAGCTATAATATTCTATAATACTAGCTTCTGCCCGTGACTGAGATTTTTGTTCCCCCACCCACCGTATCGCATCGCATCGCCCGCCCGCGACTGAGATTTTGTTCCCGTTCCCTCCGCATTGCATCGCCCGCCCGCGACTGAGACTTGTTTCCGTACTCACCGCATCGGATCGCATCGTCCGCAGGCGCTGCGGCTTCGCTTAGCGTGTTTTCTGCCGTTCCCTCTTTTTGCTCGGCTCCTAACAGTTGTAGCTTGATGTTAAATAGCTTATAGCAAATGCAAGAAGAATCATTTTTCGACAATTGAAGTTTGTTTGAACGTGCTAATATCTGGAACTACCGGTCGGATTTGAAAAATATTTTTGAAATTTGTTAGACCAATTCTTGAAGAAGGTTATAGGCTATTAGCATCAAGTTACGACCCTTGGGAGCCGAGCTAAAGGAAAAAAAACCCAAAAAACGTTAAGCGAAAACGAGATAATAACACGAGCGGGCGATGCGATGCGACGCGGTGGTTCGGGGGCCGTAATTTCACGCGGACGAAGTCGCGGGCAACTAGTGAAATATAAAAAAGTTCTAGAATAAATCTAAAAAGCCCTAAAACAATCAAGGATTCCACATTTTCCATAGAACCATAAAAATCTGTTCTAAATAAAGTAGTCGAAAACAAAGTGGTCTCATAGTCTTCAATTTTAAAATGTTCTGGTGAAATAAATCTATTTGAACATTTAAAATAAATGTAACTTGATTTAGGTATAGTAAAAATCTTTGAAAAGTATTGTCCTATAACTGTTAGACATTTTGTAAGTACTCCTAGTTGTAAAAGTGTATTTATTTCTTTCAATATTATTAAATTATCTGATTCCTCTAAGATTGTCGAACAGACGCCTTGGCGGGAGGACGTTGTGGGGGTCTCGGCTTGTCTGTTGGCGATATCTGCCCTCCCCCCTCCCTGTTTGAAGTGAGTCGTACAAGGAGGGTCTCTGAAGTTCCCTGTTTCTTGGGATTATTTTGAGACTGAGTTAGTCGATTAGATGAGGTACTTTTCCGATTAAGGTTGTATGGTTTTAAGATGGTGCTAGCTGCTTTTTTTAATTGCTGTGGCACTTTTGACGTTGTCATTAAATTTTTCTCCAAAAAGGAATTGATCACGTTCTTGGTTTTCAACTGTCTTTCCTATATTTTTATCAAGATTCCGGAATTACTAGCTTCTTTCTGGTGACTGTGTCTTGATGATCGAGGTCTGTCAATAAGCGTGTGACATCACTGATTGTTGAAATTAGACTTATTTTGTCAACATCACCTTTAATCAATTTGGCTGTAGCACTTAGCAGACAACAAGGCCGCTGTTGCAATACCAATCTGTTGTTGGCGTTCTTTAACATTTAATAATCCCTCTAGCTCCATGTTAAGCTTTGGTGCGTCTAGAAGCTTGATGTTAGAGGGCAGAGGGTATCAAATATTTCTTTACAAGTTCATCTTGTTGTAGTAACGTAGGAAACAAAGTTATAGTTATATGTTTCCTACATTATTGATTCTAGAGATCTGCATCCTAAAGAGCTACAAAGCCTCTTTTAGTACTAAACAGAAAAAAATAAGGGACAGTTTTCGTAATTATACGAACGTTCAAAGTCTGATCTACTGAGATCATAGATTTAAACGGCTAAATCTGTCAAAAATACCTCTAATTTCCGTACATTTTTGCCAAGTTTTTGACATTTCTTGTCGCCGAGACTGCGGCTAGATTTTGAAAGTTTTAAATTACGAAAATTGGTCCTCAGATCAAATTACAGTACCTAGCTTTTTCTAATATAACTACAATTTAGTCGCAAAAGGTAACGTACCCATATTTATGGCTTTATTCCAGATGTTAAAATATCTAAATATTTCTTGGCTGAATCAAACTGCGCACGCTATAAGGATGTCGTTTCGAGACGTCGGAAAAGGGTATATATACTGTTTTTAATTTTTCTGCATGTGGTTACATACTTAAGGACATACATCTGTTATATCAATGTTTTTATTTCACAGATGGTTCAATATATACGAGAAAAATTGGGAGTTCTATGGTGTCAGTAAGCTCTCCCGATTCATGCAGCTCGTCAGGTTTCGAATGCAGGTAATTTTTCATTAGCTAGCAGTAGCAACTTATGCGGACCTCTTTAATAATCATAATGGTATATGTGTGAGACGTTATGACCGATCGAGCCAAAACGTGGACACTCAAGGTACGGCTGGTCCATAAATTCAATTTCGCTCAGCGAGCTATTGGTATAGAATCCGGAATGAGGTCATCAAGCAGAGAACCAAAGCTTCTTCTTAGCGTATCAACGGCAAGAAGTTTAAATATTGTGGAGCGACGATCTCCACAGGGTGGTTGGTAGCAGCTGGAGAAGAGTTGCTGAGAATCGAGCTAAATTGCGTGCAATTGGAGAGGCCTATGTCCAGTAGTGGGCTGCTGTAGGCTGATAATGATGGTATATATTGTGTATCTTAATATTTAACACATGACGTCACGCATTAGTTAGATTTGAGTTTGTTATAACAGTGCGCGGCCGTTAATATGGCACATCGAGCTTCAGAAAAGATCAGCAATGTTTACATTGCTGACGACGACGCAACACGACGCACGACGCATTGTTGAGACGACGCTTTAGCGTCGTCTCATTCCAAAACTCGACGTGTAATTTTAACGCCTGGGAATTGAGTTTTGTTCTGTCTAGCATAATCAGGCTATAACGGTTCCATTCCTGGCACACAGGCCTCCTCTCGGTGAGAGGGAGAAGGCCGTAATCCACCACGCGGGCCCAGTGCGGGTTGGTAGATGTCACGTGTCTTCGAATTGCTGATTCTAGGACATGCCGGTTTCCGGCTGTGTGAACTTGGCACCGGACTTTGGAAAAAAAAATTCTTAAGTGTTTTTCGGAAGATTTCGGTTAGTAGTGAATAGTAGTGAAGCTATTTTCGTTAGTAGTAATGCCAAAAAAAATAATAAAAAAATGACATCCCCGAAATTCGAAAAATCAGTTTTTTCCGATTGTTTCTCATACTCGTAGATAAACGTTAGTAGTGGATTGTAGTGCATTTTTTATCGTAAGTAGTAAAACAGAAAAAATAAAAATTATTTTGGCGTAAATTTCAAAACGATTTTTATGACTTAAATTCTGTTCTGAAAGCCGATACTAATACGATTACTACAAACGGTAAAATTGACAGAGGAAGGTTCGTAGAGGTTAGTAGTGGAAGAATTTTCGAAAGTAGTTGAAAAAAAAACTTGATTAAAAGTGATAAACTAAAGAAAAAAAATTTTAGCGTCATTTTTATTGAATTAGTCTCGTTCAAAAGGATATACGATTACTACAAATGGTAGAATTGACTGAGGAAGGTTCGTAGAGGTAGGTAGTGGAAGATTTTTTGTTAGTAGTTCAAAAAAAACTTGATTAGAAGTGATAAAACTCAAGAAAAACTTTTTTGCGACATTTTTACTGAATAATTCTCGTTCAAAAGAATATACGATTACTACAAACGGTGGAATTGGGAGAGGGACGTTCGTAGAGTTAGTAGTGGAAGAATTTTTGTAAGTAGTTGAAAAAAAAATTAATTAGAACTGATAAACTCAAGAAAAATTCCTTTAGGCGTCATTTTTACAGAATAAAATTCGTTCAAAAGGATATACGTTTACTACAAACGGTACAATTGACTGAGGAAGGTTCGTAGTGGTTAGTAGTGGAAGAATTTTCGAAAGTAGTTGAAAAAATTTGATTAGAAGTGATAAAATCAAGAAAAACTTTTTTCTGCAAAAGAATTATTGATAGTAGTAAAATCAAACAAAAAATTGCTACAAACGAAAAAAGTTACTACAAAGGAAATTAAACGCTCCTGCAAACGGAATAAACGCTACTAGAAACATCATTGAACAGTACAAGATACTGCACACGAAGTTAACTAAACTATAAGCGAGATAAATCGAACGGTGAGGCATCATCGTTCCGGATCTTCGGTCACTGTTAAGTGTTTACCTAAACACACTGATGGCTTTTTTATTTTTTTCTTTGTTTTTTTTCGGTTTTTGTTTTTCTCATAAATTTTTTTTGTTGGTTTTAATTTTTTTTGCAATTCCCATTGTTTGTTCTTTTTTCAATGGTAGTTTTAACTTTAGAATAATTATATTTATAATTTTAATTTTATATAATTATGCGATTTTTATTTGTGGTTTTTTTGTCGACCTCGATGCTGCGTGGAACTTAAGTTCAAATCTTAATTCGGACGTAGAACAGCAAATGAATTCGACGTTGCTTCAGCACTTCTCGGTTGGTAATCGCAATTACTCGTTTCGATGAACAAAGATCGTCATGTTCTTCCCACGTACCAGACGCACGTTTAATACAAGCGTAGTAATGTGCAGCAACGTAAATGATCGCCGAAACCATTTTGTACTGGCCATCGCAGTAGTTTAATTTTTCAGGGATTTCTGAAAGAGTAAATTATTTTCTGCAATTCGCTAGACCACGCCGTGCGGCAATCAACCCAATTTCCGCAGCCTCGAGATTTAGGAAAATGTGACTTCCTCCGGCAAACGTCTTCGTAACGTGAGTACCTTTGCATTCCTTATGCAAAGGTACTCACGTTACGAAGACATTCGCTTCAAATTTTTGATACGAAGTGTCCAGCGGACTGACTTACAGCTTCCTGTAGGCCCCTCATGGCTTCTTCGAAAATGGGGTCTGAATTTAGAGCAAGGACTGGGATGCTGCTTGTTTTCTCGAACTGACAATCACTGCAATGTATTTTTATCTCAAGAGACGGAGTGTTTGTCAGAATGTGTGATTCTATCAAAGTTGCGACGTTGATCTCGCAATCCAACACTCCATTCAAAGTCAACAAAGTCGTGGTATGCGGCTAGCATACTCTGCACGATGGAGTCGAATGCGCACGTATTCCACACAGCAATATTTCGGTTGCCGATTTTTGCAGGGGTCAAACTGTTACCATTCACGAGTAAAGGCAAAGTCAAACTGAATTTCAGCCGCTGGCGTATTATCTGTATATCATGACACGTTGTCAGATATTTTCCTCGTTTTTTGGGTCGACCATGCATTTTCGGTTGGATCGCTTCAGTCTTTTTTGGCACGCCAATCTTCTTTCTCATTGAGGAAAGCCATTGAGGATTTTCCCGTTTCGGTCGAAATATCGTCGAATGAATTCAAAAGAGACCGCCTAGCTCGTGTTGTTTTTGTTTCAGATCGTTTTCACAATTACCGTCACCGTCATCATCACGTACGTACGTACACGTTTACGATCAAATCCACCTTTACCTTCACCATCAGTCCCATGATCAAACTCACGTTCCAGCTGACTTTCACATCCTTGCTCTTCTTCCAGCTCGTCTGGCATTAAGGTTTTCCTCGTGAAATTCGCTTTCGATTCGCGAAGTTTGAGACTCTCCGACCAGGATGGTCGATTTTTCCTCAACTGGATCGGCTACTCGAGGCGTTGAATGTGTTACGTAAGAAAATTTTGTGGCAGAACAAAATTTTCTTATGGTTTTCAAGATTAGATTGTAATCTTATAGGAACCAACGAACTTTGGAATATATTTGCATCATCAGCTCCTGAATCATCTTGAAAGTTTTGCTGAAATCGAGCCTGTTGACTACCATCGCAACCCCATTTCGTTATAAGTTCCATATTAAGTAACTCTTCTGGAGTACAGGTTTCAAGTACATCCTCCAGATATTTGCATAATCTTGAAACTGTGTGATTTAATAAGTCTTGGAGGTGAACTTCGGCGCAAGTTTCTGTTACACGCATAGACTCTTCCCTCGGATAGCAATGCTTTTTTGCTTCTTTAATAAGCGAATAACACGGATAGATAATTTTGTTAGATTCGTGCAGTATCTCGTACTGTCTCTTGGTCAAATCACAATCAATAAAAAGGGACAAAGCTTCTGAAGCTGAATGTTTCCTTGCAGACACTTTTTGAACGTCACACAGCATTTTTTTAATTTTTTTTGCTCTTGTCGGAGTGGCAGTGACTTCCTTTTTTATTGTCGACGCTTCAATGTTTCCTGACTTTCGTTGACTATCACTGGCAGCGTATGTTAATTCTTGGACAGGCACTTGTTCTCGAAGTTCTTTTGTTTTTCGCCTCTTGCTGCGATCAGTTAATTCCTGGAATGATTTGCTTGGTCGCCCTTGTTTTGTTGTAGATATTGTTGACCAGCTATGTATTGTTATGGAACTGTCTAGCCAGTTTTTATTTTGATTAAGGAAACGTGCTTCTGTATTGTTGGCTAAACTCCATCTTTGCTTTAAATCGGATTTAAAATGTCTCAGATCATCCCTTATTATTCGAAACTCATTTTCTGGGCATTTCGTAATCTCTTTAACTTTTTGTTCCATGTCCAATAATTTTTGATATAATTTTCGTTTAGTGCTGTCTTTGAACAGCGTGTATAATGATGTTCTAGACAATTGCATGTCACATGGGGCCGAACCTAAAATGAAAAACGAACTCTAGGGCAATGTGCAAAAAAAAAAATACATTCAAAATATAAACAGTTTAAAAAAAAATGGTGGTATGATGGGTGACATTTTTGTATTTGGATAGCATAACAAATGTCTATAATTAGCCATAAAAAAAATGGTTTTTGCCCGATCATACCCGGAACTATTACAAAAACACTTTTTTTCTAAATAGTTTAGTCAAAAATATCAATATTTTAGTATAAGTCATCTGAATCTCAAAAATAAACTAAATATCAAAAGGAACAATCATATTTTAGGATCATAATAAAGTACATACCTTGTGCTTCGGTACCCATTGAAAATGTTCACAAATATCTTCACAAATTACTCAAAACACAGACTGCAAAGTTGTTCTAAAGTATGGCGTATCAAAAACAAAGACGTGCGTATTCAACAACGACTAGGTTTTGACTACCTGCACCTACAGCGGGCGCCTTCCAAGCCGTGTTTGGAACCGGTTTATACTAACTAAATATACTAATGACGCCCAAACGAGTTTTTCTTGAGATTATCACTTCTAATCAAGTTTTTTTTCAACTACTAACAAAAATTCTTCCACTGCCAACCTCTGCGAACCTTCCTCAGTCAATTCTACCGTTTGCAGTAATCGTATATCCTTTTGAACGAGAATTATTCAATAAAATAAAGTCAGTTTACTGACGATAGTTGAACGTGACAACGTCATAAGAAGATACTGATGGAATAGTTGCATTGCATTTGTTAATATTCGCTTGCACTTCAAGCCGCCATGGAACGCTACAACGCTACAGGCCGCGAGGTAACGCTACATGAGTCATGTTTTTTCGTGAGTGCAGCCAGCTTCATCGATTTATTAGACGTTGTCACGTCAAAAATCGGTTGTCAGTAAAGTCGGTTTACTGACGATAGTTGAACGTGACAACGTCATAAGAAAATACTGATGGAATAGTTGCATTGCATTTGTTAATATTCGCTTGCACTTCAAGCCACCATGGAACGCTACAGAGCGAGGCCGTGAGGTAACGCTACATGAGTCATGTTTTTTCGTGAGTGCAGCCAGCTTCATCGATTTATTAGACGTTGTCACGTCAAAAACGACGCTAAAATTTTTTTCTTTAGTTTATCACTTCTAATCAAGTTTTTTTCAACTACTAACAAAAATTCTTCCACTAGCTACCTCTACGAACCTTCCTCAGTCAATTCTACCATTTGTAGTAATCGTATATCCTTATGAACGAGAATTATTCAATAAAAATGACGCCAAAATTGTTTTTTTTAAGTTTTTCTCTTCGTATCACGTTTTTTTTCAACTACTAAAAAAATTCTTCCACTACCTACCTTTTTTTTTTTTTTTTTTGATCCACACCTACGCCGGGGGTCGCGGGAACGTACGATCCTTCCGCAACCCCCGGCTGGTGCCGGCCCGCCTCTGCGGGCCCCGTCTGGTCAGGGGGGGAGTGAGGTGTTTGACTCCCCCCGCGAGGTCTAAGAGGGGCGCGCGTGGAACACATCGCGCCGCCACCTCGGGTCCTGATGTGTGGGAAGCGACGGACGTTTCCACTACCTACTTTTTTTTGAAGTGAAAACTTCTTTAGCGGCGCTGTGTACTTTTTTTGGAATGGGTAAAAACTTCTAAATTCGCGTCAGGTCACGTGACCCTGATCGAAAATTCGTAAGACGTAAAACGTAAGACGCGCGTTGTTGAGGACAGCGCCATCTATGCACATCGGGAAGAACTACGAGGGCCTCGCGTACTAACTACGTAGTTCATCCAACAACGACGAGATGGCGCTGAACCACGGATATATAACTGTGTGCTTATTTGTAAATCTGAATAAATTCCTTTCACGAGAAGAATAAACCAGTCACTTTGGTCATCATACCTGATTTGCAAAAAACCCTATAAAATAAGGAACACACCTTAACACGCGTGTTTTGTTTATAAGACGATTCACAAAATACACTCGTAATTGTTCAAGTTTTCACTTCTGTCGGCACTACCGGAGTGCCAGTGTTTTTTTTTTTTTTGTTCCGGGGTGGAAAATCCTCATGGATGTCTTACTGACTAAAAACCACCCCGGGTGTTCCATCTCACACCTACGCCGGGGGTCGCGGGAACGTACGATCCTTCCGCAACCCCCGGCTGGTGCCGGCCGCCGCAAGACAGTTGGTACGCCAGCGTCATATGCTAGCTGCTCGACTATAGGTGTCAGCAGTGGCGTGCACAGGGTTTTATGCCTGGGTAGGCAGTTTTCTTTTCGCAAAAAAAAAGTCTCGCAATTGCACTAGTTAGTAAAGATAAAACTCACCAGGGGTTGAAAAGGTTGTAACTACGATTTTCCAATGATGCAAATAGAAGATTTCGGCCACTTCAAATATCTAATCCAAGTGAATGAAAATTACAAAACACGTCACTTGAAAGATATTCGATGTGGCCTAGAAAAAGGCTCTTCATGTGATTTGCATTATATAAATATATTTAATAATTACATAAACTACTGGTTTGGTAACAAAAGTAAAAGTAAAGTTAAAAAAATAAAAGTAAACCAACTTATTTATAAATTAAATCTACGCGCCTATCCTTTTTTATTAAATATGATTTTAAAACATCGTCATAAAAAGTTGGTTTGCGTTTTAATTCGACCAATCGCACAGCCAGTTGTGTGTCATAATTATTATGTTGAAAATAGTAGACAAACGAAACAAAATAACCGATTACTACATGTATGCAACCTGTCAGCCAATGATATGAATCATATTGTTTTTTATTGAATTTACGATTGATTTTACCTTTAGTTTGTATTAATTGCAAATCCGGTGTACGACGACCTATCTCGATAACTTGTTTTTTTTCACCGAAAGATAGTTTTGAAAACGCATCATATTTTATTTTCTCAATACACACACCATCTGAACAACTTTCACAGACAATATTATCCATTTTTTTCACTATTAACAACGTTAAAATCCTAAATATCTGAAAACGTATCACACAAACAGATCACACATGTCATCAAACAAATTATGGCGACTATTGACTATTGAAATTATCTAATATCTAGTAAAAGGGAAATGTAATACGACAAAAAATTATGACCATCTAAATATATAAAATTCAATGAAACAATGTTACTTCCTAAAATATTTGCATTGCATAGCAAACTTTCTTTCGGAAATGTTCGCTAGGAGTCGTAATTTTTCGTGTTAGAGACACTGTCTTTTCATGCAGTTGTGTGCGTGATTTTTGTCATTGTGTGTCACCAAAGCCCACGTAGCTATAGGAACGCACACATATTAAATCCGCATGACCAGTTGACCACGTCTTACCACGAGAGCACACATACAAAACATTCAGACAAGAATAATTTGTGTCTTTGCCGTGGCAAAGGCGAGGTGGCGCTAGTGCCGCGTGAATCGATGTGCGAACGTGAACGAGCCTTTAAACTGTATCGATCTTAATGATACCACCGGCACTCGATAGATGGAGCTGATTTATGATTTAAATTTTTTATGTGGTTTTGTTTATTGATAAAATAATATTAGATCTATTATCAGAACCAGGGTAGGCAGTGTCTTTCTGCCTATATGGAACGCACGCCACTGGGTGTCAGGTGTTCGAAGCCTGCTAGGTCATTTGTGCGTATCAACTGACTTGATAATTCAAGTCTGTCGATGGTTCTGGCTTCGATGTCAATGCCTTCGGTTGTGTATTTTCCTCGAATATTTACCTTGACCCGTTGTGAGTTTGTAGCGTCAATGCGCGCGCCTGCTACGGCCTCGATGTAAAATGGCTCATTTGGACCTTCTGCACCTATCCGCTGCGCGACGTTAGTAGTAAGTAGAGTTATTGTCGATCCGTCATCCAACAAAGCAAATGTCTACTTTACCGTTTGGTCCCGATAGTGTCACTGGCACTACTTTCAGCAAAACTTGATTGTACTTGCGCGGCGTGCTTGTGTTATTGATGACGGCGTGCAGCGCGATGTCACCGCATGGCGTTGAGTCGTCCCGTGATGCTGCATGCCCGGTCGCTGTGACACGAGGACGCTCTTCTGGGTCGTTTGCGGTGCGCGTTCCCCGGCTACTGTCACTGTGCAGTAGCCTGTGATGATAATGCTCGCAGTCTTGCACTACACACTGCTTGCTTTTGCATCTATGTTTCCACGTCCGTCGGTTCAGGCACCTGAAACATAATTTATTTTTACGTGCAGTTTCCCATCTATCAGCTATTGACATTTTCTTAAAGTTAGAACAGATGGCCACGCTACTACAATTACCGTTGCATATCACACACGGTGTTTTATAAGTCTCTACTATTTTGAACATCTTGTGAGCCGGTCGTTGTGAACGGTCTCGTTTAAGTTCCACCTCTGCCGAGGCGTGACGTGCATTGAGATCGGCCTCTCTATCGAGAAATTTTCCCAACACTAATAAGCCAGGCTCTGCGTCACCTGCAGCCATCTCATAATCATACCACCGACTAGCGTCACTGCTGCGACATAGCGTAACTGACAACTTTTCTGAAATTGCGGAAATCATCTCCGGGCTATATAAATATTCTGTTCTATTCAGAGCTTGCACCGCGGCAATGGCGTTTGTGACCTTGGATGCAAACACATATATCTGTGGGGTTATCTGATACTTTAGGTAACTGACGTAATTTATTTAATTCGTAAGTTATTAATGCGTTGGGTCGTCCAAATCGAGATTCTAACCTTTGCATAATTTGCGCGGCCGAGGATCCTAATAATAGGCATTTAACTGCCTCTAACGCTGTCCCTCTCAAGGATTTTCTGAGACGGGCCAAATTCCCTGCCTCTGTGTGAGTTGACGTAGACTCATTAAACGCTGCTTTAAAATGCAGCCGTTCGCCAGGGTGGCCACTAAAGATAGGTAAATCAAATTCATACCTGCTGGCAGCGGGTTTGCCCCGCGCTACCTCTAACAATGCCTGAGTCAATCCTTGCAGCAGGCTCCCCTCGTCGTTACGTTGCAGCGGGTGCGTTACGGGGTGGCGCGTCGTTTGGCGTCATGGGTTGTGATTGCGGCGGACAGATGTGGTTGCGGTGCTCACTAAGTGTGTCCGCGGCGTCCGTCTGACGTTTCGATGTCGCAGTCGAGCTTCCCTCCAATAATTCTTCGTCTGCTGATTCTGCTTCCAAGAGCGCTAACCTAGCAGCGGCGAGTTCCAATCTCGCTCGCGCCAACGCCTTCCTGTCGGTTTTCGTCTCGCCTAGTGGTTGTCTGTGTGGAGGTGTCGTCGCCCCAGGGCTGTGAGGTTGGGCCTGGTCCGACTCTGTGACGGAATAGTTGGGCGGGTCTGTTGGTCCCACCGCTGTCGCCAATTCCGTGGAGACGGACTCATTTCCGTGGCCGCTGTGACGAGTTCATGCTTACCGCGTGTCTTCACTATGTCGACGGTATTGCATACACCACACTACCACTTTCGCGTAAGATTAGATCAAAGCTATACCTGCCCGAATCCGGCTACTGAAGGACCAATGTGGAGGACAGAGGACTAATCAAGTAGCAATGAAAAAACACACGAACACTACTACAAGATTTATTGTCGGTATATCCACAGGTTTAAGCTATTACAGCTATTATTACAACTATTATTACAATCGCTGGTTTCGGGCAAGGATGGCTACAGTTCAACAATTCTATCTGAACGCGGTTAAAACTTACGAGACTAGTGCGCTCTTTCGTGTCTGGAAGCGAACAGAACAGTACAATCGAAATGTGGGCGGAAAAGAACTCATTTACAATCAACTTCCGGTTCCAGAAACTTCTAGAACATTCAAGTAATCTCTACAGTGCTGCCTCGTAGTGTCGAGAGGCGACTACTACAACATTCATTCATAATATTACAATACTCATTCATAAAACAGCGCCTCCAGTGTCGAGAAGCGAGCATTAAATCGATATTTACGCGTAAACTATTCATCGTTACTGGCGCTCCCCAACGGCGAGCGTCGCAAACAGAAAGACGTTTCTAATTCACTGCTTCCGCTACACGACAACAGAGGACGCTGCTTGTATATCAGTCACACTTCCTCTGTCAATTTTACCGTTTGTAGTAATCGTATAGGCTTTCCGAACATAATTTAAGTCATAAAAATCGTTTTGAAATTTATGCCAAAATATATATACCGTAAAATCGCATTACTTTGTTCCAAATTTTGATTTTTTTTTTCTTTTTCGCTCCATGTTTCTGGTCTAATCAGCTCTTAATCTATTTTGATGAAATCGGTATATAAAAGAGGATATAAGTAAACGTTATAAGTGAAAAAAGGAAAAATGTTGCAGTGTTTTAGTACATTTTTTTTTGTCAAAATTTGGGCCAATGTTTTACTTTGGACGTGTATACTTCGACCCACTGATTTTTTTGTTTCCCAATCGCTAGTTTTCTCAAATATGGAGTAAAGATATCAATAAAACGAAATTCTATAGGAAAGAAAACACCATTTTATGTCGGAAAAATCAAACTATATTAAATTTTTCAAGATAAAACTATGAAAAATTTTTTTTACAGAAATTTTGCTCCATTGCAAAGTGCTAACTTCTACAAAATTTACGAAATTATATCTTATTCAGACAACAAAACTTAATAGCAATATTAGTAGCATCTATTACTTATCCATAAGATTTATTTTTACTTAGGTATCTAACAACTAGAAAATCAGTCTTCATCATCTTTTTATAATAATCAACTTATGAAAAGAAAACTATTTTTAATAAGTTTTAAGAGGAAGAAATTTTTTAAAGAACCAAACTAAACTGCACTTAGACTGTGTTATAACAAAGCTTCATCAATTTCAGGTACAGAGAAGCAGCCTTTTTTCATAAATTTAGGCGGATTAATTTTCCTCACGACATCTTCCCAACGATACAATTGCTCGTCCTTTATAAGAGGCCATCTCCAAAACTTCACTCCTTTTTTCATTGCGCCCACCATAACACCCTCTTCATTAAAGGAAAGTATTTTACCGGGATATAGTTGACCTTTCCATTTGATGAGGACATGATCGTCCACTTGAAGAATATCTTTTATGTTTGTCTCGGGCACGGGTCTCAATTTTGAAATTGACGCTAGTGGAAGATCGTCTTCTGTTTCTTCGGCATTTAAGTCCTCGAACTGGCAACTGATGACACTATTAGTGTCGTCATTTATTGAAGCACACTCATTGGCATGAGTGTATTTTGGCCTCATTTGGAACTTCTGTGTTGATATTTCCTGATCGTCCAGCATATTTTCAATAAAATCGTCGTCTGGTAAATCCTCTGTAGATGAAACGTCACTCATATTAGAGCTGCAACTAGTTGTAGAATCGTCACAATGTTGTCGACGTTGGGCTTGGGCATTTTTGTTTTTCCGGTTTTTGATGACAGATTTTGCTGTCACATTAGATGTGCCTTCATCAGCAATATCAGCTGCAGTAATTGAGCGGCCAGCAGGAACGTTAAGTTTTCTCTTTTTCGCAGTTTTTATTGCAGAATTGTTATCAGCTCGTGCTTGCTCCAATCTTTGCATGAACGACTCTGTGATTAGATTCAAATTTACGATGCGATCCTGTTGGGGCAACCTGTTTATTGGTTCATTTTTGTCAGGCGGCATAATCCCAGTTTTCTTGAAACCGGCTTTTATGTTTTCTCTTGTCGAAGTCAAGCTATCTAATGCACTCTTAAGTAGACCGGGAAATTGATCCTTTGGTGTCGTTGTAAGTCTTCTGCCCTCTGGACTCTGCTTCCAATTAAGTAATGCCTACCGCCATTTCAACTTCAGCGGCCTGAAATACGCCACATCCAATGGCTGTAGAATGTGTGTTGAGTTGGCAGGCAAGCATATGAAGGCAATATTATATTTCTCGCATTCTTTGACCACTCTTTGATTAATGTGTGATGAAAGGTTGTCACCTATCAAGACCTTCCGTCCTTCTTGTTGTTTCAATATTGGTAACAAGTGGTTGATAAAACAATCCTCAAATGTGGCGGCGTCCATCCAACCACTTTTTGTCCTATTGTATCGAGCTCCAGGAGGACCATTTTCTCTCCAAGTAGACCAAAGATGATCGGCTTTGTATATGACGTATGGCGCGATAACATCTCCACTGGCGTTCCCACAAAACATGACTGAATAACTGATTTTTGAAGAGTTAATTATAGCTTCTGGGTACTTACTTCCGCGTCGGCAAATCACCTTCTTTTTTCCGGGATCATCTGTGAGGTTTGTTTCATCGTAGTTATAGACATTCTCAGGAGGAATATTTTCTAACTCCAAACTCAAATTTTCGATAAAATCTTCTCTAACCTTCTTTGAAACTTGGGCACGTACTTTTTTTCTGTTTTACTACTTACGAAAAAAATTGCACTACAATCCATTACTAACGTTTATCTATGAGAAACAATCGGAAAAAACTGATTTTTCGAATTTCGGGGATGTCATTTTTAATTATTTTTTTTTGGCATTACTACTAACGAAAATAGCTTCACTACTATCCACTACTAACCGAAATCTTCCGAAAAACCCTTAAAATTTTTTTTTCCTAAGTCTGGTGCCAAGTTCACAGCCCCGGTTTCCCCACGATGTTTTCCTTCACCGTTGTGAGAGCAGTGGTGATGAAGCAATTTACACAAAGTAAAGCGCCTCCCTGGGTGCGAACCCACGATCTACGACTCGTACTCGCGGCCGTTACCACTGTGCCACCACTGCTCATGTTCTCTCTAACGTTTATAATTTGCATGTCAGTACGCTCTCCGCTTCTGCATAGAGCAGTCGATGGCTATGTTCGTGTACATGTGCGAGACGCCATGCTTGTGCACCTACTGGTGCGAAGAGGACTGGGAGTGGGACTCCTCAGACCTCATCAACTCCCCCTTCCGCTCCCCCACTGTCACCCTCTTCTACTTTAGTCTTATGATGTCGGAAGAAGGACCCTTCTACACTACGGATACGGCGCAGTTTGAGGTAGGATTTTGTATAATTTTTGAGTTTTGGTAAGCGTTGTTCACTCTAGACTTTAGGACTTGTTTACAACACGATTAACGCCTGTCTTTTTACAAATTAAATTCGAGGATATATGGATAATATAAAAATTTAAAAATATAATATGTAAGGATCGTGACTTTCTGTCAATTCTGCCTTCCTGAAAGCGACAATAAATCGGGCTGTAGTACGTAACTATGTAGAACTTAGGTAATATACAATAACCATCTTATTACAAAACGAAATCTAACCTAAACCTTTAGGCCAGGCCAGGCCTTTTAGGGTATTTCGAACTTTATTTCGATTTAAACAAAATGATGAATACTGAAATAAGAATTGCATTTGTATAACAGTTAGCTTCTTAATACAATAACCGTCTCTGTAGTTTAAATCTGAAAGACAATTCCCGTAATAAAAAACATTTAAAATCTATTCACAATCTCATCTCAGTGACAATCAATGTTAAAAATGTAGGGAAATTTAAGGTAATTTTGACATATGTCAGACTGTGAACGTTCTTAAAATTACGAGAATTGCCCCTCAGATCAAAAGAAAAACCTTGTTTTGTAATACCTCCTGGTATGTGTTATTCTGTGTAAGACCAGGCTCATGGATTTCAGGTAGTGATTCAGCGTCTGTTCCGCGAGATGCTTTACCGCTGTCACTTCATCGCTCAAGTACACCCCATGATCATGACCGGCCTGGTTTTCGATAAGGAGCTGTTCCTCACATCCATTGGTGAGTCAATATTGCGTATCGACACAGTGAGAATGGCTCGGGTTTATTTTTACAGCATGTATCAGAAACAACAGAACAGCTTCAACTTTAATCACCTAATGAAAACAATCAACTGATAATTAAAATCTTAATCGATTCTTTTATTACACCGACAATATTTAGAATAGAACAACATTTGTTTCAAATTCTTTGTAATCCTCAGGCCTGATGGAGCCAAATGTGGTGGATTACCGGGAGAGGCTACTAAAAGCGTACAGGAAAGCCATCATCCCGTTGATAGCTTACATGAGGCAGTATGAGTGTTACAGAGACATATTCACGCTGGACATTGAGGAGTATGTAGAGTAAGTACTGGTAGAAAAAAAGTTTTTACTGGCAAAAATGCAGGCGGTCCACCTGATGTTAAGAGGTCACCGCCGCTTATGGGACATGATACTAGTCGAATTTGAGGAAAGCTATAGGCTATTTAACATCATGCTAGGGCCCTTACGAGCCAAGTAAAAAGACAAAGAATCAGAATAAAGGCTAAGGAAGGAACACGGGTGGGTTTTAGTCAGTAAGAGTCTGACACTCCGTCCCGCTCCACCCAGAGCGGGAGGGGTCATTTGATGATTTCCCATCATGTGTCTGAACATATGCCGAAGGTACGCGACTGAAGTTCGGCATGATTACGTCTGCAATGCTATTTGAATTACTGACGACACTTTATGCCGAAATTACGTTGCATTAAATGGCATTGCAGGCGTGTGCATGTTGAACTTCGGTCGCATACCTTCGGCATAGTGTGTTTAGACACTAAGCGAAAACGAAGTAATATCGTGGGCAGGCGATGCGATGCGACGGGGTGGGTCGGGGGAACAAGAAATAAGTCACGGGGAGAAGGTAATCTGTTATACAGAGGCATTGCAGGTGCTTTTTTAACCCAGCAGCAGTGTATTTAATATTTTGGTCTACCATATTTTCACTATTACAAAATAGTCTTCCAGACCAAATTTTACCCATGGCGGCCAATCTCAGTGGAGACTAGCCATTTACGCGTTATTATAGTGCACAAGTGTGCGCGCAGACACAGGTACACTCCCTCTTCCCTCATTCTCATTATCCCATGGAACGGCAGAGACAGATCAGGCGCAGGACCAACGGGTTAACGTGCTTTCAAAAGCACGGGGTATAACACCGCCAACGTCCATACTCCGGGCTGTTACTAAGAAATTTCCTTATGGAAAAACCCCATAACATTTTGCCCGACCTGGGAAACGAACCCAGGATCCTTCGCTCAGCAGTCGCGCTTATGACCACAAGACTAACGGGGCAGTTACTGATACAAAGCTGCACTATTAGTCGAGTGACATTTAAAGCCAGAAAAATGCGGAGTTGTAAAGGAAATATTTATGTCAATCAAACAGCGTGGCTTAAAGGCCCCCAAAGGCCAATGGAGAGGGCTATGCTTGGAGTTCCCGTGATCGAATCAGAAATGAAGAGATCCGCAGGAGAACCAAGGTTACCGACATAGCCCGAAGAATTGCCAAACTTAAGAGGTGGCATTGGGTACGGCACATTGCTCGCAAAACAGACAGCCGATGGGGCCGTAAGGTTCTGGAGTGGCGACCGCGTACCGAAAGACGTAGGTTGGAACGCCTCCCACAAGGCGGACATTGTGAAGACTGCAGGAATCCGCTCGATGCGGGAAGCTTAAAACCGGTCAAAGTGGCGGTGCTTGGGGTAGGCCTATGTCCAGCAGTTGACGTCTTTCAGCTGAAATGATCATGATGAATAAAACAGCGTGGCGCAGCTTGAATCAACTCCTTTAAACTGTTGTAGGAACTACCGTACCGAGAAGCATTCCGCCTCAGAGACCAAGGATGAGATTCAGATACATTATGATGAGAAGCAGGATCTCATATGGAGGCTACCTCAATACATCAATATCGGACCCTTTGCCATCAACGTTGACTCTCTAAAGGTGCGTCATGCTTTGTGTGGGTGCGTTTTTATAAACATACATTTATTTCGGGGTTTTCCGACATTGGAGTTCCGAATTCGAGTTCGAAAATATGTATATGAAAGAAAAAAAGAAAGAAAGAAAATACGTAATAATATGTAATAAATAATATGTATGTAATATTTTTTAAACAATTAAATAAATAGTAAGTTTAGGCCCATTTGCACGTTAATGAACCCATTAACGTGCAAATGGGCCTAAACTTATTATCCAAAAAACAGCTAACTCAGGGTTAATAAAATAATTCATCTTGCGCCACCAAGAGTTAGAAAGGGTGAAACTTTTAAATATTCCCATCGGTATGGGAGAGTCAACTCTGGGTTAAGCTACACACATAAGGCCTCTGCCTCGAATTTTGCGGGCAGCGGGGCGGCGGCGGCGGCGGCGCGGGAGCGGCAGGATCTTATGCGTAAAATCAAATGGACCGGTTCTCGAAAACAGCGGCGCGGGGGCGGGCAACGAGCGGCGCACTCCAGTCAAACGGTGACCGCCCGCGCCGCCGCCGCTGCTGCCCCGCTGCCCGCAAAATTCGAGGCAGAGGCCTTACGGCTGCAGCGGTGACGACTGACATGAAAATGATGACGCCGGCAAAGATTTAAATCGCTAGATACGCCTTATCGTGGCAAAACATAGTCGCGTTTTTGTTTAGTTTTCACACCTCTGACACACAATATCGCAGTGACTTACTTAATTGTCATGGAAACGATATAATATAACTTATGCATTTTTTTAATATTTAAGTCATCAGGTAAATATTCTTTTTTGGTATCTTTCATACTGTAGTGACTTTGTCTGCCTTTAAATGATTTAATATGAGTACATATCAATTGTTTTGTATTCATGTCCAATTTTTTGTGTGAACTTGATTTTCCCCTTCTATCATTTGGTGCAATGCCTGTCTCTTTCAAAGACTTTAGTAGGTGTTCAAGTTTTCCTTTACTTATGCCAAAAATAGATAAAAAAGCCTTGTAGCATACAGGTACCTCTTGTACCTGGTCATCTTCTTTGATGCGTACTTCCATTTCATTTTTTCTACTACGCCTTCTTTTTATTGAACAAACATTCATTAATCCACATAAGAATATATTTTGCTCATCCGTAGATTTCAAGCTATTAAATTCACTTAACAATTTAACACGATTTTCTGATGAAATCCTTTCAAAACATTTTAGTCTTGAACACTTACAATCCTCGCCTGACTCGTGGGCAGCTAGTCTAATTTTTTTCATAACATCGCGTATTCTTCCAGTCTTTTTCGCTTTTTCGTTCCTTTTACTAAATTCTGAACAATATCTTCATCGCTTTCATTAATTTTTTCAACAATTATACTGAAAAATATCTAAACTACACCGGCTCTAACCAATTCGCGATCACAATAAAACATAACCTTTTTTAAATGATATTTGACAGTTGGACATTCCTTGTTACGTTCAGTTACACCAAGGACATTCCCATTTTTGCACTTGTACAGGGTTTTGAATTCTTGAAGATATGAGGGACTATGTTTGTTTTTACGCTTTTTGCATGTTGCTATATAAAAATACGCGCGAAAACCTATGTGTTGCCATACTTAATTTATATTTGAATTTATTGTGACATTCCTTGTTTTGCCCCTGTACCCTTCATAATAATGTGTATTCTCACTCTTTTCTGTATGGACACTTGCGTGACTAAGTACGGTGAGGGCAAATCTAGTGATTTAAATCTTTGGGCAGAGGGGATTTGACTTTAGGGTGTCATGTCAATGCATGTGAAGGCTAGCGGCCAGCACCTATCAGAAAGGCGTCCCAGACTAAAGTGGTTCTACAGCTATAATACAAAAAAATATTCTTTTATTCCAGCAAATTCTCGTTAATAAGCGGTCGGACATAATCAAAGCGTTGTTGATAATGTGGGCGGAGGAAGTACGTCTGGTGGTGGAAGACGTCATAATGGCTTACAAGAGCATCATGAGAAAGTTAGGGGAGAAGCCTAATACTATAGAACATGTGTTCGAGATCAGGGAATGGATGGAATCGATACCTTTTGCGCTTAAGACGCAGGATGATATCATGAGAAAAGTTCACGCGGTAAGGCTGTTTAAATCATGTAGGGGTTAATTATAGAAGGCTGTAATTAATTTAGATTTAGTTGGGTCGAAAACGCTTTCATCAAATGCCTGCAGATGATGAGCTGTGATGTATGAGTAGGAAAAGATAAATAAACTATTCCATTGTGTCCAAGCAGATATGGGTTTCGTGATTGTCACACAGCAATAGAATTATGTGATTAAACGAACTTACCTTAAGTGAAGTTCTATCATAATTATACGAAGTTCCTTCTCCGAGACAGGTCTCCCAACCCATCCCTACTGAAGTTTTAGGGTTGTTTACAATAACTAGCTTTAAATGAAATGACAGTACAGTGTGCCCGATGGGGGAACACGTTTTATTTTATTTTTTTAAATTTTAGCTTTGAATTAATTGTGACCACGCTGGTACAATCCCACGCTACTACACGTTAATATATTTCGCTTGGAGAAGGAGTAAGTGTAATTAGGGTTACTTATCGAGCATGCCTCTATACAAGGTGACAGGGACATGGACGCACAAGCTGTTATCATGAATTCAGTACATGATTCTAGACTCCTAGCGTAGGGGAATAATGTACTGAATCCACGGTGTCAGGTTGCGCATAATGTTCCTGCCCCCCTGTATAGGAATATCTTAAAACAGAGACGAATATTTCCCGATTATCCACGAAAGGAGCAGGAGGAGTACATGAAAAGAGCCTCCCCAAGCGACGTATCTACAGAACCACTATACGTCCGGCGCACCCTGGGCAATCAGCAGTGCAAGCTGATTGGCTAATCCTTTCACCACGATGGCAATCCAAAGTCCACTTATTTTTATCGACACGCTAAGCAGGTATATGCGGAACAGGCTCGATGTTGCGTCGCTGGCTCCACTCTGTTTGAATGGAGTTCAGATTGAATACGCTCATACGGTTAAAAACCTGGGGGTAACCATGGACTCTTACTTGTCGTGGACTGCTCATGTAGCACAAGTCAGTCGTAAAGTGCACTACACGTTCCATTCGTTGAAATGTCTCCAGGGCTTCTTGCCCTTGAACACCAAAATCTCTCTTGCTCAAACCCTCATTCAGCCCATTATTGATTACGCCGATGCCTGTTATTTGGATGCCACAGAGGAGCTTTTAAATAAACTTGAGCGTTTGCAAAATATCTGTATCCGCTTTGTTTTTAATCTTAAAAAGTATGATCACGTCTCCAACTTTCGCAAGTTACTCAAGTGGCTCCCCATTCGACTTCGCAGGAACTCTCGGATATTGTGTCTGCTTTTCAATCTCCTTCACAATCCTAAAACTCCATCCTATCTGCGGGAGCGTTTTTCCTACGCCCGCCCTGCAGATGCGCCTTGCAGGTCACATCTTAAAAACCTTCTCAAGTCCCCTCCCCACTCCACCAACTTCTACTCCTACTCCTTCACAGTGCACGCGGTGCGGCTGTGGAATGCACTACCGCCTGAAATTAGGGACTGCCAAACTGTTGCAGTTTTTAAGAGAAGAGTAAAAGAACACTATCTTTCCACTTTATCATAGTTGTGTATGTATTTATTATTGTTTTCTGATTACGTTTTAATATTTATTAACATTCTAGTGATATTTATTATAGAAGTATGTATTTTTATTTGTATTTATGTAAGTATATTCTTATAATATTCGTTTAGTTTTTTTAAGTGAATTGTTTTTAGATTAGATTGTATGTATTATTTTTTGTCTCCTTTACTCTTTCACACGCTGTCTACATCTCTCTATTTATTGTCCTATCGCAGGTATGCTGGAAGAGATTTCTTATGAAATAAGCATCACCTTTGTACCTATTTTTCTGTTCTGATTATTTCGTATCTGTTTATATATGTGTGTACATAAATAGTAAAATAAAAATAAAATAAATAAATAAAAAGAAGATCCACCCACTTCTATCTGTAGCGCTGATTCGATGCTTCTTCCACGTGTTGCTACTAGAAAATAGTCATTATAATGCATGAAGTAAACGTGTGTAGGATTGATATTCCCAACAGCAGAAAGAAATATTACAAGTTCACCTCTATTCACCCTCTATCTCCTCGATACCCTGTTTTTTGTGTTTTTGGATCTAAGAATTTGGGAGTAGTCAAAATACTGCACGAATGGCCTCAATTTCCCCTACATGGTTAAGTAAATAAGAGGGTTCAAAGATATTTATGTTGCATGTCGAATGAATTATGGGCCAAATCTGCCACGGCATGGGTCCCAGAAAACGTCTGGCGACATCAAGGCAGACCCAAGATGAACGGACGAGTTTGACGCCTGCAGACAGGGTTGGTCCGCACTAGCTCAAGACTGAAGAAGAACTGGAAAGGAGAAAGGGAGGCCATTGCCCTGAAATGTTCCAACATAGGCTTAAAATAAATATAATATACTTAACTTCAACAAAATTAACAGGACTACGAAGTTCTCGACGCGTTCTTCTTTCCGTTAGAAAACGATGACTTTAGAGCCCTGTGGGAGGCTATTGGTTGGCCTCTGCAAATATCTAAACAGGTATGGTTTGTAATTAGTACAGGCGCCAGCACATCAAGTTACCCGAAACTGTCCAGTCAACTTTGAACCTAATGCTTTAGCGATAATGTTGAAATTCTATTAAAGAAATTTGACAGATTGTAGAAGCTTGATGTGCTGGCGTCTGTACATACTTTAAGTAATAGGTAATACGGGCTGGTATCCGCAACTCCACGTCAATGCGCGTATTTTGCGTATACTTTTCAAAAATATGTATGTACTTTTTCCGTTAAAAAAAAACATTTTTAAAAGATGTCTTCAAAGTTATACAAATAACATTACGTCTTGCTAGTATGTCCCATAGGTGTATAGTCAGCTTTTGACATTTATGATTGCGGTACGAGTCATTTGGTATAGCTATACTGAATGAATCGTACCGCAATCATAAATGTCAAAAACCCTCAACGAGTAGCTACTCATTGAGGGTATTTGATGGCTTTTATTATTTCCTAGCTGACCCCGAGAACTTTGGTACCGCCTCAGGTTTTTTTTTGTTATCATTTCCCATGTTTTAATAATTAGGAACCCTCACGGGCTCCCCAGAACACCCTACCAAAGTTTCATTAAAATCTGACAAATGGTTTCGGAACGTATAGAGGACAAACATACAAACAATGAATTTTATTTATATAGATTTGTATACTTTTTATAGTTTCCCTAAGTATTTAGTTGTAGTAGTGCCTTGTACCTAGTACCTTGATACTAGCATGATTGATTAATGACTGCCACGTTCTGTGGTAGGTGGAAGAGACGATTATCTTCTTGGAGGAAGAACAGGAGAAATTTTGGAAGCTGCACCAACAAGATGAACAGACGTTATACGATAAGATTGACATGTTCACCGCGCAGTGCATGACTCTCACGCTGCAAAATGACTTCTCTAAGGTAAGGCTAATATGCAAGTAATTCTGTTATATTTGTATTCGATAGTTTATATCGCCACATAGTAGTAAAAAAATATTCAACGGCAAAAAAAATCAATAAAAAGTACTTAAAAGAAGTTAGTAATAGCCAACCGTAAAGGCCCTCCATTTTGGCGCGCTTGGTGTGACGTCATAGTTCATGACATTGACAAAGAAAGAAAGAAAGAAAATACATTTATTTACATTTATTGACAAGTACTCAATTCAAACCATATTCAAACACTTCTATAAAACACATTGACATTTATTGTTGTCATGAACTTTCACGTCACATTCACTCTGAGCAGTGGCGCCGTTTTTCAAATATTTCAAGTTCTCACAGTTTTATTGCATTTAAAAAAAAAAAATTTCTTCCCCAAAAATAAATAATTATTTATTTATTTATTAAACTTAATACACTATCTTTACAGGATGACCCCAATACACTAGTGGTTTGCAAACACATACCTACCAAATAAAATCATATCATCAAATCATCTTTAATTTTATTTTCCAAATAAAATGAAAAATCAACTTACGGCTAATACTTAAAAATCTAAACTTTAAAAATACAAAACTAATCAAAAATCAATCAATTATAATAAAAAATATTGATGCCTTCAACGAAGCCCAAGTCCAGTCCAGTCCAGACTAGTCAGCGAGTGTTACCTGGCACTCGAGGTTTTACTAAAATATGTTGCTTTATGTTGCTCAGCGAGCTTTGGAACGAGTTATGCTTGGAGTCTCTTTGAGCGATAGAATCCGGAATGAGGTGCTCCGGCAGAGAACTAAAGCTGTCGACATAGCTCACAGAATGAGCAAGCTGAAGTGGCAATGGGCCGGCCATGTTAGCCGTAAAACCGATGACCGTTGAGGTAGACGTGTTCTTGAGTTGAGACCGCGAATCCGCAAACGTAAGGTAGGACAACCTGAGGCTAGGTGGAGCGATGATCTGGCTGGCTGACAGCAGCTGGATGGGAGTTACCAGGAATCGAGCTAAATGGAGGCTATTTCCAGCAGTGGCTTGCTCTAGGCTGATGATGATGCTGCATTAATGTTATAACATTGTGTTGAAAGTTAAAAGCAACATATTTTTGTTTCCTCCCACAGGTACACGAGATAGCAAACGATATAAAGAAGGCATGGAAAGCGATGAAGGACGCACAGGATTGGGGCCGCATTCTCAACCAACGTCAGAAACTGTTCGGACAGCCCGTTATACCATTCACGGACCTCAACAAGCTCGTGAAGGAGTTCGAGCCTTATAGGAACCTGTGGATCACCGCGTCAGGTATACGTTTTGTCGTTTTATTTTGATAGCAACCTAGCTGGCCGCTCACTTGTTTTTTCACAACACAACATTGTTTTTTCAATACCCACAGTCACATTATCACAATCAGCATAATGTTCCCATTACTGGGACACAGGCCACCTTTCTGTAAGAGGGAGTGGGCCGCAATCCACCACGCGAGCTCAGTGCGGGCTGGTGGATGTCACATGTTTACGAATTATTGGTACTAGGACATGCCGGTTTCCTCACGACGTTTTCCTTCACCGTTTTGAGAGCATTGGTGATGAAATGAAATACACAAAGTGCCTGTCTAGGATGGAACCACTGGGTCACCACTGCTCTCCAACAACTTAACAATACTCCTATCTTACAAACTCGTATTGCTGATATTGTACAGCTATAATCTTTGTTTTGTGTAAAAATGTTACAAAAATCCATACTAATATTATAAATTCGAAAGTAACTCTGTCTGTTTGTCTGTATGTTACCTTTTCACGCCTAAACCACTGAACGGATTTCGATAATAGGGTCCCGAGATGTATCAAAAGACGTAAAAATCCATACTAATATTATAAATTCGAAAGTAACTCTGTCTGTCTGTCTGTATGTATGTTACCTTTTCACGCCTAAACCACTGAACGGATTTCGATAAAAAATTGGCAGAGGGTTACATTGCATCCCGGGGAAGGACATAGGATAGTTTTTATCCCGATATTCCCGCGGGATCGACACTTATGCGGGTGAAACCGCGGGGCGCTGCTAGTACTTTCTATGGCAGTGTTGATTTCGCAGCCTTCGCCAGGTTTCTGCGACATGTCTCGTTATCCGTAAGTTATACCAATAATAAATTTGAAGAGTATGTTTGTTTGAGTGCGCTTATCTCTGGAAGTACCAATTGGATTTGAAAAATTATTTCTACATTTGATAGCCCAATTCTCGAAGAAGGCTATAGCCTACCAACAACATCACGCTAGGACCCATACGAGCCGAGAAAGAAAGAAAAACAATAAGAAAGAACGCTTAGCGTAAATGAATAGCGGGGGCAGGCGTCGGGGTGCGAAAGGGGAACAAGAAATTTCACGCTGACGAAATTGCTGGCAGAAGATAGTATCCTATAAGGTCCGCACTACACTCGCACGAAGGTTCTATAATTCCCATTCTGCTAAATTCCCTTTGCAGCGGGTACACAGGTGCGTTTAAAAAAAAAACAGATAGATTTTGTGTTTTTATCTTCTTCAAAATATTGTTGTTTGCAGATTTCCTAAAAGCCCGCGAGATCTGGCTGGACAACCCGCTGATGTACGTGGACGCGGACACCATTGAACAGCTCGTCAACGAGTATTACAAGACGATCATCAAGTGCGTGCGCACCTTCCAGGACATGCCCAAAGTGCAGCACGTTGCCGTTACAATACGGGTAAGAATATCACGCCTGCATTGCCTGAAGGGTTATGCAAAGGTCCAGGCCAGTTATGTTTACTCAATACTTTATTGCATTCCATAATGTGTTCTTAATAAATGATAGTTGATATTTTAAAACATCGAATCAATTATGGACCCTGTCGGGCACAGCAAAATAAATTTTTAATAGGAGAGAGGATGAGGCGCTGTTATAAAAAAAATAAATAATAATATTAAATTAGTATAATTAAATAGTATCATTTGCTTTTATGGTATTTATATTTTATTTAATTATTTGGTTTTAAGTTTTATTTATATATTGCACGATTTTCATTATTTACACTATAAATTATAATAAACTGAATATTTACAATTTTCTTGAGTTTTGTAGAATGTGTTTGAGTCGAGTCTATTGCCATTAAACGGACAAACGTCCAGACTTCGTGCCGCTACGAAAAAAATACTACACGTTTTAAAAGCTACTTACATAACTGCTAAACTAAATCTTTTCAGTTCAGTATTTCTTTTTAATTTTTTTTTTATTGCTGACTTGGCCTGGTCTTGACCTCGATCATGCCATAGAAAGCGTAGAATGAGGTCTTTGATGAAACGAGCGTGCCCAGAAGATGCCTGTTCGCTCTTGTTTTGAAGGCAGTCGGGTTAAATGTGGAAGGGAACACAGACGCTGGCAGAGAGTTCCACACTTAAGCTGTGCGCATTAAATGATTTTCTTCGTCTGTTAAAAATCTGTGCAGTGTACAGACGTCAGCACATCAAGATACCCGAAACTATCAAATTTTCCCAATCAACTTTGAACCTTATGCTTTAGCGATAAGGTTGAAAATCTATTAAAGAAATTTGACAGATTGTAGTAGCTTGATGTGCTGGCGTCTGTACATTTAGTTAAGGCCACAATGCCTATTATTACTTGAAGCAAGTCGCTTAAAGTGATGCAGACTGTTTTGTTATGCATCCAATCGGCGGGGTAATTGCGTAACACACTAACAGTAGCAATGGCCTTCATTTTGACAGCTCAATAACATTCATTGCGTCATTTACGTTGTTGAGCAGACACATTTTTCGTACATATGAAGCAATGGATTAGCAATATCCTTCAAAACGATTCAGATTGTGATTTTAAGTGTGTCTGTGTGTGTGTTTGTCTACTCCAAAAAAAGGTATTGAGTTGAAAGTATGTATTTACAGGATTATATAGACGACTTCAGACCACTGATACCCATAATACAAGCAGTGAGGAACCCTGGCATGAAAGAGCGGCACTGGAACGAGTTCATGGAAAAAGCGGGTAATATAACACATCATATTACACCTACTCGCCTAGCATCACCAATAGACAAAAGTTCTTTCTATCCAACTGGATACCTCTTCTGCGCAAGCACGGGGCGACCCGTAGACTCGCGTTTCTATGAAAATATTTTTTTTATAGCAACGGGGAGCCCAAGTGTCAAAAGTGGAGACAACTTTTATCGACTGAAGAATAGGAACATTTCTTCTCTTCATCGCTATGACGAGACAATAGAAATATTTCTACAATCTGTCATTTCGTCTATTCTTCCGTCGACAATACCCGTTTCTATGGTGGTCTTGCTACGCGTTCTGTAATCCCTGTGGTGCAGGCAAGATCTACGGAACACCCACATTTCACCAGCCTCGTCATCTCTTGTAATAGTGAGCAATTCAACAGGATGAATATCGCCGTCGAGGTCGTTCGCGGTGAATATTTTAGATCTGGACCATTTCTGAGGGTAGACGTGGCAAGAATTTGCAAAAGATTGGAAAGTTATTCAATTTCGAAGGAGAAAAGGACCTCTCTTTTCTCCTTCCAAACTCCGTCACCTATGTTTAGACGCTGGGCTTCAACTGCCAATTTCCTGATAGAGAAACGCAGGAACGCCCGATTTAAAAATCACGTTTGCGACCATAAGATTAACAACGCAGATTTTGCAACGCGTTGGAAGGCCTCCCACAAGATGGACCGACGACCTTGTGAAGGCCGCAGGAACCCGTTGGATGCGAGAAGCAGAGAACCGTTCGAAGTGGAGATGGCCTTTGTCCAGCAGTGGACGTCTTTCGGCTGAAATAATGATGATGATGAAAGTGCCTGTCTGGGTTAGGACAGGACCTAAAGCTCGACTCGCAGCTGTTTCTGCGTCACCACTGCTCCATGTTACATATGCAAATTGTATAAAATAGCTCAATATTGTTTCTGCAACATGTTTTACTATCGCTGGTAAAATAACGCTGGTCACAAGAAAAGTTTCATGTGGACTTTGTTTTCCATGTACCTATAACACTCCCCGTTTTGTCCTCAGGTATAACCGTAACAATGAACGAAAAGCAGACCTTCCAAATGTGTATAAAGCAAGGAGTGGCCGCACACGGGGAGCTGATCGCGGAGATCGGAGAGCTCGCCAGCAAGGAGTATGTCATCGAGCAGTCTCTGGACAAGATGCAGGCAGAGTGGGCCAACAAGGTGCTGGAGATGAACCCCTACAAGAACACCGGTAAGCGCCTACTGCGAGACATTATAACCTTTTTTAATATTTTAAACCGCTTTCCCAAAAAGGAGGAGGTTTTGCACTCAGTGAGTTCTCTTTTCTGATTTCTCAGTGATCACTGTACCTGACCCGAATCACGTGATTTAAGCTCGCGGTGAGGTCCTAGATAAATTACACAGGCCGACAAAATTTTTACCCAGAAACCAGACTATACTTTTCCGAAGGATTTTGACCAAAAATTGCTCTATCACGTCAGGGTTTCGAGATATCCTAACCTAAAAGTGCAAAACATACCGTGTTTTCTCATTTTTGAGGTTATGTAGCACGGCCGAACCTATTTTCTTTCAAAAATTATTACTGGATTAACATATAGGCTACTTTTTATCCCGATATTCGCACGGGATCGACATTTATGCAGGTGAAACCGCGGGGCGCAGCTAGTAATACATGACATTAAAATCGGTTTATAAATTTAATGTTAATAAATTTAATTTAATGCAATTTCTTTAATGTAAATCGCAGAGAGTAAACTCTTAAAATCCTATTATATAAATATTTGCTATATACATAGTACACCTATATTTCACCAGTTATGTTTCAAGTTCCTTGTAATAGAGGCGAGCCTATTGCCATGCTAAAAGCTGTGAAATGCCGCAATATAACTGTGTGTTCTCTCAGGTACCTTTATCATGAAGATTGCAGACGAAACCTTGCAGCTACTGGATGAACATCTGCTAGGAACTCAGCAGCTAGGCTTCAGTCCCTTCAAGGCGGCGTTCGAGCTTCGAATCCAGGAGTGGGATGATAAGCTTCGCCTTACACAGAAGGTAGTGGATGAATGGATCGAGTGCCAGAAGTAAGTGAAAATCTTCGAACGTTTTGTAGTAATAGTTGTGGAGGTCAGCTGTGGCTTTGCGTCGTGCATCGTGCACGGCCAGACAGGCGCCGAGGGGTAAAGCTTTCCGAAACGCGTGTCCGATGTAGGGCGACGTCGTACGATGTGTCTGGCAACGTCGAAAACGTTGAAAAAGGTCGTAATGCCTACTCTTTACAAAGAATACACCCTCCGTATTTTATGTCTCTAGGATCAGCGGTTTGGGCTGTGCTTTGACATATCAGTCAATCAGGACTTTGAATTGTAATTAGGTATATAGATTATATTTTTTTTGTTAGCCTGTCTTGTCCCTCTCCTGGGCAAAGCTTTACAGGAACTCTTCCCACGCCACCCCGAACCAGCCCTCGCGGTACGCGTCCAAGTCATCTCGCCATCTCTTTCTGGGCCGGCCTCTGCGGCGCCGTCCATCTTCTGGCACCTATTGTGTGTGGAGACTTTTGCCTTACATTATAAACAAAATCTAAAATCAAATGTCATTTTATTCAAATTAGGCTAAGAATCAGCTCTTTTCGAACGTCAAAATTACATAAGGCAGTCCCCCAAAACGCCCGCCCTTCACCACTTCCTAGTGCTTTCGCTGGGGAGAAAAAGTGGTGCAACAAACTCCTAAGCAGCACAGCTGTCTGAAATATAACAGTATTATATTCTAAAAGATTACCGTTCATACAGAGAATGGATGTATCTGGAGCCTATCTTCACTTCGGAAGACATAGCGCGACAGCTGCCCATGGAAACCAAGAAGTATGGCACCATGGAAAGGATTTGGAGACGCATCATGTCCAGCGCAGCCGCCTGTCCAAAGGTAGGTCGACTCTGGAATTGTATACACTTTTTTACTTTGATAATGTTTGCCTGTTTTGCTCATTTTATTTACAATTTTTATTTTCGATCCCGGCGACGAGCCCCCATTCTGATTTTATTGATTCCTATCATATGATAGTATCTGCTCGTGGCATCGCCCGCGCGGATGTCTCCTTATCCCACGTGTCTATGTTACTCCTTATAACATCAGCTATCTCCTCGCGAAAGTCCCGTCAAAACCGGTCCAGCCGTTTGGGAGATTAGCCGGAACACACAGACAGACAAAAATTATTGAGTTCTTCCATCCCTTTCTTACCTGTCATACTTTGTCATGTGTTATCATTATATTCTTCTAACATTCCCTCATATCAACTGTTGCCACTTTATTCATCTTACATTCCCACATCATCATCATCATAATTATCATTTCAGCCCGGAATCACCGACTGTTGGGTATAGGCCTCCCCTTTCTTCTGCCACTCTGTCTGGTTCTGTGCGTCTCTCATCCAGGCGTTTCCCGCGACTTTGATGATATCGTCAACCCAGCGCGCTTTTGGGCGGCCCTGGTTTCTTTGGGCTAACCTTGGCCGCCATTCGGCTGCAGCTTTAGTCCATCGGCCATCTCTTCGTCTACGTCAACTCCACTTGATGCGCATCGCTCTGTCCCCGATGTCGTAGACTTTCGACCGATGACGGATTTCGGTGTTATTCCCACATAACTACGTAATAAAATACAAGCTCTATACTTCTACACTTATGAATCTTTAATAAAAACTTTTATTTCTAAATTCGCAGATAATGATAATATGCCCAGACAGTCGTTTGCTGGACAGTCTTCAGGAAGCCATCCACCTGCTGGCCGTGGTGTCCCGCGGTCTCAACGAGTACATGGAACTGAAGCGGCTGCGGTTCCCGAGGTTCTTCTTCCTAAGTGATGATGAGCTCTTGGAGATTCTGTCGCAGTCCCGCAATCCTAGAGCCGTGCAGCCTCATTTGAGAAAGTGCTTCGAGAATATTGCCAAGGCGAGTCTGACAAACGATTATGGACTTTGCGTCAGCTGAAATAAGGTTGTCGAATAATTGTTTTGACACCTTTATTGGTTAAAAGGGTGCCTGTGACTGTCAATTGTCATGGTCGAGTTTAGTGACCCCACCACATGCTTCGGTCCGCCGCCGAACAGTGAAAAGTAGTCTACATGAGCGTTTTTGGCTCGACTTGCTTTTTGAGCCGACTTTATAATTACTGCCAATTTTTATTGTGCGGCTAGAAATCGCTATAAAAACGACCCGTGTAAAGCCTGTACCTCTTTGCACACGGATGAACTTTTGAAGAAAACCTATTGGTCCTTCGCAAAGTGGTCTCATATTCATAACTGTGTATTCAATGTTGTATGCAAGGTCGAACAGGACAAGACAGTGTTAGATTTAGTATACACTATGAACCCGCCCCGCGCTTCACTCGGTTTATTTTGACAAAATATCGAGATTTCTTTATTATATGTAAGTTTTATATTGATGTATTATACACATAAACATTCCGGAATAAACGCTTTAAATTATGGTAAAAACCGCATCAAAATCCGTTGCGGAGCTTAGAAGACAATGCGAACACTCAGACAGACACGAAAATTTACTTAAATTTATGATGCGATTCACGTTCACGCGACATGTGACTCTTACATTTTAATAAGGTATACGATGAAATGATTAATGACAAGGGTGTTGTGGTTTCAGGTGACCTTCCAACCGGACTTGCAGATCACACACATGCACTCCAGCGAGGGTGAGATTGTTGAGCTCAAGTACAAGTTCTACCCCACCTCCAATGTGGAACAGTGGCTGCTTTTGCTTGAAGACACCATGAGGCATTCAAGTAAGCATCTATAGTACCCAGACGAAAATAGAACACATCGTCATCGACCTAAAGAAAGGAAGAAAGAAAAAGTATTTATTGGGACTCGTACAGTTCGCTTCATAGTAATGGTACCGCCTTGGTAATGCCATCGAACCTATGTAAGTTTTTTGTAGTGCAACCCAAATGGCGTGTTGGTCTAGTGGTTAACACTGCGGCTTAGCAATGCGATGGTCTCGAGTTCAAGTCCGCTGATGAGAAGATATTTTCTTATTTTATTTATTTACCTTTATTTTTATTTTTTTAGTTTCTTTAGTAGGTGATTTTCGTTAATTATTATTAAGAAATCAAATGGAGGTTAGTAATAAAAGCTAGGCATTTTGCATAAACAATATTCATTTATTTTTCTAATTACATTTCTAGGACTTCATGGATCCACTTCCTGGTTGAATATACAGATTTCTGTCTGTGTTAAATTGAGGTTATTTACTTAGAATATTAACTAAACACAAAATAGATACCCTAGTTTGGTTTAGAACGTTTAACATTAGATAACGGTTCGTTTATAGATATTTCTAGAAACATAACTACAATAATATTTATTTATTTAAAGTTGTGAAAACATATTTTTTTTATGCTCTTATCGGAAAAAAGCCTGGTCAAAAAATGAAATGTTGTTATTTGTGCCTGTGAATTACAGAGGAAGAACCAACATGCTAAACTATAACAGTATAGCAATATACATCTTTCTCTTTTATCACATTTTCTGATAACCCTCGCTGTGCAATGTGTTATTCTTTTCCCCAGTTCGGCTGACCCTGATCGACGGCCTCCAACAGTTGTGGGAGATTCCTCGCGCCGAGTGGGTGCTGAACTGGCCCGGACAGGTCGTGATCGCGGGCTCGCAGACCGCGTGGACCGCCGGCGTCGAGAACGCCATCGAAGAGTACCGCATGGAGACCTTCTTTGACGAGAACTTGATGCAGGTGATCAATGATTTTATAAAAAAAAAAACGATTACGAAGCTGATTTGTTATTATATCAAAAATGGAAGTCGCGCGCTCTTAGGCAACACTATCACGATTCTTCGGGTCTGTGTAGACTCTGCTTCTGGTACAATTAGTAGTTCTTCGTATAGTGGTGTGCTCAATTATATTTAGAAATGCAAACAGAAATAACAATCTTGTGCGCGAACATCAATTGTCGCGGTAAGGCATTGACAGGTGGCTCGCTTAGTGTCTAGAGCCACGGTAATGATATATACAGTAGGTCGTCTTCATACAAACGGACGAAACGCGGGCTATACCTACGCGCTTCGATCACCGTGTGCGCTCAGGCGGCTCGGAGTCGCGACTGTGCAACAGTGACGAACGGACGGTGTGTTGTTTTTTATAACAATAACCGCGCGATTTTTTCACTAAAAATAAGTTCAAGTACATATTTAATATGACGAGTAGGCGATATTGTGCTGTTTTTGGTTGCATGAATTCGTCAATAACGCATCCAGAGATAGCTTTTTTTACATTATCTGGAAACTCTGAAAGGTAAGACTATTTTACTTACTAGTGGGTAGGTACATAATGTGTGTCTTTTTAATGGATAAGTATTTCCTATTACCTCCGGAAAAAAAGATGTCTGGATTAATAAATAAAGTGATTAAAGTAAAGGAAAGTGATAGACACGAGTGAAATAGGTAGTTACAGGCGGTTCATGAATCATTATACGGTAGGTACGCTTGTGTTAAAACCTCGGGGCATGTGTGTTTTGTTAGTTTGTATAATTCAAAGTAAAGACGTGGTTTTTATTATTAATAATAGTTGTTTATTGTACTGTGTGTATGAATAATACTAGAAAAAAATTGGTTGTCTGTAAAGTCGATTTACGGACGATAGTTTAACGTGACAACATCATAACAAAACATTAATGAAATGATTGCATACTTTTATGAATAAAATTAATTATTTTTATTGAATAACTGTTACTGTAATAAGAATAACTGTTTCATGAAATCATCATTCTTTGGACTTACATGGTCTTAGAGAGTTGTGTTGATGACTTTAATGATTATAATTCTGTAATAGTACATTACGATATTAGTGCGTTAAGATGTTATAACCAATACGCACGTATATCGTACGACGTTTTTTAACACATTTGCGAGGAAACAGAAAAAAAAAACATTTCACAATACAAGTACAAAGAAAAGAAAATTTGAGAAAAATGGCGCGAGGATTATTTTCTGCCGTGGCTGCGTGAAAATGTTGGCAAAGACACTAGAGCATGCAGCCAAGTTTTTAAATTACCGAATAAACTGTTTTTTTAATTTTAAATAAAATCAATCTGTGAATGCACACTTGCTTTCCCGCCATTTTAACAGCGCGCTAGCGCTGCCTACTGACTGGCGCCGCGCGGCGATTAGTTCGAAATTTGAATAGCAACAGCGCGCTGCTCACTAGCTGGAGTCGTGCGGCGGCGATCAAAACAACACGCATTTTTATTAAACACTTCCTATTCAATTCACAAAGTATTTTATTTGTTTATATAAAAAGAAGTAGGTATATTTATTTATTTATTTTATTATTTATGTACACACAGTAAAATACAATAACAAAACTAAATGGAAACACAAAGTAGGCAAATGTAATTAAAATACTGGAGGCGGGCAGCCCTATCGCATGTTTACGTACCGCGCGGCTGTAGGCATTTACATCAAGGTTACGGCCGAGATACAATACTGTATGTCTTTATACTGTGCTAGAGCCTTGCGCGTTGCGAAGTGAAACGCTCTAGAATTTTCGCAACCGGCCGCACAGCCCGCTTGGCGCCTTCGCTAGCCGCGTAGCGTGTATCAAACAGATAAGTAAACTGAAGAGTTTATCGAAGTAAAAACTTCTTTAGGCGCGTTGGGCATTTTTTGAGATGAGAAAAAACCATTGAACTCGCGACACTGTTACCGTAACCGACACCGCGCCTGTTTTGTTTATGAGACGATTAAAAAAATACACGTAATTGTTCAAGTTTTCACTTCGGTCGGCACTCCCAGAGTGCCACTGTTTTTTTTTATTTTTATATAAAAAACGCGCTACTATCGCGCTCTTGGGCAATACTATCATGATTCTTCGGCTTTGTGCCAGCCCAGTCACTACTAGACGCTAAGCAAGCCATCTGTCAGTGCGTACGTAGCCTAACTCTCTCGGTCGCTCGGCAGCTGGACAGCCTGCGCGCGCTGGTGAAGGGCGACCTGACGTACTTCCAGCGCGAGGTGCTGTGCGCGCTCATCGTGGTGGAGGTGCACGCGCGTGACGTCACACGCTCGCTCGTCGACGAGAGCGTGCGCAACATGTCCGACTTCCAATGGATCTGCCAGCTGCGGTTAGTCAAAGTTATATTAAAATAGGATATTTGACTAATATAACAAATATAAAAGAATTAAAAATGTTACTAAACAAGACGATTTGTGACAAAACATATAAAATGCCCAGTACCCTAGAACTTTTAAAACGGTGAAGGAAAACATCATGAGGAAACCGACATGTTCTAGAACCAAAAATTCAAAGATTCAAAGACATGTGACTTTTACCAGCCAGCACTGGGCCCGCGTGATTACAGCCCACTCCCTCTTGAAGAGAGGCGGCCTGTGTCCCAGCAGTGGGAACATTATAGGCTGATTATGATATAAAATGGGTGGAAAAATGGAGAAGTGACACCCCTTTGAAATTATTCTTCGAACCTTGTCAAGTAAAACGTTCATTGTACTAAATTGCGCGAAGTTACTATGGCGTTCCTGTGTTATGACGTCAGATCACAGCAGTGTTGTCTCTGTCTAGCAAAGACTAAAGCGCAAACAACTTCGGCATGTTTTGAGATATTTAAAGTTTTCTTTTAATTTGGCCTAATTCTTTTCTAGGTTTCGAAAAAACAAAGAAAAAAATCTAGTCAAATACCCTTTAGAACAATAAGAGGCAGTTAAGAACGTCACAAATGACAGGAAAAAGAATATTATTGATTCTAGTTGCCCCTTTCAAAATGTAGTGTCATATGGAGAAAAATGGGCAAGAAACTACAAAGTAACTTTTTAAAGAAATAGTTTTGCCGCATAGTTTAGCCGCTGTAACAACAAATAAAATAAAAATAACGTTAAATATTAAAGGGGATCTTCATACAACTGTACGATGGTACGAAACCTTTCGTGTGCGGATCCGACGCGCACTTGGCCGCTTTTTTAACTTGTAATTTTTATTTTTCAAAACATGCATTTACCATAAAATAACTAATTGCAGGTACTATCAAGCAGTAAAGCCGATGTGGCCACTAGAACCCGACGAGACGCCGGAGATCTACCAGGACGAGACCACACTGGACACAAGCAGGTTCTACCGCCAGTTCAGCCTAAACACCTGCGATGTTAAGGCTCTGAACTCCGTCTTGATGTACCAGAATGAATATCTGGGAAACAGGTGTGTGAAGGGGGAAGCCCCAGGGTAGCCCGCGAAATTCAAATTTTCTTACGTTTTTTTGCAATTTGCAGCTCAGTGTCAGGTTTTTTACAGAATTAGAACCGTTTTCCCCCTGAAGGGTAGAAAACGGATATTTAGGTTTCAGCCGTAGCTTGAACTACTTGAGATTACGCTTCCTGAAATACGTCACTCACACCTTGGAATTATCTGTTCCTACCTTTTTTGAGTGCACTGTTGCTGTTTCTTTCACTCATGACGCAGCGCCCGGCGTGGGGCGCATGCGCCGCTGTCCTCAGTACCTATGAAGGAGCCGGCAAGGACCCTGAAGTGTGGTTCAAGCTACGGCTGAAACCTAAATATCCGTTTTCTACCCTTCGGGGCACTTGCAAGGCGCAAAAAGCTGGTGAAGCTTGGAATTGCTTCTGAGTATCTGCATATCTGACGTCGCGCCATCCTTCTTGGCCAAAACGCTGACAGTCTATACCTTGCTTCAGGTATTGCGGATCAGTTATAGTTACCTTGGGTTCAGCCACATTTGTGACTGGGTTAAAATCAAATGTCTCGTTATCCTCTGATTGCAGTGCAGCAAGTTCTCTCTGAGCTTCAGATATCTTAGCTCGTAATTCAGATTCTCTAATAGAAAGATTATCAGTAGACGGCTGGTGTTCGTCCTCAGACTGTGTACTGTCTGGTAATTAATCAAATGACTCGTTTAGGTTAGGAGGATTTACTGTGTCATCTTTTTTATGGTGTTTGACAATATTTTTTCAATGTTATCGTTTTGTTTGTTTTGGGTTGTTATTAGACGATTAAACATTTTCATTTGTTGATTTAGAACTGCTATTAACAAATGTTCATTGCTACCTTGCCCTCGAGATGGAGTCGATTGTTTTACTGGAGTACTCTCCGCTTCTACATCAATCTCGTGAGACCTTTTCCTGCTTCTAGTACGTTCTGGCGTTTCTGTATCAGAAAGTGCAAGACTGGCCGAGATTCCTTGATCTTGTTGGGAGGTCTGTAGTTCGGATGACGCACTCCTACGATTCGTCAGTTTACTCTTTATTGTGCGCACTGCGTCAATAAAGGTTAAGTAATATTTCCCAGAGCCATGTATCTTTTCCATAATGTGATGAGATGATAATCTTTAAAATCATCAATACAAAGTTCATATAATTCTATTGAAGTGGGTTGGGGAGTTTTTCCATTAGGAATTTCTCAGTACCAGCCCGGATAAATGGATTTGTGGTCAATAGGAGGCGTCCATTAATTACGTGGGGTGATTTCGGCGCTTTTTGGACCCGCTCTCCCCTCTTAGTGAGATTTGCCTTGACCCCCTCCCCCCTCCCACTAATCTCACGTGAGATTGTTCAAAATGAGTATTTTCAGTGTAATTACGTTAATATCTTCATTGCGTTTGATTTATTAAAAATAAAAGTTGTTTAATTATTTTTATTTAATAATATAATTAACTAATATACTGCGACTGCGATATATATGCGATATATATTATTGTGTAGAATTTAGTCATATTTTAATAGAGAAACACCTTTTACTCAATTCAACCCAGTTTTCTCGCAATTATACACTGTTTCTTGTGGAAAAAAGAAATACGCGATACTTGCCAGGACCCTTCCTCGCCCACGTGAGATTGGGTGAGAATCGTCTTGAACTCCTCCCCCCTAAATGCCTCACGTAATTAATGGATGCTCCCTAGCCTCGCCCTTTATTATATATACGATACACCTCTGCCCATGTCTTTGCGGAATACAGGCGTGGTGGTACGTTTCTGTCTTTACAATTCCAGTGGTCGTCTGGTGATAACACCACTGACGGATCGCTGCTACCTGACTCTCATGTGCGCGATGCATCTCAAGTTCGGTGGAGCCCCCGCCGGGCCCGCCGGTACTGGCAAGACTGAGACAACCAAGGTAAACAAGAAAGTACCTAGAATGAGCTGCGTAAAGGCACACGTATCAAATCGGAAAGGGATTGTCACCGTATCAACTTGAGCCGTTCAGTAAACTTTGTATGAAACTCCTACTGCAACGCACACTAATCGGAATCGTAATGTAATCGCCTCGCCTCGGGACAAGCTCACGAGCTGAAGTGCGATGCGTTACGGCTCGTCGTCCCCGCGCTTACGTCTCTCCGTCCCCGAGCGTACGTCTCTTCGTCCACCCTTGCCCCTCTCCCCCCTCCGGCCTGCCTGCTGCACCATCACCCAGTGGTCGGCGAGCCGTAAGCGCGGCATTGCTTAGCCATAGCCGAGTCGACGTATCGGAGCTTCTGATCAGCTTTGGTTACGTGCTTACGTTAGGTTGACGCTTGTTTGACGCCGAGGCGAAAGGCGATACAATGACGATCCCTTTCCGATTTTATGTGTGCTATGACCTTAATACGACATTTTTTGCTGATCAATTTCGTTCTTCTTACTGGCCACTTCATTATTCTGTATAGGATCTGGCGAAGGCTGTGGCGGTGCAGTGCGTCGTATTCAACTGCTCTGATCAGCTCGATTTTATGGCTATGGGGAAGTTCTTCAAGGGATTGGCTGCGTAAGTACACATTATACAGTCAGCATAAAATTAAATAATATCGGAACAATCTGACTTCAAAATTAATCAGCTGTTTCACACAATTAATGCAACAACAACCCCATTAAAATGTAAGAAACACCTGTTTGTCTTTCCATAAAGTTTTTCTTAGATTTATAAATACCTACTACGACCCCTTAAAATATTGGGCACTGTTATTATTACCCGTTATTATATACATACTACGAATAATAAAAAGTCTGGAAGCGTAACTATGAACAAAATTAACGAGAAATTCGGCTCCAAACTTCCCTACATTGACAAAATACCTCGAGTATTCGAACGAAAGAACACACATGCAAATAAGCCAATCAGCTGCGCACGCGTGAAGCGTTGTATTCCGGCTAGCGCCCTGATTGGTTCTGGTGCGCGGTGGCCTTTTCGGCAACGCCCACCGCGGTAAACATTTGCGTGGTGCCATTTTTGAGCTTGAGTTACATTTCTTGACTTTTATCGTAGTATAAATAATAAATATGACGGCGCGGTCATAATATGAACGCGCGAATATTATTATTCTGCGTTCTTTTATTTAATTTGTGTAGTGAATTTGGTTGATCAAATTATTTGTATCGTAAACACTGATTTAGATTTTATTGTCGCTCAACAGAAGAGGGGACTACTTAGTCCGTGTGGGCTTGCGAGTGACGTCAGCGCCGGTAGTGGTATCGCTTGTTGTAGCAAAGTGGGGGTAGTGGGGCGACCGGTGCCTTTATAAAGCAGCCGGCGCGCGTTGTAGGGGGGCACTTTGACTCGGTCCGTGGCGCTGGTCGTACGCTCGCAATTTCACATACCTCTTTGTCTTGATTTTTATAAAGTTTCGTTAATTTTTATGAAAGTGTCGATAAATAATAACGAAAATAATAATTTCACAAAGTTAATGCTTTGCCTCATTCATTAAACCCCGCTTTCTGCTGCGTGGATACGCCTGAACACACTCGTCAGCTCGGCAATCCGATATCAGAAGTGGGATAGGCTCCATTGCCTATCTTTTTTCTGTGTCGTGCGAAAAGCTTTTGAATCATGTCCGAAAGAGCTACCTACCACTCGTAATAGAGGTAGAAATAGGCGTGATCAAAATAGTGTTTTTGAGACTGTTTAAAATTTTTCACCACGTGTTGTTGATTTTATCCGTAATTAGTTTCTGTGCATTTAAACGTGATTCGCCACGTGTTAATTCTTTATTTCGCGGTTAGTTTGTTGTTCACGTAGTGGTCATTTATGTTGCCTATAGTCATAACCATGTCGAGTCGTGGATGCACGCCGCGTGAGAATATACCTAGGCGTAATTCTCGGGAAAACGATTCACATAGCGGTCGTAATGTTTGCAAAAGGCGTCGTGACCATTATCGTCAATCGCGTAGTAGATCTCCTAGGCGTCGTCGTGATAGATCGGAGTACTCTCAAAGTTCACGTAAGCGTCGGGATAGTTCGTATGGGTGTCGGGATAGCCCTCGACGCGACCCTTCGGATGGAGTGCTGGTTCGATCGAGCGCTTTAGGGGAGAGCAGTAGATCTTGTCTGTGTGACAAATGGTCTGTGTGACAAATGGTCTGTGTGACAAGGGGTCTGTGTGACAAGGGGTCTGTGTGGCGATCAGTCTGTGTGACGATCGGTCTGTGTGGCGATCAGTCTGTGTGACGATCGGTCTGTGTGGCGATCAGTCTGTGTGACGATCGGTCTGTGTGACAATCAGTCTGTGTGACAATCCGTCTGTGTGACAAAATGTTTGTCTGAGTGACAACTGTTCTGTGTGATTTTTTTATAAAAGGGGTCAGAATGGCCGAGCTTGAGTGTACTACTTACCACAATTTTATTCTTTGCAGAAAGTTCTGATGTCGAGACACACGAGGTCGTGTGAAGGCGCAGGATGGCCGTGACGGCGCGGTCATAATATGAACGCGCGAATATTATTATTCTGCGTTCTTTTATTTAATTTGTGTAGTGAATTTGGTTGATCAAATTATTTGTATCGTAAACACTGATTTAGATTTTATTGTCGCTCAACAGAAGAGGGGACTACTTAGTCCGTGTGGGCTTGCGAGTGACGTCAGCGCCGGTAGTGGTATCGCTTGTTGTAGCAAAGTGGGGGTAGTGGGGCGACCGGTGCCTTTATAAAGCAGCCGGCGCGCGTTGTAGGGGGGCACTTTGACTCGGTCCGTGGCGCTGGTCGTACGCTCGCAATTTCACATACCTCTTTGTCTTGATTTTTATAAAGTTTCGTTAATTTTTATGAAAGTGTCGATAAATAATAACGAAAATAATAATTTCACAAAGTTAATGCTTTGCCTCATTCATTAAACCCCGCTTTCTGCTGCCCGTGGATACGCCTGAACACACTCGTCAGCTCGGCAATCCGATAAATATATTATATTTTGGTTCATTATATATATTTCATTATATTGATATTGTTAAGTTAAATAATACATTTTTGATTGCAATTATGAAAATGAAAACTAAACAATAATATTTATGAAATTGAATCAATCTATAATTGACTGATTGATTGATTTATGCATGAAATAAAAGGCTTTTTTATTTGGTCTAGTGGTCGTATGAGGTCCTGTGTTCGATTCCCGAGTCGGGCAAAGTGTTATTGGGTTATTCCATCTGGAATTTCTCAGTAGCAGCCTGGAGTCTGGATTAGTGCCCAGGTGATGGCAATAGACTCGCCCCCTATTACACGGGACTTACACATAACTGGCGAAATGTGGGTGTACTATAGGTACACCTCTGCCTAACCCTTTGGGGAACATAGGCGTGATGTTATGTTATTTTGGTTCAAGGTCCGGCGCTTGGGCGTGCTTCGACGAGTTCAACCGCATTGACATTGAAGTGCTTTCCGTTGTGGCACAACAGGTATCTATTCATCTATATAATATATAAAATTCAAAGTCCTGACTGATTGATATATCAACGCACAGCCTAAATCGCTGGTCCTGGAGACATGAAATTTGGGGGTTGTGTTCTTTGTGAACAGTAGGTATCCACTAAGAAAGGGTTTTTGAAATTCCACCCCTAATAGGATGGATGGGGGAGGGTGAAATCTAGGACGAAGTCGCGGCCAGAAGCTAGTTTATAATACAAAAAAAGTTGCAGTGCCTGCCGCTGTTGCACGCAGCGGGTGCTTAGGAGAGGCCTATGTTCAGCATGTAGGCTTCTTTTGGCTGACATAAGACCTATGACCAGAGTCTCATTGTGCTTAAAAGATAAATATGTCTACCGCAAAGCAGCGTTTGCCCACGTTCACATGCGTTGCCAGATAGGCGCTTTACTTTCTGTAAATTATCTATCTCATCACCACTGCTCTCAAAACGGTAAAGGAAAACATCGTGAGGGAATCGGCATGTCCTAGAACCAAAAATTCGAGGGCATGTTACATTCAGCAACCCGTACTGGGCCCGCGTGGTGGATTACGACTCACTCCCTCTCACCTGGTGGAGGCCTGTATCCCAGCAGTGGGAACATTATAGGCTGATGATGCTTATCTTTTTCTGGCTAAAGGTGGTGACAATCCAGAAAGCGCAGATCGCTAAACAAGACAGATTCATGTTCGAAGGCGTGGACCTGCCGCTCAAAGCCTCCTGCTCCGTCTTCATCACAATGAACCCAGGATACGCTGGTATGTAGATTGTGGATAATACTGTTGTGTGATTATAACGGGTAATGATTATCTTCAAAGCAAGAGTGAACAGGCATCTTCTGGGCACGCTCGTTCCATCATAGACCTCATTCATAACTTTCCATCAGGCGTGATCGTGGTTAAGAGCAGGCCCATTCATCAATAAAAAAAAACTTTATCAGGTTATGAACCTAGTTTCTTTTTTTTTTAAGAACTCCCTCTATACTGAGCGATAGTAACGCTGTCAAAGATCAACCAGATTGGTTTTATCTTAGCAACCACATTTATTTTATCTAGGCATCCAGATTGATTTTGTCTAAACACCCAGATTGATTTTGACTAGCGGGCAAAAGGAAAAAAAAGAAAAGCTAGGAAATTAAAGATAAAAACTTGTCTCTCAGGTCGAACGGAGCTGCCAGACAACCTCAAAGCGTTGTTCCGTCCCATCGCTATGATGGTGCCAGACTACGCGCTCATCGCTGAAATCTCTCTGTTTTCCTTCGGCTTCTCTGAGGCCAAGATCTTGGCTGGCAAGATCACTACCACCTTCAGGCTGAGCTCGGAACAGCTGTCTTCTCAGGTCAGTTGATCGTTTTGTTATTCAGTTTTAGTGTTAATTTTAGTCCAAGATTGGTATTGTAAATCGATGACATGAGGGTACATTATAAAAAAAATGGATGTGAGTAATATGAAAGGGTTATTTGTTTTTGATAGTTCTCAACCTGCGTATACACACAAAGGTAAACCAGAAAAGGTATGCGCTTCGGCAATCTTCGTGCTTCCGATTTAGCACGAACTTCGCGCCACAGAGTAACCCTCCTACAGAGGCAATATTTAAAGTTTTATACTACCTCGCTCTGTAGTAGAGCACCTATCATTGCGCGTTTGTATGAAGTTTTCTCTCTTTCGGGCTATCTACTCTAGTCTCAGATCGTCATTTGTCGTAGTTTTTAAAAATTACATCGTTAATCTATAATTTTGTAAACATGGTAGGTAATACAAAATAGGCAAGTAATACCATGGTTTTAAAAGCTCTATATTCGTTCTCATCTTCGCGCGTTCGTATTTCCGAAGATAGCCGATGATTCCCGAAGCGCATACTTTTCTTTGGAAAGCTGTACGTATTTATTTATGAAAGAAATATGTAACAGGTGCAACTAGACTACGGTAGAGTATCTTAAAATATTATGTTTGTGAAAGCATTTATGTACTTTCTTTAGGACCATTACGACTTTGGCATGCGTGCCGTGAAGACCGTAATCACGGTTGCAGGAAACCTGATCCGGCAAATGCCGGACGGTGATGAGCGTCAGATCGTACTGCGAGCGCTTAGAGATGTTAACGTGCCCAAATTCCTTGCGAATGACCTGCTGCTCTTTAATGGTAAGTGCGAAGAGTATGCACACCAATTATGTGATTGAGCTCAATTGGGACCTTACTATGAAAGAAATGGACTGTATTAAAGTTTAATTCCGATCCAGTCTGTCCCTTGCTGCCCTCTCCCAGCGACGACCTAAGTCGAGGTCCGTACCCCACAGGGTGTGCTCTTAGCGTGTAGTCACTTATTTTTTAAGCTCTGGCTTGAGGCCTTGATTTATTGAGGCATCGACAGGCAAGTCCTTTTAAGCAGACGACAACTTCCTAGGGCTGCAACTGCGAGATAATATTCCAAAAAAAAAAAAAATTGTTGTAATACCATTATTAACAGAACAACCTCCTCTTTGAACGACCGTGATCATCAATATACTCGCTTATTCTTTAAATGATACGGCTTTTTTTTTTCTGCAGTGGGAAATTTTCTGGCTGGTATTATAACACGGATAAAGCACTGTATCATTTTCTGTCGTATTCAGGTATAATATCTGACCTGTTCCCACGCGTGGAGGTGCCTGTCGTGGACTACGGCATCATGGAGACATCCATCCGGAATATGCTTACCAAGAAAGGATATGACGATCTATATTGTAAGTTACTCTTACTTAGCTAATGTTTTATGTACCTTATGTCTAATGCAATATAGCATATATTTGCCTAAAAATTAAAAAAAGAAAATGAATGAATCAGGTACTGAATGGTTTAATATTCGTCGGAGAATTTTATTCTCCGACGAATATAGGCCAAGCTGATGAAAATTTAAAAACAGAAGGTACGGAACCCTCGGTGCGTGGGTCCGACTCGCTCTTGCTCGGTTTTTTATGTCCAGGTGCCGTATTATGACGGTTTAATTCCATCATGATTCCAGTGCAAGAAAGAGACGGAGCTATACGAGTACATGACCGATAGCACCATCCCTTTTTCCTTTTCGCACTAGAATCATTAATGTGGTCTTTCATGTTCTTTTCGGAATAAAACTCTGTTTTTCTTGTAGCGTTCATATTCAAAGTGATACAATTGTATGAAACGACGGTCGTGAGACACGGACTTATGTTGGTTGGTCCAGCTGGTGCTGGGAAAACAAAGGTAAAACCCATTTTTGAAGTGAAACTTCTTAGGCGGCGAGTCGAGAATTGAAAGAGACGAAAGGCATAACTCTCTCTGTCTCTCATACTAAGTGCTCATACACGCGTTGATGACAGAGGCAACTGCATCCGCCGACAATGTCGACGGCAGCCGTCGACACCCGCCGACGCGTCGACGGCAATCGTCGTTGTCAACAGGTGTCGCTCGTGTGTATGCACACTAATTCTCTCTTATACTTTAGTTTTTAATAAGTTTTGCTTCTGTCACGAGTACGGTGCTGCGCGCGCATTTTTTTTTCGTTTAAGCTGTTTTGTCGCAGTCCAAAGCTTATATGTCTTCCGTATCTATTTCCTTTACAATTAAATTTTCGGTACATTAGTTCTTTTTGTCAGTATTTATTACTATTTAAAATTAAAATATTTGTGATAAATTCTTGACAAACTAAAAATGTACTGATATTAGGCCCAAAGACTACTGCTGCTAATTTTTTTTTTTATAAAATCCGTAAGGAAAGAGGAGAGGCCTATAAACGGTGGTTAGAACACTTGATAGAAGCAGCTTCGCCAATTTTTGTTTAGGAGTAAAGTTGCAGAATATAACGTCTATGAAAGCTCTTTACCCCATACATTTATTACGTTTCGCCTCCAGTGTTATGAAACCCTCCGGGACGCGCTGACAGCGATCAAGGGCAAGTTAGCCCCCGACGGGTTCCCCTTCACCCCCGTGCATACGTTCGTGGTGAACCCCAAGTCTATCACCATGGGGCAGCTCTATGGGGAGTTCGACATGCTCACTCATGAATGGTAATATTTTACTGACATTTTAAGATATAAAATAAATTATCTAAAATAAATGTTCCAAGTGAAAGTGCAAATTTCACTTTTAATAACTGCACATTTAATAATTGTAAGATTTCAATGTTTGAGGAGAAGATGAATTAAACTTTGTTTTCATTAACTTGAGTTTTTATTTTGAGTAGGTATATTTTATCACGGTAGGTAGATTGGTAGTTGAAAGAAACGTAGATTACGCACCTTGCTAAAGTGAGGAATTAATGCAGTTGTGCATTAATAACCCACTTTGCGCTCGATGCAACAATCTACTATTAACCGACTTTTTCCATTTGATTTTACGCTAGGACCGACGGCATTCTGTCGAGTTTGGTCCGCGCCGGCATCGCGGTCGAAGACATGGACAGGCGCTGGTATGTGTTCGACGGGCCCGTGGATGCCGTTTGGATTGAGAACATGAATACTGTAAGATACATTTTAGTAAAAATATAAATAGTTTACACTCACATTTCGGCAGTAATTTTATAATAAGCATTTAATAGGGGACTAGTCTAAGGAACGTTTGAAAACTACGCGCGCTACCTCGCTCATGCCCGTCGCGCTAAGCGCCCGCCTTGGGCTCAATTTATATTGCCGTGGGACGAAATGGAAGCGATTTCTTTGTACAAAGCATTATGAACTTTATGTCAATAGCGTAACGCACAAATTAGATACACTGCAATACGCACAGGTCGCGCATCTTCTGGAGAATTATCGCGCATTCTCGGGAATTCCCGCAGTAACAAGCTTCTGTCTAGTTTGTACGTTAGACAATTGACATAAAGTTCATTTTGCTATGTACAATATTGTCACGAAAACCCGATTCCACTCCGTTCCGCAGCAATGTAAATTGAGCCTTAGTCCCTACACTATGGACGCAAACGGCGCGCCTATCTTCGCAACCGCGCTAGGCTCGCACAATGTATGTATTACATTCTCTAATATTTGAAATCAGAATCTGATATTGAAAATTATATCAAATATAATCAAATTTTGAATCGATAAACTCAATGCTATTGATGACAAAGTTCAAATTCCATTGCAATCAATTTTTTTTCATCATCAGGCTACATAACGTTAAGCTTTTGCACGAAATTTCAGGTATTAGATGATAACAAGAAACTGTGCCTATCAAGCGGTGAGATAATGAAACTGACTGAACGTCAGCGCATGATCTTCGAGGTAGCAGACTTGATAGTAGCGTCTCCGGCCACTGTGTCGCGGTGTGGTATGGTGTATCTAGACTCACAGGTGGTAGGGCTGCCACCGCTCGTCAATGCCTGGATCAAGAGTAACCTGCCGCCGGTGAGTATATTTATTCAAAGTCAAAGTCAAAGCATTTATTTCAAATAGGCACGTAAAAGGCACTTTTGAACGTCAAAAATTACAATAAAATAAAATTTATTCTAGTCGCCCATTCCAAAAGGTAGTTTTCGTATGGAGAAGAATGGGCAAGAAATTCCACCGTTACTCTTTTAAAATGTGTTACAATATTCTGCATACATTAAATCATATAAGTAATATTAATATGTGAAGACGATGCACCTAAAATAAAATTACTATACCACAATAGGTAAAAGAAAAAATGAAACCATGACATATAAATTAATTATCTGATAGATACATGGTGCTCACATATTTACAAACATGGTAAAAGTAAATGATTTTCATTAAAAAAAATTACAAATAATAAGTCAAATTTAAATAAATGTCAAAAAAAAAATTACAATTAAAATAGCAACCATTTTGATTTGGTCTAAACTCTAGATTGTCCTATGGAGCAGGACCAGCATGTTTCCAAGGGTTCTTATCTTGGATATAATTTATTTCATTTATAAGAGTCAAGCTCGTACCGCCATCTTCGTCTTGGCCTGCCGCGATGGCATCGTGCGTTTAGGTGGGACCCAATCGGTGGTTCTCTTAGCCCAATTTTCATCTGACATGCGGCAGACATGTCCGGCCAAGTCCCACTTAAGTTTAGCGGCTTTCTGGGTAACGTCTGTTATCTTGGTTTTGGCGCGCAGTATTGTGTTCCTTATACGGTCAGAAATACGAACCCCCAGGATACTGCGCTCCATGGCTCGCTGGCAAACCTCGAGCTTGTATAGACGCCAGCAAATCAACCTACTACAATCTGTCAGATTTCTTTAATAGATTTTCAACTTTATCGCTAAAGCATAAGGTTCAAAGTTGATTGGGAAAATTTTACAGTTTCGGATAGCTTGATGTGCTGGCGTCTGACATACATCAGTAGCGAAGGGTCAATTTTATTAAGAGGTATGGAGTAGTATGGTGGTGGAGTGGTGGTATGGTGGTTGGGTGGTTAGATGTCGTTAATATGATTTTATTATGTGTCTATAGAATACTGACTGTGCCATTTTTCAAAGGGAAGCCGGTAGGAATCCAATTGTATGGAACCATCGCCACTGACATAGTTACATACAAATTAATAAAAAAACAAACAAAAAATAAACTAAAGTTGCTTTTCGTGTCTGTGTGACCGCGTTGTTCTGCTAAATCACGTAACGTATTTTTAAAGTATAGTATATTTTTATTGCAACTGCAGATAGCAGATTCCATCCGCAAAATCCTGCCAACTTTAGTAACGACATACTTGTACCCTGCCCTGGAACTACTGCGTTCACAACTGACGGAGATTGTTGTGTCGATCGATTGCTCGCTGGTACTGAAGTTTCTGGAGTTACTCGACTACCGCCTGAGGCCTCTCACTGGGAAGGACGATAGGCCTCCGCCAGGAGCCCCCTTCTTGGCTTTAATGCGTGAGTTTTCATCAAGTACCGTATCCACAATATAATATACATTTTTGTTTACACTTATAATTTTTTTCTTTTTTTTCTTGGTGAAATCCTCATGGATACCCTCCGTCTGGAAAGAACGGAGGGTTATGTCGGACTCCTACCGACTAAAACCCCACTGTTCCTATTAGTACGGTCAGCAGCAAAAGTCGATTAACACTTCTGTTTCTTTAATTTCAGTTATTGAGCAAAATATTTGTTTAAAATTGCAGCAGAAGTACAATGCAATTTTGAACAAATATTTTGCTCAATACTATTTGATCAAAAAAACTGAAGTGTTAATCGACTTTTGTTGCTGACTGTACCATGAGTCGGGGGCCCGGGAGATACTTGTGTATTCGCCGCACCCCCTACTGGCAACAGCCGGCCATGCCTAGCGGGCTCCATCACAAAGTGCGGCCGGTCCCACGACCGCACCTTCTTCCATTAAGGCGCGCATACTGCATACCACCTCTTTGGGCCTGACTGCTCGAGCGACGACACGGCCCCAATTTCGCCGCTCGCAGGCCCCTTCCTATGGTGGTTTACATTAAACCTGGAAAGGGGTCATTGTACTAAGTACAACTATGAACAAAGGAGAATGGACACAGTAGCAGTACTATGGGTTTCTACCCTGAAGACAAAAATCCATAAGATATATACCAATAGAAAGAACTTTTCAAGTAGAAAAGTTTCTTTTAACACGGCTTTTGCCTAATGTTAGTCAGTTCGGAGTTACTAATGACCTAAATAGGTGACAACTTGGGCACCGAAGTCTAGGAATGTTCTTGGCGCCAAAATAGCCATACTATATACACCAATTGAAAGAGCTTTTCAAGGAGAACCTATGCTACACACACGATTTTTAACAATAAGTTGTTCCATGCGTTTTGTCCATTTATTTAAACAAAAATGTATGGTTCACAGCTCAACAGCTCATGGTTTTTATTCGATTCTCGGTTTTTCAGCCTATCATGTAATAATAGTTAGGAGTTTGTATTATTTAAACATATCAATTCCTTTCTTTAATGTTTTTTCACGTCTTACTTTGTAAGAAGCACACACGGTATGAACTTAGGCTCTGATTAAATTGACGCGGGACACGCGTCATCGGCAGAGGCAACTATGTGACGCTCGCGCGTGCGTGCGTTGAGGAAAACATCGTGCGGAAACCAGGATGTCCTAGAACCAAATTCCAAGACATGTCGCACCTCCGATAAAATAGGGTTACAACTCGAAAAAGTCATTTACAGGATTTCCAGGTTGTTTTTCAGGAAAATTGAAAAACAGCGTATGCCATTAAAACATATTTTTTTGTAAGCATGTATAAGTTTGATCACATAATAATAATAGTGTAAGAATAAAGACTGATTAACAAATCCGTGAGTTTGTTTCGCTTTTCTAAAAATCCAGGTTTTTCGAGTTGTAACCCTATTTTACCGGAGGTGCGATGTGACATCTACCAACCCGCACTGGGCCCCCGTGTGGATTATGGCCCACTCCCTCACACAGAGAGGAGGCCTGTGTCCCACCAGTGGGAGCATTATAAGCTGATTATGCTGTGCTTGTGTTGTGTACCAGCTCGCCTGGCCCCTCTATGGGTGGTGTGGGCAATAATCTGGTCGGTCGGCGCGACGTGCGACCTCAACAGTCGCGGGATCTTCTCCAACTTCATCAGAGAAATCACCGCCGCAAATGGATTGAAGCCGCTGTTCCCAGCCGCAGGAAGAGTCTATGATTACACGTAAGTATTGATAATTCAAATCACGAACGCGCTTCTGTTTATTTAGTTATCCCTACAAGGTGGCAAGGAAATTGTCGCGCGAACTGTGACCTACAATTCAGCACACGATTCTAGAATACCTAGCGTAGATTTTTTTCGTTGAAAAAAAGAAAAACTGGTGTTTCATAGAAAAATGCAAGCTACGCGGCCATATGTATGGCAGAGCTAAGTTTTAATGGCCTTAGTTCCAAAACTTGCGTGGTTCCTGTGGAATTGACCACGGGAGCGAAATCGCAGGAAAAAGTTAGATTTAGAACAGGTTATTTTTAAATATTTAACAGGCTTCTTCTGGGTAAGCTCACTCCATCGTCGACTTTGTCTCTGTCATCTCTAAACTAGACTAGAGTCAAGAGCAAACCCATTTCAAATAAAATAATAATAATAATTTGATGTGATAATTTTGTTTTTAATTTCATAATTTTGATGTGATATTCGTATCAGACTCAACGATGGTGGGTTCACGGACCCGACTGAAGACGGCGAGCCGGCGAACGCTTTCTGGTACAACTGGATGGCAAACTTAGAGCCATATGTTGTGGATCCCGAGTGGAACTATGCGGGTTAGTACTTATCTTCACAAATCCAGTTCTTCATAACGGTGGCTCTATCAAATCATTTATTCCATTTAATCCACTTACTTCTTAAGTTAAATATAGAGAAACTCGTGTTCGTGTTCCCAGATCGAGAAATAATTAAATGAGAGGTCATGCCATTTTATCTGCGTAATGATATAAAACACTAGCTTCTGCCCGCGGCTTCGCCCGCGAGGTATGTCGATAAAAACTATCCTATGTCCTTCCCCGGGATGCAATCTATCTCTCTGCCAAATTTATCGAAATCCGTTCAGTGGTTTAGACGTGAAAAGGTAACATACAGACAGAGTTACTTTCGAATTTATAATATTAGTATCGATTGGTCAGGTAGGTGCTATAGTCCTAAATAACCAGTTGTAGCCGACGGGCATGGGGTTCGGGCCTCTGATTGAAAGTACTGGCTAGATTTCACACTACTTTATTGAACCAAAAACAAGAAGAACAAAAACAAGAGCACTTAATGGAGACGTTAGGCTTTTAAGTATTAACATTAGAGGTCTAAAATGGCCGGCTTTTTACGTGGGCGGCTAGAAACACGCCGCGTTATACTCGTGTCCGGGTCGCCTGTAGACTGCCCTACCCCCGCTACCCTATTTGGCGCCTGCTCCGCGGCTTGCGCGGTAGAAATCTCGGCGCCTGATTCGCTGCGCCTAACAATGCCGCCAACCTCTCCACTATACCCGCAATCATCAGATTGGGTGTGGCTGGCAGTGCAGCCAACATTATTATGGTCGTGGGGTTGCCGCGTTACATACTCCCCCTCTAGATCACGATTACGTCCTCGATCGTGGTCTAGCTCTACATTACAGTCATTAGGAATGGGTTGCAAACGAGGTCGGCCTCGCTTTTTCTTAGGTTCCAGTGGTTGAGTGGACTCATCTACTCGTCCTCGAAAAGGGGTGAGCTGACTATCATGGAATTTGCCCAATACCTCACCAGAACTTCCATGAGATGCGATTAAGTATGTTGTTGGACTTAATTTCTTCTTCACAACATACGGCCCATCTCTCTTAGGGAAAAACTTAGCCGTTTTTGACTTACTGGCGTCGCTTAGCTGATGTGTAGCCAACAAAACTTTGTCATCTACCTTGAATTCTGGTCCTACCCTTCTTGAACGATCAGCGTAAGTCTTTCTTCTATCCTGCAGTTTTTCTACTCTGTCACGAACTTCACTTAAGGAGTTCAAAAATCGTGATAGGTAAGGAGTGATCTGTGGTACGAAATTATCCTTCTGTAAGACCGCTCTTGGATCATTGTACACTTCTAACGGTGACCTCAGCTCACGTGCGAACGTCAAATATGCAGGAGTAACCCCTGTCGTTTCACAAACCGCGCTGTTCATACTAAACCATACTATCGGTAGCTGCTTAGGCCATGAAGGGTGATCCGTACCAACCAACAGAGCCAATTGTGTCTTCATATCCCGGTTTTTTCTTTCCGCTGGGTTGGCTTCTGGGTGGTAGTAGGGTATCAAGTCTTGTGTAATGCCAAGAATAAACATGCACTTCTGCATGACCGCCGAAACAAATTGGACACCATTGTCCGAAATAATGCGACGTGGTAAGCCGAACCGAAGGAAATACTCTTCTATGAGTACTTTTGCGCAGGCGATAGAGGTTGCTTCTTTGAGCGCATACAATTCTACCCATCTCGTCGCGGTATCTTCCACTAACAGGATCCACTTTTCCCCATTTTCGCCCTCTGGCAGTGGTCCGAATAAGTCGATAGCCAAGACTTCATTGCGCTGCGATTTTTCGTGTCCCCATTTCTTGCAGTAACTACACGACAGTCTTTTGCTGCGAGTGTTTTTATCACTTGGTGCCGAAGTTGAAGGAGAGCCGGTGACGGTAGATTGGTGACTGGCGCTCGGATGCGTCAGTGCCGGTGTCTTGTCACATGCGCTGTCTACTAACGATTCCTCGATCGCTCTGGCACGGTGTAGTAACTGGTCGAAAGATGAATGGAGTTACGATCGAGCCGCTTTTTTATTCTTCGATCGAGAAGCCCGTATACCATATCTAGTTGAACTTTTTCACGTAGATCTTCTTGTGGCAATCTCGATAAAAGCGCTCTTGTCTTCGATATAAATAAATCCGTTGTGTCGGTATTTTGTCGCAATGAAAACAACTCTAAATATATGCGAAATGGCGGACGATGCTCTCCGAATGCACTTTTTAGTTTTTGCATCGCGTCCGACCATGATGTGGTGCTGGATTTCATGCCTTGCCACCATAATGCTGCTGAGTCTACTAGCAACATGGAGAGTCCTTTGACAGCGTTATCATCAGATATCTGTAGGCAGTTCTTGTACACTTCTATCGCGTCGATAAATCCGTCGACGTCAGCCGACGATCCGTTAAATCGCGCAGTGCACTTTGAGAAGTTTCGGCGGGTGTTGTCATAGACACGTCAGGTGCAGGTGTCGAAGTCCTAACCTCCTGGATGAGCCTCGCAAAAATCTCTGCCTGACTCTGCTGCAGTGAGTTCATAAGGGTTGCAAACTGACCCTGGTCCATAGTGATCGACGTGGACATCTCTGTTTCCTCTTCTGCCTCTAACTCTCCTTCCTGATTCTTGTATCTAGTATTTCTTGGCATCGTTGCTTTACTTACAACGGAAAAGGAACCACGTGGCGAAAATTTTCATTCGCCGGAAACGCCACTCCTGGTGCTTCAGGTTCCGAAGTTCCCACGTGTAGGTGTAAACGAAGGCTTTATCCTGGAGAACAGACGCCAATGGGGGCGTTATGCTTCGTAAAAAAATTTTTGCAAGCACGGGTCGTCAGAGGCCCCTACTGTTGGGACGCTTCACTTTAACCACCCAAACCCATAATCCAATATCATTGATTCCATATCCTGCAATAGTCCTACACCAACTGGGGATTGTCCTTGGGTGCGGAACAGAAGCTCTCAAAAGGAAAAATTTTTCCCGTTTTTGCAATATTTTTCATTTATGTTCCGCCCTTATTGGTCGTAGCGTGATATTATATAGCCTGTAGCGTTCCTCGATAAATGGACTATCCAACACAAACATATTTTTTCAATTCTAATCAGGAGTTTCTGAACTACTTACTGAAGAAAATTAGCGCGTTCAACCAAATCAAACAAACTCATCAGCTTTATAATATATTAGTATAGATTAATATTAAACGTTCATCTTATAAAGCAATATCTAATATCCCATTAAATAAAATAGATGGACAAATCATTCAGACCACCAAAATAAGGACGATGGTAAAATATATATAAGAAAAACGCATAGATACTTAAAAGAAAAATAATCAGCTAACGAAAATACACTAATGTGCCGGCAATTTATTTTAGGTGAAAATAAAAGCACTTTAATCAGTGTTTTTTTCTGCTTGGATATCTTTAGTTAGACGTACTGAGCGCTGTGTTAAAATTTGTCCATCTATTTTAATGGGACTCTGTATGATCTCTAAGACAGGGCTAGTAATAAATCTAAACTCTTTATGCAGATATCGAAGTGCCGACGATGGACAACGTGCGCAGTGCAGCGATCCTCGGCTACAAGGTGCTGAACTACAACCACGTGCTGTGCGTGGGGCCGACGGGCACCGGCAAGACGGTCACCATAACTTCCAAACTCTCTAGAGGGCTACACAAGAAGTTTATCTGCGAGTTCCTCGTTTTCTCTGCCAGGACTTCGGCTAATCAGACCCAGGTAATAATTTCATCATCATCGTCAATATTTGCAACAAGTCTTTGCCTTTGTTTTTATTAGCAGCGCCCCCCGGTTTCACCCGCGTAAGTTTCGATCCCGTGGGAATATCGGGATAAAAAGTATCCTATGTGTTAATCCAGGAAATGGTCTATCATTGTACCAATTTTCATCCAAATATGTTCAACGGTTTACGCGTGATTGAGTAACAAACATCCAAACATCTTCCAAACTTTCAAATTTTTAATATTAGTAGGATTAAAACCGGCCTCAAGACTTCTTTTCTTTGAGTATTTTTAACTAGTATCGTATTTGGTCATCCACGCACACTTGAAACATTCTTGTGTAAAAAAGCATCTTGCAGTCTGGCCAGTACATATTTGTACCACGGCATAAGCAGTCATAGAACAAAAGGAAAACTAAATGTGGCGCTTCCAGGATTTTCTCGCTTTTATACCTATTTTAATTTAGAATCTCAGATAAATATCAAGTTTTGGGAACAGTCGATGTCAGATTATAAACTTGACAATGTTCAAATTCCATTGCAACTATTTATTTAGGAACTGCTTATTACAAACGGTCAATCAAATATCAACGTAAACTACATGATACTAAAGTAGAATGTTGATTAGGGGACAATATATGGGTAGATTATCTATGTGTTACATGTCTTAGGATGTCATAGACAACAAGTTAGAGCGGCGCCGCCGCGGTGTGTTCGGTCCCCCGCCCACCAAGCGTCAGGTGTTCTTCATCGACGACCTCAACATGCCCGCACTCGAAGTGTTCGGAGCACAACCGCCCATAGAACTGCTTAGGCAGTTCATGGATTTTTCAGGTATGACATCATACACAGGTAAACCAGAAAGAGTAAGCACTTCGATAATCTTCGTGTTTCCGAATTAGCACGAACGGTGCGACATAGAGTAACCTCCATAGGCAATACTTCTATGTTGTGTACCCTAAAATCGCGAAAAAAGAATCAACTGTTTCGTACATTTTGACGAGCTATGCGTACAGAAATGTAGGGAACAGCTGATTTTTCTCGCTACTCCATGTTTGGTCCCATAGTAAAAGTTGTTCATAATGACAAGTACAATGACCTGTTAAGAGGTTATCCATTAATTACGGGAAACCCTGTATATTACAATCAGCCCAGAATTTGGCTATGAGCGTGGCACCTGCAGGTAGCGTCCATCAACTCCTGTAGAGTGCAGATAACAGGACACGCTGGAGTGCCCCACTTTTTGTGCGACAGCACCACATTTACACTCCAGGGCGGAAATATATACATTTATATAGTATCTGCGAATTTTCACCTGAGCAGGTTTTTTTTGCTTCGGCCGACCTGAGTAATTTAAAGACTTCGGACTTTTAGAAATCCTGAACGTCCTTTTTTTATGGGATTTTAGTGTAAACTCAAGACGACAGGACTAAGTTTGTCGGGTCAGCTACTTTCATAATAAATCTGTTTGCCACCAGGTTGGTACGACCGCGACAACATCGGCGAGTTCAAGATGTTGGTGGACGTAGGCATCGTGGCGGCGATGTGCCCGCCCGGCGGCGGCCGGAACCCCGTCACTATGCGCCTCATGCGGCACTTCCACTACATCTCCTTCACTGAGATGGAGTATGCCAGCAAGGTATGTATAGTCCGCGCGGAACTAGTTGGCCGCGCCTTAGGTGGGGACAGGGGTGAGGCGGCGGGTTGCCTAGTGTTCGCAACGCCATAGAAAAAACAAATAAGAAAGCCAACTCGAGCCCCGAGCGAGCGATAATAGCCTAAACACGTAGGGCTGTCACTATAGTTTATTTAATCGTCAAAAATGCATAGTCAATCTCTATACAAAACAATTTTCCCCTGTAGGGTAAGCATCTGGGATCTTTAATACTTACAAAGTTTTTTTAAGTTATTTTTTCAACATAGACCAGGAGCTAACTACGTTTTTTTTCATTACCTACGTCATGTTATCCGTTTAGTTATTTGAAAAATTACTATCGAAATATGATTAATTAAAACGTGGTTTTACTGAATCATGTATTTATTCAAATAAAATAAAATTATTATGAAATTGTTAAAGGAGGTAGGTTGGTACACGTACAAATTATTACGAGCAGCAGGGCAGTGGCGGAGTGTGTGAGTGAGTGAGTGTGAATCTATTGTATAGAATAAAAAATAAATGCTTTAGCATGCTTTTGCATGCTATAGCATGTTGCTTGTAGAATAATCTGACAAAAAATCAGAATGATTGTATGTATGTATATAAGTATGGTTTTTATTGTAAAAAGAATTTTTTTAGAGGTATCTTCATGATTTTTTCTATCGTATCAAATTAGTTGTATTATGTTTTCAACACACTATCTACCTAGCATATATCCTGAAGAATATCATATATTTTTCTGATTTTGTTTACTGTAGTCGGTCTTATACTTTTAGGCATTATAAAACTTGGCCTTTTTTTGCTTTTAGGTCCTGTAATCCCCTTAACAGTTACGTTTGAGCCCGAAAGTCTGACAACCAGTCTTACCAAGGAGTATCACATTAACCAGTACAGTTACTGGATAATGCGATACTCCTTGGTAAGACTTGTTGTCAAACTTTCGCGATGGAGCGACTGCCTATCTGACCTCCACAACCACTGTATTGTGGAGGTCAGAAAGGCAGTCGCTCTAAATAAAATGCCGGTATTCAGCTGCATTCGGTTAGACTGGAAGCTGACCGTAACATAGTTCGGAAAAGGCTAGGCAGATGATAATTTTAGCCACGTTCAGACCAATCAGTATACAGCGTGACTGCGACAACGATGCGCAAACTGTAACCATTAATTTAGCACATGATCCTAGACCTCTAGCGTAGAAATTTTCGTAGGTTATCGTGTTGATATTAAAAGAAAGTGCTAATCCATTGCTTCTGATACTGGTCTTCCATGTTGGAATTAAATACAAATAGAAAAAAACCGTGTATTTTCAGTAACTCATAATACCTAACATAACGTTGTCTCCATATTACTTTCCAGTACGGCATTTTCTCCACTATCCTCAAGTCGTGGTGCGATAACATGGACCCAAAGGTGACACCGCTTATTCGGCAGCATCCCTTCCTCAAGGCTTCCATAGACATCTTCGGTGCTTTGGTGAAAGAACTGCTTCCCACCCCCACCAAGTCCCACTACACCTTCAATGTGAGGGACCTCAGCAAAGTGTTCCAGGGGATGCTGATGATGGACCCCAAGAACGTTGAGGTTTGGACGTTTTTATTTTATTTATTTATCCTTTTATTTCAGGCATCAAGGCCCATATAAACACATAATACAATATTAATATAACTTGAAAATACTATAAATACATACAACATTATAAAATTATAATGTTGTATGTATTTATAGTATTTGTAATTTTACACTAATAACTAACTAACGCACACGAAGTGTCTGCGTCGTGTTTCGCTGACTGATGTCATGTAGCCGGCTACGAAACCGGCGGTACACAACACCCTTCGGCCAGATCTCTTGCTTGAGGAACTTCTCGAGATGATGTGTTGGAACACGCACCACGAACGACTTGAAGTTCGTGAACGACTTCAACTTCTTAACCTTCGTGGAGTAGTGCAGTCTGGACACGTACAGCTGCGCCGTCGGGATTGCTGGACGCAGCAGCATGTGGGTCCTGCACACAGATATAGATACACCTAGATAACGCAAGAGCAACTACTTGGCGTGCCAAAAATCGCACCAGCTTACGTTCAAAAATCGTAAGCCGCCACTTTCGCACTCAGTCCTGTGTACTGTTGGCTGGGTAAGCGTGAGCGCTGGCACTAGGCCCCGGAGGTGGGGCGAGACGGGTGCCGCACGCGGCGGCGTCTTTGAATCGATTTGATTTTCCCATCACTAAATAGCTTGTGACGTCATAGTAGGTAGTCAAATAATCGCATGCTTGGTTTTCATACAGTTCGTGATACTTGTGTTATCTAGGTCTATCTATATCTGTGGTTTTGTCTGCGCGGTGCCGCACTGGTATTTATGCAACACAGGTGGTTCATAAGACGGACTCAATGCCATACTGCTATTAACAGCCAATCACTGCCAATCTTTGGGTTATTGGAGTAGTGGTGACCCAGTGGTAACGGTTCCGACTTAGCCGACGTTCGCGCACTGGATTTTCAACGCACTGCTTACCGCCGAGAGTTCAAAATCCAACAGTGTGGTGTTTTGACGCGCTGGGATGCGCTGTATTGGATTCTCAACGTTTGGCTCAACACTTAGTGTTGAAAATCCAGTGCGCGATAAAATCCCGACGCGATATTTTTACGGCCGTGCGAACGTGGGCTTACTCGTGTCACTTTACTTAGGTCGTAGGTTCGAACCCAGACAGACGCTTTACTTTGTATGATATATTTCATCAGCATCACCACTGCTCTTAAAACGTCGTAGGGAAATATCATGAGGAAACTGGTGTAGCGGTATCTACCACGCCACATGCAAACAACGCGTCATACTGACGTCACGCAAAAACCTGCATCGCGCAAGCAGAGTTTACCGCACAACTAGCATAGATACAACGGCCCGACACAAATCATCGGGCAGTTGCCCGCCAGACACAACACCCATCTGGTCGGAGGATCCTCGCTTTTCTATAGAGTATGAGTGAACTTTACACCCCGTTCCTCATACCTCTATACTGGCATGTCTTAGAACCAAAATTGTTTCTTCTCTTTAGGATGAAGATGACGTCATCAGGCTGTGGTACCACGAACATCAGCGAGTGTACCAAGACCGGCTCGTTAACGAGACTGATCGCCAGTGGTTTACTGAGTACGTTACGTTGTATTCTATCTATATATATTATAAACTAGCCGCGGTTACCGCGTAAATCTCGATCCCGTGGGAATATCTATGACCTGATCCTGGTCATGGTCTACCCGTGTTCCAAATTTTATCTAAATCCGTTTAGCCGTTTCACTGTGCAAGCGTAACAAACATACATGATACAAAAAATCAAATCTGTTCCCTTTTATAAATAAATATATTTCTTTTTGACGTGACAACGTCTAATAAATCGATGAAGCTGGCTGCACTCACGAAAAAACATGACTCATGTAGCGTTACCTCGCGGCCTCGCTCTGTAGCGTTCCATGGCGGCTTGAAGTGCAAGCGAATATTAAGAAATGCAATGCAACTATTCCATCAGTATTTTCTTATGACGTTGTCACGTTCAACTATCGTCAGTAAACCGACTTTACAGACAACCGATTTTTTTTCTTTGCCTTCGTTTCAGTTTAATGCAGAAGAAGATTCAGAATGAATTTAAAAAGGATCCCGTGGACCTTTTACGCGACAGACTGATGTTGTTCGGAGATTTCATGGACATTGGTGCCGATGATAGGAAGTACATCGAGATCAATGATAAGGAGGAGGTACGTAAAGACACAGTAAAGGGCTTTAAAAGGCCGATTTATATAAGCATCTCACGTGGTCGCCATTTTGAAAAAAAACAAAATGGCGCGATAGTAGTATGCCAGGCTGCATATAAAATCTTCAATCCCCTTTACTTACAAACAAAAATGGCGGTTTGACATATTTTGATCAAAAGCTGTCAAACCAGCTGTCAGCCATATGTTCAGACAGTCTCTAGTTAAAACTTATCTGACGATTGGAAAGCAGCCCTAAAGGCTGATTTGTCAACAGTCAAATAACTTTTATGCGAATAATAAATATGACATGATATGTATGAATAAATATGTAAGTTCGCTTACTAAGTGTCTTTGGCTTTGGTCATTCAGTTATAGTCTATATGGTATGTAAAATTCAAAGTCCTGATTGACTGATATTCAAAGCCAGTTAAGCAGACGACAACCTCATAGGTTGAACTACGAGATGACATTCCCTAAAAAAAAAATAACTGTCTGATATATCAACGCACAGCTTAAACCGCTGGTCCTAGAGACATGAAATTTGAAGGGTGTGTTCTTTGTGAAGAGTAGATATCCACTAAGAAAGGGTTTTCGAAATTCCACCCTTAAGAGAGTGAAATTTCACGCGGACAAAGTCGCGGGCAGAAGCTAGTCTTTGTATAAATATGTCTGCCCATATTTAGAAGTATTTATAAGTTAGAATAAGAGTTTAGATAAATATGTAGGTACACTATCGCAATAGGTTTCCCTGTAAGGATAGATGTAAGTTGAGAAAATAAATAAATAAATAAATAAATAAATTTTTTTTTTCAGTTTAGCTGTTCTTTAAGTAATAAATAGCTTCTAGCTCTCAATTTCTCCGCGCCCTTACCTTGACTGTGTTTGATCAGATGGACGAAGTGCTAAACCACTACCTTGAAGAATACAACTTGTCATCGACGGCTCCTCTGGACCTGGTGCTGTTCGAGGACGCGGTGGCACATCTGTGTAGAGTGACACGTATCATGAGGCAGCCTATGGCCAATGGGCTGCTGTTGGGCATGGGGGGATCCGGTAAGTACGACATGCAAAAAAGAAAAGTAATATTGGGACTACAGTTGTGAAACAACCGATTTAAAACGTTTTAAGTAAAATGTTGCTGTTTTAAAACCCAAATAAATCGTTTTGAACGGTTGAAAACTAGCCTACAAAAATAAAAGAACTGTGTTTTACACTTTATTGTGGGCAATTTTTGGTCACCTGACGTCAAGTTACGTTTTAATTAGTTTATAGAAAAAAAATGTTTATTTACCAACACAGAGTTTTTAACTTATCAATAGAGTTTTTATAACTTAGGTATGTAATACTAAACCTGCTAAGTATATCAATATCAGTATATCACAATTTAAAAAAAAATTACACAGTTTATAGGTACTCCATCATATCCCTTCCTCGGTAAAATCAGGAAAATGTAGTTATAATTAAGAATAACATAGCCATCAACACCAACCGTTTTAAATCGAAAAAATGGTTTATTTCGGTTTTAAACGTTTTTTTTTTTCATTTTAAACGGATTGGATTAATTGGTTTTAAACCGGCCTTACATCTATAATTGGGACTTACACGTACAGACGCCAGCACATCAAGTTACTACAATCTGTAAAATTTCTTTAATAGATTTTCAACTTTATCGCTAGAGGATAAGGTTCAAAGTTGATTGGGAAAATTTGACAGTTTTGGGTAGGTTGATATGCTGGCGTCTGTACAAACATGGGAAAACTACAATACAGGGTGGCGAAGACATCCACGCGCACGCTGTAACCATATGAATGCACCACATGATCCTAGCGTACAAATTTTTCGTCAGTTTTCGAAACAGAAATCTCCTGTTTCATAGAAAGGTACCATACCCCACGCGATCAAAATTTATGCAATAGGAATTTTTTTTATTGCAAAATTTAAAAAAAAGTCCAGTTCAAAGCCAACTTCTCATCATGTTGTTGCGTTGATAGAGCTCCCTGTGATGCCACGGGCAGATGTTTTTATAAACCATGAAAATGATACAAATCATCTTCTGCCCAGTTTTTTCTCAACATATGTAAATATTGGCGTCGGCTTCCAGTGTAACTGAATATAGCTGGATACAGATGTTCTATGTCACGAAGTCCGTTTGGCTATGAATGTTGTCAAGCGTGCACTTGCACATTGTGATCAACAGAGACTCAACAATGGGTGAAGTAAAACTGTACACATTCGCGTAAACAGCCTCATGCGACGGCAGCAAGGGGCAGCCGCTGTGGGAGCGCGCTTGTCGGGATACGTCACTACTACAATCAAAGCCGAACGGATTTCGTGAAATAGAATATCTGTACCAGTATTTTACATGGAGCGACTGCCTATCTGACCTCCACAACCCAGTAACTGGGTAATACAATACCCCTTGGTAAGACTGCTTGTCAGACTTGCCGAGCCACACAGGCACGTTGGTATGTAAAGGAAAATGATAACAGTGTTTGACAAATCTTTCTAGGTCGTCAGTCTCTCACCCGCCTGGCGGCCAGCATGACGGAGCTGACGTGCATACAGATCGAGATCACGAAGGCGTACGGCCTGGCGGAGTGGCGCGACGACCTCAAGCAGACCATGCTGAAGGCCGGCGCAGAGAACAGGGGCGTCGTGTTCTTGTTCTCCGATGCGCAGGTGACATGAAACATACAATAAAAATACAAGGTCGAATTAAATTAGCTAGCGGAACTCCGCAAACTTGATGCGTGTCGATATCTAAGGCCGCTATCCCACTGGCGTTTTACGAGCGTTGACGTCAACGTCGCGTCTGCGCGGCGTCGACGCTGCGCAGACGCGACGTTGACGTCGCGTCATCGCGTAAGAAGTATACAACGTCCGCTGAACGCGACGTCAACGTCGCGTCTGCTTAACGTTAACGTCGCGTTTGTTGGCAATAGTATCATCTGCGCGACGTTAACGTCGCGTTCAGCGGACGTTTTATGCTTGTTACGCGATGACGCGACGTCAACGTCGCGTCTGCGCAGCGTCGACGCCGCGCAGACGCGACGTTGACGTCAACGCTCGTAAAACGCCAGTGGGATAGCGCCCTAAACATGATGGGGTTTATTTATAAACGGTGATTAAAGTTAAGTGACGTTTAAACGTCAAATATGTATGATTACAGTCGCTAATCACTACAGAACTTTGAGAAACGTTTATGAATAAAGGGGGAAAAAACAAAAGAAAAAAACTACTGATTTCAATTATCTCTATGTAAAAAAAACATCAAAAGGTTTTTCTTTGTTTGTCTTGTTTAGATATCGATACTTGTAGAAAATGTCTATGGCATTAAGTCCGTCTATGTCCATTTGTTTACGCAACATTATCATTGGTTTACACGACAAATGAAAACTGCGTTAAATTGATTCTCGCCCACGACTACCGCAAGGATACTTTCGCTTCTCAGGGGGCGGGAACTCGATAAAGCGAGCCTTTACTTATCGTAATTATCAGCCTATTGCTTCCCCAACTGTGTTGGGGCTGGACAACTTTCAGCCGTCGAAACAAAACGAAACCTGTACTACACTTTCTCAATTATTATTTCCTCAGATAAAAATGGAATCCTTCCTCGAAGATCTGAACAACATACTGAGTTCGGGCGACGTGCCGAACATATACGAAGCTGAAGACTTGGACAAGATCTACCAGGCGGTGCGTCACGCTGTGATGGAGATGAGTCTCCAGGCCACTAAGACGAACTTGTTCGCGTGCTACCAGCGCAGGGTGCGGAGCAACATGCACATTATGGTCGTTATGAGCCCTATCGGAGAGGTGAGCTACTAAATTGAACCGTGTGTTCATAGAGTTAAGCTTGTGTTTTAGTTTTCGTATCGATGTCCTTACTACCGTGTTATTATAGATTTCTAGATTTGGCTCGCGGCTTCGCCCGCGTGGAGATCGGACATTATCCCACTGGAACGTACTTTCGGAATTAATAGTCACCTGAGCCCTTACCATGGTCTGTGTCTACGCCTGAACGCAGCCTTTAATATTGGCGAGGATGCGAACGCGCCTGATGTCGGCGGCGCTCGCGACACACTTCACTATCGAACTTCAGGGATTAGCGCGCACCGCCATACTTGTCGCGACACATAAATATTGTAATTTTTAAATAATAAACTTATATCTACTCATCGAGGTCGATCTTTATTTGTATCGCCCACATCTTTGGCGACCGTGACAGGACGATTATTGGCCTATTGGTGGTAGACAGTTGGCGCGCAAGGTCGCAAAATCCTGTGTTATATGTGCTCGCTATCGCGGTAAGACTGTTCAGCCTATTATGGGAAACTTACCAGCAGTTAGGACAGAGGCTACTTTCCCTTTCTATTCGAGTGGCACTGACTTTGCAGGTCCATTTATGATATCGAGTAAAAAGGGGAGGGGTAACCGTAAAACAAAGTGTTATCTTTGTTTATTTGTTTGTTTGAATACTAGAGCGGTGCACTTAGAAGTAGTGAGTGATCTTACTACAGATGCGTTTATTTTGTGCTTGCGTCGTTTTGTCTCACGCAGGGGTAAACCTTATGTCTTATTTTGCGATAACGGTACCAATTTTGTCGGTGCAAATAATGAACTGGGTAATATTCTGCGCTCCAGTCGTGAGTCTGTCACAGAGTTTGCTAACTCCGAAGGTATAAAATTTGTGTTCAGTCCAGCTTATTCTCCTCATTTTGGAGGTATATGGGAGGCAGGTGTTAAGGCAGCGAAGTATCATTTATCTAGAATTGTTGGTAATCTGTCATTTACTTTTGAAGAATTGACCACATTATTTACTCAAATAGAAGCCATTTTGAACACCCGTCCTCTTTCTCCTATCTCTTCTGATCCCTTTGACCTGAGTCCCCTCACTCCCGGGCACTTCCTCATCGGGCGGCCTCTGATGTCGGTGCCTTCGCGTCCCGCAGACGACGGCCAGCCGCAGTATCATCGAATTGAGAAGATTCGTCAAGATTTCTGGGTACGATGGCAGAAGGAATTCCTGGCTGAACTACAGAATAGAACAAAGTGGAAGACTTCTACTGATGGCCCGAGAATAGGAGAGATGGTAGTAATAAAAGAAGATAATTCACCACCGCAACGCTGGCGTCTTGGACGTATCACACGTTTGTATTTGGGACCAGACAACGTGTGTCGAGTGGTTGATATTTACACCGCCAGGGGCACTATACGTCGGGCGATTCACAACATTGTTCGTCTGCCAATTGAACCAGTTGAAAGCTAGTCTTTCAAGGGCCGGAGGATGTCTACGCCTGAACGCAGCCTTTAATATTGGCGAGGATGCGAACGCGCCTGATGTCGGCGGCGCTCGCGACACACTTCACTATCGAACTTCAGGGATTAGCGCGCACCGCCATACTTGTCGCGACACATAAATATTGTAATTTTTAAATAATAAACTTATATCTACTCATCGAGGTCGATCTTTATTTGTATCGCCCACAGTCTGTGTGCCAATTTTTTTCGAAATCCGTTCGTGAAAGTTAACAGACAGAAATATGTAGTTACTTTCGCATTCATAATAATTAGTATGGATGAATATGAACAGATTCATTTCGAAAAATACTGGATTCCAAAAAAAAAAAAACAATGTTTTATTTAAACTTTACTGCTGACAAGTTAACAATGTAATGGCCTGTATTATTTCTTATTTCAACAAAAAGTTTTTATTTCGGTTGGACAGGAAGTATGCATTAATAGCAGCGCCCAGCGGTTTCACCCGCATAAGTGTCGATCCCGTGGGAATATCAGGATAAAAACTATCATATGTCCTTCCCCGGGATGCAATCTATCTCTGCCAAATTTTATCGAAATCCGTTCAGTGGTTTAGGCGTGAAGAGGTAACATACAGACAGACAGACAGAGTTACTTTCGAATTTATAATATTAGTATGGATTATTTTTGTGTGAAGTTTCGTGCAGGTTCTTCTTCATAGGAAACGACTAATTGGAACCGTGCGTCTAGCTTTGACGTTTCATAAGTTAATGTAAAATAAAATATTTATAATTTGGTGTGTCGTCCGCAGATTTTCCGCGCGCGCCTGCGCCAGTTCCCGTCGCTGGTGAGCTGCTGCACCATCGACTGGTTCAGCGAGTGGCCGCGCACCGCGCTGGAGTCCGTCGCGCACCACTTCTTCGAGTGCATGGGCGAGCTCACCGCAGCATCCGATGAAATCCTTAATGCTATGGTGGTTAGTACTAAGGCTGATTTTTTAGAAAGAAAGAAATCGATGGTCTAGAAGACAAACGTGCTAAGTGCAAAATTTTACGCACACAATTTTAGCACGTTCGTCTTCTAGACCAAGTGCTAAAATTGTGTTCGTAAAATTTTGCACTTAGCACGTTTGTCTTCTAGACCATCGAAATAATATTTATTTATTCTGCACAAATAAAACGCACATTATAAAATTGACATAAAATACATACAGCTTTCTTAAGAACTTACGCGCTTCGGGAATCATCGACTATCTTCGGAAATACGAACGGGCGATGATGAGATCTAATATAGAGCTGTTACAACCATGTAAATACTTGCCTGTTTTGTATTACCATGTTTACAGAATTGCAGATTAACAACTATGCAATTCCAAAAAAAAACCTTTGGAGTGACAAATGACGATTTGAAAATGGAGTAGGTAACCCGACAGAGAGAAAAGTTCATACTAACGCACAGTGATAGGTGCGCTACTAGAAAACGCGGTAGAACAGAACTTAGAAGCATTGCTTCTGTGGCGCGACGTTCGTGTTGATTTGGAAACATTTCAGTTCATGTAATACGGAGGACGCCCCCCCTAGCTAGATGGACCGACGATGAGACGGGATAGGGCGTTGTGGCGCAGCCTGGAGAAGTCTATAACCAGCAAGTGATTGGGATAGGCTGACCTGATTGATAACATAGATAACATAGAGAAGAGATATTTTGTTTTCTTTGAAAAAAAGAATTCTAATAATATTTTTTTTTAATTCAAATGTCTTGTTTTGTGACGCCCATTCGCTACAATGTTTTCTTTGAAAAAAATAATTCTAATAATATTTTTTTTTATTCAAATGCCTTGTTTTGTGACGCCCCGCTACAATTCTGTACATATTATAAATGCTACGCGGTGCGGGAGGGGTGATAGTTGTCACAAGTTGACGAATCACTGAGCTCTCGCATCACGCCGCCACACCCCTCCCGCACCGCGCTGCTACCTCAGGCAGCGTCTCAGTCAAGCGGTCGGCCTGTAGTAATGAATACGATCGCTACCGCCAGGCCGTGTGCTGCTACGTGCACCAGTCGGTGGTGGAAGCGAGCGAGCGCTTCAAGGTACAACTGAACCGCATCAACTACGTCACGCCTATGTCTTACATGGGAATGCTGGGCGCGTACGCCGAGATGTTCCGGAAGAAACAGAAGGCCATCCTCACTGAGTCCAACGCCCTCAAAACAGGTCAGGTTCAAAAAGACCTTATTTGACCTTATTTAATTTTGACTTATATAATTATTCTCTTTTACAACGATTGTTCAATATATTTAAATTATTTGTAATTCTAATTCTAATGATTATAATTTAATTTTAATGCAATGAAGACCCATAATTTTCGAAACCATATTTGTACGCCGTAAACGGCAGAATATTATGATCCTAACACATAATGCTGGCTAAATGCACATAACAACTTTGTACAATATTCTGACAAATAAATGAATTTTATTGTATTGAAGACAAATTGTCTGCAAAATTACAGAAAGGCATTTATTTGATAGTCTACATTCTAAACAATCATGAAGAACACCTTATCAACTCAATAATAGTGTAACGATTAGTCAACTACAGTCAATTATGTTTTTTTTTTATATACACATTGACATTAATGATTTTTTTTTAAACTGACATTTGCTTACTTTTTAAAGTATTATATTATTTTAATTATTGTGAATGTGAAGACGATGTGGGTCATTTAATTTAGGCATTTTATATTATTATTATTCTCTCTATGGTCTGGCAGTTTGAGTAATTTATGTGGCCTACCCAAATGTCCTTTCTTTGGTATTGTTCGTCGAATCGTTGAGCTCCTTAAGTCTTGAGTTGAGCTGCATGATTTCTGACAAATGCGTGCACTGACTGGACAGGTCCTCTCAATTTGTGTGGTTCTTTCCTCAAAAGACCATCTCAGACATCGACCTACATGGTCTTCATATAACTTGACCAAGATTATGTCTGGACTTTAAAAGAGACTATGACCTCTGAGTTTGTTTCGGCCTTTCTTCTCAGAGTAGTCAGATAGGAAACGCCGACCTCATCTAGTTTAAAAAATTTATGATTGACGTGTAAAAGTGTTTGTGCAAACCTACTTACAGAAATAAAATCATTTATCATTTACAACCTGTATCGATGCAATAATCATCTTATTAATCTGCCAAGCCTTTTCCCAACTATGTTGGGGTCAGCTACTATTGTAACCGGATTCAGCTGAATACCAGTACTTTACACAGAGTGACTGCCTATCTGTCCTTCACAACCCAGTTACCGACCTTGGTAAGACTGGTTGTCAGACTTTCGGCATGCTGACTACCCGTAATAACTATCTAAGATCTACGAACGACAGTCGGGACCAACGGCTTAAGGCTATGGTCTCCTATTTTATGCCAAACGTGGCGTCTGATGTTAGCGTCAACGTTTAATTCCGTTCCGATCGACGTCTGAATGCAACGCACAGCGTCGGCGGTCAATACATCCGCAGCAGAGAATGGCGTTTTAGTCGCTGCTCGCGAGCGGTCGCGTAGGTACGGTAGTGGTTTTGCAATCATGGATGTTCTAAAACTTTTAATGGTGTATTTGTTACTGGAAGAAGAGGCACAAGACGACCGTATAAGGAGAAAATTACTAATTTTTTCCCAACATTGACTGAAAATATTGTTTTTATGATTTTTGTCACTTTTATCATACACTGCAATAAAAGATTTAACTGCTTCTATCAACAATTCGTCTTTTTCTTTATTAAACCTCGTTATTTTGTATGACGCGAGAGACGACCTTCACGCTGCAATGGTTCGAAATGACTAGAGACGCGACGCACAGCGTTTAGATGCCGCGTACGGCGTCAAGACGTCAACGTCGACGTGTGAAAGAGACCACAATAGTACATTTCTATAGTAAACATTTTGACGCAGCGTACGACCTAACGGGACGCAGCGTACAGCGTGAAATAGGAGACGATAGCCAAAGGCTATGGTCTCCTATTTCACGCTCTTCGCTTCGAACCATTGCAGCGTAAAGGTCGTCTCTCGCGTCATGCAAAATGATGAGGTTTAATAAAGAAAAAGACTAATTGTTGATAGAAGCAGTTAAATCTTTTAATGCAGTGTATGATAAAAGTGACAAAAATCATTAAAACAATATTTATAAGTATCAATGTTGGGAAAAAATTAGTGATACAGTCGGATCGACCGCTCGCGAGCAGCGACTAAAACGCCATTCTCTGCTGCGGATGTATTGACCGCCGACGCTGTGCGTTGCATTCAGACGTCGATCGGAACGGAATTAAACGTTGACGCTAACGTCAGACGCCACGTTTGGCATAAAATAGGAGACCATAGCCTAACGTACTTTAACGTTATGATAGTTGTAAAGGTAATTATTATTACTTTGCATGCCGAAAGGTAAAATAATGATGATACCAAGATTGATATACTAAACATCTGCATATAGATTACCCATTGCAAATATATGATATTGAATTTTTGAATTTTGAAACATTCTCGATTTGCCAGGGTTAAACAAGTTGAACCAGACCGAAGTCGAAGTGAAGGAACTTCAGATCGAGCTGGCGGAACTGAAGCCGCTGATGGAGAAGGCGGCGGAGGAGACCAGAAAGGTCATCCAACAGATCGCCATTGACACGGTTAGTACCTACAGTCACGTCCAAATGATGTTTATCACCTTACTGCTCATATATACAAGCGACACGCTCTGCAGCCGTCGACATGTCGCCGAGCAGTTAGGCCCAGTGGTAACTGCCCCGACTTACGATTTATAGGTCCTGGGTTCACATCCAGGCAGGCGCTTCACTTTTTGTAAATAATTTCATCACCACTGCTCTCAAAACGGTGAAGGAAACATCGTAAGGAAACCGACATGTCCTAGAACCAAAAAATCGAAGACATGTGACATCTACCAACCCGTACTGGGCCCGCGTGGTGGATTACAGCCCACTCCCTCGCACACAGTTCGCACCCTCTCATAGGGAGGAAGCCTGTATCCCGAGGAAGCAGCGGGAACATTATAGACTGATGCTTAACTTGTTAATCCATGTCCCAGGCGATAGCTGAGGAAGCTCGTGAGAAAGTCGAGAAGGAGACAGTCATGGCGGAGAAGATGGCCGCCGTCAACGCGGCCATGGCGGAAGACGCTATGAGAGACTTAGGTCAGTCCTCACCATCCACAGTCCGACTTCACTCACTGCTGCCTACAGCACCCTAATTTCCTAACACACTCTATCAATCAAATTCTGAATAATTTTGAAGCAAATTTCTAATCTATTGCTTCATAAGTTCGAAAAAGTCTGCTTAACACTGCAACTGCTTTTTGCTTAAGTAGTATAAACACGTGTAATTAGTCATAGTTTTAATAGGTTTATGCGTATCTTTATGTTTAAAATATTTATTCCTCAATTTTCATGATTATACCATTGTTTATCTCTGCATCACCCAAAGGTTGACTGATAGAAAATACCTATGGCATTAAGTCTGCCTCTGTACATTTATGTGCTTGAAGTATTAAATAAACGCAGCGGGATTGTCCGAAAGGGTTACCGCTGGCCCGGAACATAAAGGGCTAAGGAAAGGAACACGGGTGGGTCAGTAAGAGTCTGACACTGCCTTCCGCTGCATCCAGAGCGGGAGGGGTCATTTGATTTCCCATCCAGAAAAAAATAAACACGTAAATAACGCAATGCAACGTATTTTCTTTCTTTCTTTCTTTCAATGAACGATGTTGAACTGCAAAATGAAACCGATTCCGATTGATAATGTGTTACGTAATTGTCCGCTGGCCTCTCTTTTTTTGTGCCAATCTCCAAGTTCCTGTGCTAGCCTTGTTCTACACGCGATGGCAACAATGTCGTCCGACCATCTCGCCGTCGGACGACCGACACGTCGTCTTCCAGTCTTTGGACGCCATTCGGTGCGCCTTGTCAGGTAAAACCGAGTACATCCCGAGGACAGCCGAACACATCCGAAGCGGGTATTTTTTTAATCGTCTTATAAACAAAACACGCGCGGTTTCGCTTTACGGTAACAGTGGCGCGAGCTCAATGGTTTTTACCCATTTAAAAAAATGTCCACCGGACCTAAAGAAGCTTTCACTTCAAAAACTACAGCGTGTACGGTGAATGTTGTTCATCTGCTTGACTACGACCTTTAAAAGTTTGCCCAGATGTTTCTTTTAGACCTTACGTTTGATGCGTTTTATAAAATTTCAGAGGAAGCGCTGCCAGCGCTGCGAGCCGCTGAGAAAGCGCTTCAAGAGCTGAATCGTAACGACGTGGTGGAGGTGAAGGCGATGAAGAAACCTCCCGCCGGCGTCGTGCTCGTCATCGAGTCGCTGTGCGTCGTGTTTGATATCAAGCCGATCAAGGTACTATAATCAAACTCAAAGCATTTATTTCAATTAAACCATTTACATGCACTTTTGAATTGTCAAAAAGTCGGTCAGTCGGAAAATATGAAGCTAGTTGCCCATTCCAAAGTGTAGTGTAGGTACCTATGGAGAAGAACGGGCAAGAAACTCCATGGACACTCTTTTAAATTATATTTTTACAAAAATATTAGTTACATCATCAATGTGAATTTATAATCATATGTGAGAACGATGTAAAAAAGACGTACGCATTAAAAGCGTCCAGAGTACAGCAAATAGTAAGAAAACAACAATTCAAAATTAATTAAAAATAAGCCGAGGCAGCTAAGTGATGACCAGCCCCAACTGACGGCGCCCGTTTACGAACATGACGCATAGATCAGCACCATTCAGCTCAACCATTTTGAAGGGAGCTAAATGATCCAACACACACGCCACCGTCACCCAACAAACAAAAACGTCACATAAGTCTTGACTTCCCAAGTAGCACAAAATAGCTTTATAATCGATGGATAACAGAATTAGCATATTATTATAGCTTTATAAGAAGTCTACATATAGGCATTATAAACCACTATACAGCTCTTGTAATGCTAATTTGGGCCCCAAATTATACAGCCTTAAGTGTAAGAATGGCATTTTAGCAGCATTATATTGGTTGTCTACCGGAATGATAAACGCATTATAATGGGCTGTGAAAACAGGTTAAAGCAGTGCGCATATGTTAAATGCGGCTCTTATACAGCTTGTACCATTACAACGGCAAAATAAAAACATTTTCAAATATTATTTTTAATTTCTGTTATTATTAATAAATCTTGTGTAAAAAGAACATGGATACTTTCAGCAAAAAAAAATAAGTGCTACAAGGCAAGTAATTAAACTCTTGTTTTGTTCTCTATGAGTGAATTAAGGTTGCGAGTATCAGTTTACTGTGAAAGTATGTATATATTTGAATCAAATATTTCATGCGCCTTCAAATTAAAGAGCTATTTATTACAAAAATATTATAAAAATATGTGGAATTGTAAAAAAAATTATGCTCTTACGAAGAAATCTTTAGTTTTAGTCATTATGATACCTGTATTATACCGGCCGGTCAATACCATAGGTTGAAGTCCTTTCTAAAGGACTATTTACCATAAAATTAAATTTTAAATATTATCGATACAAAAAGCAAAATGGCGTAAGCATAATTAAAAACTTTAGGCATGCGGATACGACTTATTGCTTGTTAAAATTCTTGTCATTATACGTTTGTATAGATAAAGGCTATATAATATTATGATGAAATGCTTTTAAAAAGCTGGCATTAAAACAGCACCAATGTACACCGTTAAACAGTTGTGACCCATGCGAAAGGTCGTTATAAAACATAGAGCAGTTTTAAAGAATTTTAAAATGCTTTTTAATAGCCTAAGCCGTAATTAATGCTTACATACGGCCTACACTTTTGTATAATGCTTACTTATTGCTTGCTTTTGTATTAGAAGCTGTATAGAGACATAAATTATGTCTAAAATAAAACCTTTAGCTGCACAAAAGATTGAAAAAGAAGATTATATAGCTTTAGGAACTACAAAGTTAATAAAATGCTGTTATACAGAAGCAAGACATTGCTAAAACCCTTCAAATTCTATAACGAAGCTAGAAGAAATTTTCTGGTCATCACTTTTTCCATTATATCGATTTTGTGTTACTTGGGTTATACGACATAAAGTTGGATAGCAGTCTTATAATCAGTGATCGGAGTAGGTAGATTGAACTGGGGTCATTGATCCGAAACGTATATATTACTATGGACATTCCTCCGGAATTGGTGGTAGTCAGAATTTCATTAGTTAGCCGAAATGTATATCTATCTATAAAAGATCTAGCCATAAAACGCTAATAATAAAAAATAAATATTAAAGCTTCGATCGGAATTCGATTGTTTTTATTATTCAACAGATAAATAATGAATTAATTTAGTTTTGATACCTTCCTTTAAATTTTGAATTGAGTAGTAATAATATCACTACCAACATTAACAATATTTAATTGAATCCGGAAATACCGGAATTACTTTCCGGAAAAATGGCTTATCCATGTTATTCTTTCTGTGTGCATTTGTGATACAAGTACCAAAAATCAATCTACCTAGTCCGATCACTGCTTATAATGATAGTGAGATGACTACTAGGTCCTTTAGACGTCTTTAATTGAACTTATTAGTCGTGCGACGAATATGTCATAATAAGCTGGTCTTAGCAACGTTGGTAAGACTAAACTAAACAACGTTATATTACAGTCTTAGCTAAAACGTTTGTACGACAACGCAATAGTCATACTAACGTTATAGTCCATTAAATGTTTTGAACTGACCAAATTAGGTCTTTGAAAAACCTTTATATGACATCTATGTAATGTAGCAGTTGTATAGACGTTTTCACAATGACGTTTATATAACGATCACTATCCTGTTTTACAGCGGTCAATTGGAGACTCTTAAATGACTTGGTTGTTTATTTAATACTCAAATATAACCTATATATTACATGATGTCCGTTTAATGTCATACCCTGACTTTAATCAAACTTGTAGTCGCATTTAAGTCAAGTTTTGACTTTAAAACGTCTAGGTCGCCAGAAATATATCCAAATATTGAATGATCATAATATTTTCAGATAAAATTTACTTGAATGTTAAAATGTTTTGAAATCTGCACTGCACTTTTACTGTGAACAATATGAAAAGGGTTTTAAATTTATGAGGACCCCTTATAGCTAGCTGTCACGGCGTATTGCATGGTCTTGAAATAACCTTAATACGACTTTATGTCTTTACAACGTCGTAAAGAGATAAGTGTGTGACAAAAGCAACATGTCCTACATTTTTAGAAATAAACATATTGTTATTAATAAAAATATAATAATTTAAACACAAAATTGCAAGGGGGCATGAAAATCTGCAATAAATACACATAGGTATATTATCATAAAACTTTAATACCCAGTCGAACTAAACGGCATGAGAGACAGATACAGTTATTATTAGCGAGATACATAAATATAAGTTAAATAACACTTAATTATTTTGCACTCAAATCTTGAAACAAAACCACAAACACATGTCACTAACAAGAAAAATGAATAAGTCTTACATTCAAAAACACCTGTATGACGACAATACAACAAACGAGCCGTTGTAAAGTTATGATGCGACTTCTGCGCGACGAAAGTGGTAATTCCATAACGTTCATACGACTTTTGAATGACGTTAACGAAGTCAGCTTGTGACTTTTGTATGTCCATTATACGACAATGTTGGTCGTATAACTGGGGCCATTTTCGCGTTTAGTAAACGTTATTATAACGTTAGTGCGACTTAGGTATTACGATCAATGCAATTAAGATAACGTTTACTAAACTTTTAAACGACGTTAAATTGTTAGTTGGGCAGCGAGACATTTGTGTGAGAAAATCATCATCTGCCTAGCCCTTTCCCAACTATATTGGAGTCGGTTTGCAGAGGGGCTTGTGGTTAACCAATAACAGCCGCACAGGTCAATCGATCAGGTTAAGCTACGCCGCGGTTGGTCCGTCCTTTCGGTTGGACCGTCTTTATATACCAAGATGTTTACCATGTTTCGAACTTTGTCGTTTCATTCGTGTTTCTTAATCATTTCCGCAGGAACAAGGTGCAAATTATGGCGAAAAAATCCTAAACTATTGGAAGCCAGGGTCCCTTATGTTGTCAGACCCCACGGCTTTCTTAGACTCGCTCCTGAAATTCGATAAGGAGTCCATCACAGAGGATATGATCAAAAAGCTCAAGAGGTTCATCGCTAACCCGGATTATGATCCTGCAAAGATTTTGAAGGTAATACTTTGCAGGGTGGCCCAGGGGTAACGGCCCTGACTTGTAGGTCGTGGCTTCGAATCCAGACAGGCGCTTTACTTTGTGTTAATAATTTAATCACCACTGCTGTCAAAACGGTGAAGGAAAACATCGTGAGGAAATCGGCATGTCCTAGAACCAAAAATTCGTAGACATGTGACATCTACCAACCCGCACTGAGCCCGCGTGGTGGATTACGGCCCACTTCCTCTCACAGAGAGGAGGCCTGTGTCCCAGCAGTGGGAACATTATAGGCTGATTTGGTTCAAATGAGAATTACTAGAGGTTCGATTAAATACATGCTGTTTTTAAAGTCGTTTTGGCCTGTTTTAGGTGTCAAAAGCGTGTCAATCGTTGTGCATGTGGGTTCATGCTATGTACAAGTTCTACCACGTGAACAAGGGCGTCGCGCCCAAGAAGGAAGCATTGGCCAGGGCCACCAGAGACCTGCAGATCGTTGAAGGTATGCCATTTGTTGTTTGCCGGCTGTCGCTGAAAACCAGCGCTGGGGCTCTGTCTTGCATAGGGTCGCAGCATAATGCTGAGCGATAGCCGTTTTGCGTGGATGTGACGCATGTCAACCCTTTCTTATTGTATTTTTTTTTGTTTTGTTATTTTTTGCGTCATGTTTACCGCAAATAAACGTATTTTCTTTCTTCTTTCTTTCTTTCATTAAATAAATTATTAAGTAAATAAATAAATAATTGTTAATAAATAAGTATATTAGAATTAACAAATTGAGATTAGTTTTAAGTTATGGAACAATAAACTGAATGTCATAATTACCAATTCGAGGAGCAGTGCAGCACTGTCACTGCTTCTATTTCTGTGAAAAGAGTATAAAGTAAGTTAACAAAACCGCACCTCGGGGTGCCCTTCGCTCGCTCTTGCATCCTGCGTCGCCTATCGACCGACCGCAACCATGCAATGTAATTTAAAAAGTAATTATGTAAGTAAAACCATGTAATTCGCAAAAATAAAAAAAATTCTACATATTTTTTTCATAACAAATCATTTGACAAAATGTTTATTGTCTAAAGATTGTTTGCTGTAATAAATCATTTGATTAAAGACCAAATGCCTTAATGTTATTATCCTTGGTAATATTCTGCCGCGTGAAAATTTGACCGAATGAAAATGTGCGTACTAAAATCATTCCAAATATTGCATTGGTATAAAAAAAGGTTTGTTTATTTGGATAATGAAATTTAGCCAGAATCTTTTAGGCAAAACGGCAGGATCCCACAAAGCTGGTATACTTAGGGTCTGGTACAGTAAAACTATTTGTTTCTAACAGCAATGCTGGCGAGCGCGAAGGCAAAGATGCAAGCGTTGCTGGAGGGCATCGCCAAGTTGAATGCGTACCTCATGGAGAAGGAAGAGGAACGGAAACGCATGGAGGAGGACATTAACCAGTGCCTCGCGAGGATGGACCGCGCGAACAGGTCACTTTGAATGTACAGTACCCGTCGATAAATATTGCACATCGACCTATTCGATCCTATTGATTTTATACAAAGAAAAATAAAAATAATTATCAAAAGAACCAAATCATAATTGTTTTAACAGCTCCTAATATATACCGGACTGTTTGTTTTTCGTGCGACAGAGATAACGCTCTACGAAACCGAAATTAGCCGATTGTCTCTTTTCAAAGCTCGATGTGCAATATTTATAGCCGGGTACTGTAGTGTAGAGAAATAAGTTATTGTGGAAATCAAGGTGGAAGGCTCCTGTTACACCGCCGACTAGGAAGCGACTAGCTATCAACAACTGTCTCGCTCAAGGAATGTACAGTCAGTTATAGAAATTAGCTGACCCACCTTTGCATAAATGGTTGAGATTTTTTAGAATACGATAATATTTCGATAGTATTTTATAATTCTTTTATATTTTATTTGTTTGAGCAAAGTAAATAAAATATAAAAGGATTATAAAATTCTATCGATTGTAAATAAATTATATCATGAGTCTCTCAGCGACTGTTCGCTCGTATGGCGTAAGGTATAAGGTTTTAAATCCCACTAGCTGCGCCCCGTGGTTTCACCCGCATAAGAATTTCGCCTTTATAATATAAGTGTGATTATAGGTTACTGAACGGCTTGTCCAGCGAACGCGTGAGGTGGATCAAAACCATCGCGGATTTGGAAGTCGCCATATTTAACTTGATCGGGGATATACTTCTCAGCGCATGTAAGTTATTTGAACAACCTTATAATACTGTAGACGTGAGCCGTCCGAGAAATCGATCCTACAGAAAATCGGTGCTATTATGTTCAGGTCCGATTTTTGTTGGCGGTTCGGATCGGTACGAACTCACACACGTTCGGGCATGATTCGACTTAATCGAAAATAAATAGACCTCATCACCTGCCTAGCCTTTTCCTATGTTGGGGTTGGCTTCCAGTCTAACCGGATGCAGCTGAATACCAGTATTTTACATGGAGTGACTGCCTATCTGACCCCCACAACCCAATTACTGGATAATACGATACACCTTGGTAAGACTGGTTGTCATTTTCGGGCCTCTGACGACCCGTAACGGCTGTCAAAGATCCATGAATGACAGCCGAGACCAACGGCTTAACATGCTTTCCGAGGCACGAAGGGGTCTTGGTATTTAAAGATGGTCACCCATCCACGGACCAACCGCGGCAAGCGTAGCTTAACCTGATCGATCGAACCGTGCGGCTGTTATTTCTTAGCCACAAGTCCCTCGAAAATAAATAGAATATATAAGACATATAAAATAAATAGACACATATACGGGAAAAAAACCGCTTGGCTTAGGGCCTGTGCACACCACGTTTTTTAAACGCGACGTCGACGCGCGTTTGTAGCGATATAGACGCGATACGCACGCGAGTCAGACGCAGCCTGTAAACCTTCTGTAGGATGAAAGCGCGCCGTCGCCACACGTTACTAAAACGCGCGTCAACGGCGCGTTTAAAAAACGTGGTGTGCACAGGCCCTTAGCTTGAGTAATGCCTAGCCGACCCCAATATGATTTACCGAGGGTAGACGCCGAACGAAGTTTGCAGATCGGCTCGAGCCGAATATGTGCCGTTCGCCCGGCTTTTGTTTTGTCTACCATTACATACTGAATCGCCGCGTTTGGTCACGATAGACAAACGATCGCCGTCACCGGGACATCACGTTCGGTTCGAATAATCTCGGTTCCTGGTGACGTTCCGTTGACGGCTGCGGTGGACAAACGCATTAATTGTTCACTAAATACTGCCGAATTGAATGCGCACCCGAACACTGTGAACTCCTCGGAGACAAGGATAATAATGGATAGGTGTTTTTATTAGTGAATTAGCGCAAATAGTTTACACAATGAATGTTATGCTTATGCCAATACTCACTTCTTAAATATGTATTATTTAATTTTCAGGCGCTGTGGGCTACATAACGCCCTTCACAGACCAATTCAGAAGAGATCTTCTTGCTAGCTGGATTTCCATTGTAGAGGTGAATAAAAGTAAAAGTTAATAGTAGAGAAAAATGTCATATTTTTTTTAATAGTGGTATCAGAAGAAAGATTTACGAAAATAATTTTAATTGACTGTTCAACAACATTCATTGCGTTATTTACGTTATTGAGCAGACAAATTTTTCGAACACATGAAGCATTGGATTAGGAATCCTTCAAAATCATTCAGATTGGGATTAAAAATGTGTTACGTAATTAGGGTATCAGTTAGGGCACACAATCTATACTTCTATACTATATATACTATATAATATTATAAAGCTGAAGAGTTTGTTTGTTTGTTTGTTTGGTTGAACGCGCTAATCTCTGGAACTACCAGTCGAATTTGAAAAATTCTTTTTGCATTTGATAGCCCAATTCTTGAGGAAGGCTATAGGCTATTTAACATCACGCTATGACCTTTAGGAGCCGAGCAAAAAGAAAAAAAGTCAGAAAGAACGATAAGCAAAAACGAAGTAATAGCGCGGGCAGGCGATGCGATGCGACGGGGTGGGTCGGAGTAACAAGAAATTTCACGCGGACGAAGTCGCAGGCAGAAGCTAGTAAATACATAAAAAGCACTAAAATTTAGATAAAACGAAATTCTCTGCGCCAAATCGGGTCCAGTTCAGCATAAACACCAGGCAACTAGTGCCTGACTCTGGTCTCCAATTGGATCTTATGTGACGATGACGTCTTACGGATGTAAATCAGTAATCAGTGTGTGTAAATACTTGTATAGAAAGAATAATAACATTATGATACGTGTGACTTAAGAAGTAGTATTTAATATTTTTTTTAAATATTTGATACTTATACTTACACACGTATCGTATACTATTTTATAGCACGTGTCACCTAAACGCGTACTTAAGTCACGCTTTTCTGTGTAAAAATGGACTACTTAAGTCACAGATAAGCGTGACTTAAGTGCGGGTTTAGGTCACGTGGTGTAAAGATTTTTTTTAAAGTGTTTGAATGAAAACAACCTCTTATACAGAGTGGTGATTAGGTTATCACATTTAGGGCGCTTTCTACCAAACTTTAGAATCTAGAATAAGTATTATCCTGAGATATAACTGTCAAAAATGTATAATAAATTATACATTTTAACAGTTTTTCCATACTAGAAGTGTCAGGCGTCAATTTTTAAGTGGTGGACATTTGGACCACTTTAGCCTAGATTTGAGCTGATAAGTGCGAAGCGAAACAACTAGAATGAGGAGTTAGAAGCTGGTAAACAATAAACCTTGCTTGATGTCCTTAGGAAGTGAAAGTCCCACACACTCCGCATGCCACCCCGCTGTCCACACTGGGCGACGCCGTGCAGATCAGGTAAGTGCCCCGGAACTCTTCATTGCCCGTCTTTTATCAACACTTACAACCCGCAAGAGTTAACTTGAGCCCCTCCCGGGCCCTCCCGCCCCCCGCGCTGTTACCGCTCTTACCATAGACGCGTCTGTATCGCGTGCTTACGTCATCGAAGAAGAAGACTAAGACTCAAGTTAACTCTTGCGGGTTGTATGCCTGCTTGCACCACAAATCACTCAATAAATTTGCCGTTAAACTTATTCAAAACAATTCTGTCTCCGTCATCTTTTTAAACGATTGACAGAAACAGAATGCATGGCCTTTCTGGCTTCTATGTCGACTAAGGGGTTACACCCCTTTTTTTTTCATGATGGGAAATCATCAAATGACCCCTCCCGCTCTGGGTGGAGCGGAAGGGAGTGTCAGACTCTTACTGACTAAAACCCACCCGTGTTCCTTCCTTAGCCCTTTATGTTCCGAGCCAGCGGTAACCCTTTCGGACAATCCCGCTGACAGGGATTACACCCTTGAGTGTCTGATTTTTTTGGGTCTAGTAAACATTTTCGTTTTCTCCAGAACGTGGCAGATGTATGGTCTACCTCGCGACCCGATGTCCGTGGAGTCTGCGGTGCTGATGTCCAACTCTCGAAGGTGGCCCCTCATCATCGACCCTCAGACGCAGGCCAACAAGTGGATTAGGGCTATGGTAATTATTAATACCTTTTTTGTTTGTTAAAGCCTTTATTTTTACCTTAATTAAAATCAACATCGATCATATAAATATTTTTTACGAGCGGCGCCCCGCGGTTTCACCCGCGTAAGTTTCAATTCCGTGAGAATATCGGGATACAAAGTATCCTATGTGTTAATCCAGGAAATGGTCTATCTATGTGCCAATTTTTATTCAAATCTGTTCAAAACGATTTACGCGTGATTGAGGAACAAACATCCAAACATCTTCACAGACTTCATCTTCAAGTCCGTGTCATTTATATTATTAGGATGCAACATGAATGCAGCAATAAATAACAATTATTTAATTATCTCATATACATTAAAATCATTATATAAAATATATGACGCGAATGACAGCCAGGACCAAATATGCATGTTATATAAAAACCGGCTAAGAGCGAGTCGGCTAAGAGAGAATCTGAATTACATGGGCCCCGCCCATGTAATTCAGATTTCGCAATATAAACGAGTACCAAATATACTGAGCACTCTGTGGAGCTATAACGTTCTCACTGCTGGTCTACAAGTGAGAGGGAGAGTCCGTAATCTACCACGCCGGCCCATTGCGGGTTGGTGGATGTAACATGTCTTGTGATAACCACTCAACTTCTTCACCGGGTTCCCTGTGCCTGATGCCTGGGTTCCCTGGGACCTACAACTCTTAACTCGTAAATGCTTCCCATATTTTGTACAATGCGTGCCACGAAAGATGAGACTTGACACACCACGTGGTTTGACTTGCGCAGTACACGATTTTAGGTATCTTTAGCGGTATGAGGTCTGAGTGCGGGACGGGACCGGACGTCATAGGGGCGGCGGAAAGAGCGGGGGAGGCGGGGTCAAGTCTCATCTTTCGTGGCGCGCATTGTACAAGCAAAGCGGGTTCAAGCTGGGTTTTGAAACTATTTTAACACTGTATTTTTATACTTCAGGGCAAACTAGAAGGCTTGGTCGTATGCAAGCCGAACGACAGAGATCTTCTGAGAAACTTCGAATCAGCGCTAAGGTTCGGTAAGCCGATCCTGCTGGAGAATGTTGGAGAAGAACTGGACCCGGCTTTGGATCCCGTTTTGAAGGTATGCAATATTTCGAACCGAACAAAACAACTGGACGGAATGCAATCCACTCACCTGTTATTATCTCAGGGGCCGTTTTACGAAGTAAATGCCATCATGATTCCAGTGCGAAAAAGGGATGTTGCTTTCGGTCATGTGTAGCTCCGTCTCTCTCTTTACACTGGAATCATGATGGCATCAAGCCGTCATAATACGGCACTAGGTCCGTGTTTATCCGATCTTCAAAGCCCTTTATGATTTAGTACTCGCGAAAAGCTGCCACTATACCCACATGTATTATTTCATGTTTTTTTTTTTGTTATTGAGGCCACTGAAATTATCTTCTTCTTGGTCGCGTACTTCATTACCGTCGTGTCTCTGAAAAACCTTCGTGGTTTTATGTACGACTAGCAGCGCCCCGCGGTTTCATAATTCCCCGCATAATTGTCGATCCCGTGGGAATATCGGGATAAAAACTATCCTATGTCCCTCCCCGGGATGCAAACTATCTCACTGTAAAATTTTATCGAAATCCGTTCAGTGGTTTAGGCGTGAAAAGGTAACATACAGACAGACAGATAGACAGAGTTACTTTCGAATTTATAATATTATTCCACTTCGTTCGGTTCTCGGTTTCTGTCAGGGTGGTCGTAACAGAGAGTACAGAGGGGTGGTTTCTTGGTCTGACCAGCGGCTAGGTGACCGGCCGCGAGGTCTTTTCCCATCACCACCAACTTTACAAGGTTATCTGGTTCTTGACAGGCTATGTGATAGAAGTAACCGAAAATCCTTTGGTAACAGATCGTGGGTAGTCCCATCTTCCTTGTCTTACATTTTTTGGCGCAGCCGTGTGGCACTATTGTTGTTAAAACATTATTTTTATTTTGTTAATTTTGTATTTTGTATTTTGTGTTTCACGAACTCTGTCCAAATAAACTTTTTTCTTTCTTTATCTCTCTTATGCGTAGTTGTTCGATGATAGTATACGATGTATTTAAAAAGTATTAAGATACAATACAGAAAAAGCTTTATTAAATCTATCCTGTGTTCCCAGCGCCAATACTTTCGTCAAGCTGGACAGATGGTGCTGAAACTAGGCGACTCCCTTATCCCGTACATGGCTGGCTTCAAGCTGTACATCACCACCAAACTTCCGAACCCCAAGTATAAGCCGGAAACCTCTGTTAAAGTCATGGTTGTCAACTTCGCGCTGGTGCCCAGGTATATACACTTGGATTCTTGAATCTTAGAAAGGTCAATGCTTCAAAGTAATACAATACCATATTGGTTGATCTCGAGACTGTTTGCTTTACAAAACTCGCTCTTCTGGCACTTAACTCCATCCACAGTGGTCTAGCTGAACAACTGCTGTCAACCGTAGTGGCTCAGGAGCGTCCCGATCTAGAAGAGCTCCGCGGTCAGCTGATCGTGTCGCGCGCACAGATGGCGGCGCAGCTCGCGGAGATGCAGGCAGACATCTTGTATGGCCTGTCCAACAGCGAGGGGTCTCCGGTTGATGACCTCCCGCTCATTCTGACGCTGGAAGCCATCAAGATCAAGAGTGCTGAGATTCTTGTGAGTAAAATAAGCGAAAATTTTATTGATTCTAGTTACATAACCAGCATATAATGTTCCCACTGCTGGTACACAGTCCTCCTTTCGGTGAGAGGGAGTGGGCCATAATCCACCACGCGGGCCCAGTGCGGGTTGATGATTCTAGTTGCCCCTTCCACAAGGGTTTCGTAAGGGAAAGAATGGGCAAGAAATTTCGCAGTTATTCTTTTAAAATGTTTTACAATATTTTGTACACATTCATTATAATATGTGAATTGTTAGTTTTGTTGGTCAAGTGGTTGCAAGTGCTACTGCTAAGCATGAGGTCCTGGGTTTGAATCCCGCGTCGGGTAAAGTGCTGTTGGGTTTTTCCATCGGGAATTTCTGAGTAGCAGCCCGGAGCCTGGATTTTTCCGGTTGATGGTAATAGGCTTGCCCCCTATTACATGGGACTTATAGATAACTGGTGAAATATGGGTGTATTATAATACCTATAATTATAGGTACTATACCTCGCCTAGTACCTATAATCATAGGTACTATACCTCTACCTAGTACCTATAATCATAGGTACTATACCTCTACTTAGTACCTATACCTAGTACCTATAGTCATAGGTACTATACCTCTACCTAGTACCTATAGCTAGTACCTATAATCATAGGTACTATACCTCTACCTAGTACCTATAATCATAGGTACTATACCTCTACCTAGCCATTCGAGTTTTACAGGCGTGATGTTTCGTTGCATGTGAATAAATAATGTTCTAGATAAAAGTGGAAGACATAGAACGCACGACGGCTGAGATCGACGAAGCCCGCAGCGGCTACGTGCCGGTCGCCGAGCGCGGCTCCATCCTGTTCTTCTGTCTGTCGGACATGGCGAACGTGGACCCGATGTATCAGTACTCGCTGGAGTGGTTCGCGAAGCTCTTCGTTAGAGCCATGGCGGAGACAGAGCCTAATGGTAAGGGATTTCATTTATTTACGATTTCTACCAAAAGAGATGTACTGACTAATCTCAAAACTGAACTTTACTGTGTAGCAATTAAAGTTATTTTTCCATTAATTCATATTTGTTTACATTTTTGGCAAATGAATCGCGAACGCAGATTAGAGGTTAATTTTTTTTTCTATTAATCTTGTTTTCAGAGGACATCGTGGAAAGAGTAGACGTGATAATAGTCCACTTCACATTCCTTCTATACCAGAACGTATGTCGAAGTCTATTTGAACGACATAAGCTCCTGTTCGCCTTTCTACTGTGTGTCAGAATATTACTGGATAAGGGAACTATACGTGGGGAGGAGTTCAACTTCCTACTGAGCGGGGCGAAGCTTGAAACTGTGAGTATACTTCGTTTGAATATACACGTACAGTCAATGGTTGGGCTGTGGATGGGTTATTTATCTTTATATATCAAGACCTCTCCGTGCCTCGAAAAGCCATTGGTCCCAGCTGTCATTCGTCGATCTTTGACAGTCGTCAGAAGCCTGAAAGTCTGATAACCAGTCTTACCTAGGGGTATCGTATTACCCAGAAACTGAGTTGTGGAAGTCAGATATGCAGTCGCTCCATGTAAAAATACTGGTATTCAGCTGCATCCGGTTAGACTGGAAGCCGACCCCAACATAGTTGGGAAAAGGCTAGGCAGATGATGATACAAGCAATGACAGTGAAGGAAAACATCGGTTATGTGCTACAACCAAATATTTTCAGACATGTTACATCTATAAACCCGCACTGGACTCCCTTGAAGCGTGCTCTCTCTCGAAGAGGGGAGGGAAGCATTAAAGGCAGATTATGTATGTGCATAGAATAACGTTTCTAAAACAAAAAAACCTTTTGTGGCCAATAGGAGAAGGACAACCCGGACCCAAAGTGGGTATCGCCCCGGATGTGGCTGGAGATGCAGCAGCTGGCCACTGTCACCACTATGCCTTCGATCCTCGCTGACTTCGAGGCTAACCTTAGGTTCTTCAAGACGTACTACGACTCGCACACGCCCCATAGGTAAGTCTAATGATGGCACTTTCCTTGGCGTGTTTGCTCAAATGATGGGGTTAACGTCCAAAATAAAAACACCCTATTTGTTTGTTTCTATTTCTAAAGCTCATTAAGCCACTGGTCCCGGCTGTCATTCATAGATCTTTTACAGTCGTTACGGGTAGTCAGAAGCCGAAAAGTCTGACAATCTTACCACCTATACGTGCATATAAAAAATGACAACTTGAATACCTACGTATTGCAGGTTGCCGTTGCCAAAACCGATGGACAGTCAGTACGACACCTTTCAGAAGCTGCTCATCCTCAAGTGTCTCCGACCTGACAAGATTATTCCTGGGTTTCAGGTTAGTTCACATCACATACAAGTAAACCAGAAAAAGTGTGCGCTTCGGTAATGTTCGTGTTTCCGAATTTGTACGCCGCGCCACGGAGTAACCCTCCACATAGGCATCATCGAAGTTTTGTTTGAAGTTTTCTCTTTGTTGGGTATCCTACTCTGGAAGTCTATTCACTAAGCACGATATTCGTAATTGCAACCGAAGTGACGGGCATTGCCTAATCAATAAGTTTGTGAGCGCGCGTGTCTGTGTGTGTTTATATGTTTGTTACTTCTTCACGCCCAAACGGCTGGACCAATTTTGATAAAATTTTGTATAGAGGAAGCCGACACCCTGGATTAAAATATGTATAGGCTAATTTTTATCCCGATATTACCATGGGATCGACACTTATGCGGGTGAAACCGCGTGGCGCAGCTAGTAACAACTAAAACAACACAAACAGGATTAACACCGAGATTTGAAAATCGAGTGCGCGATAAAATCTCGTCGCGATATTTTTACACCAACTGTTCCAGGACTACGTGGTGGTGGGTCTGGGCGCGCGGTTCGTGGAGCCGCAGCCGGCCGACCTGGCGGCGCTGTACGGGGAGTCCGACCCCCTGGCACCCATCATCTTCGTACTGTCCACGGGCACGGATCCCGCTGCCGGTACGTATTTTTTTATTACTAGCTTTTGCCTGAGGCTTCGGGAATTATCGCTGGGAAACGAAGTACCAGGATAAAAATATTCGATGTCTTGGTCCCGCATAGGTCGCGGTCTACCTGTGTCAAATTTAATCGAAATCCACGTGGGTGAAGCCGCGGGCAAAAGCTATAGGATATATTTTATGCAAAATCGGTCTTTGAATTTTTTTCCAAATTTTTTTTTGCGGAGGATGTCGCTTATCCCGCACTGGGCCCACGCGGTGGATTACAGCCCACTCCCTCCCATCGAGAGGAGGCCTGTGTCCCAGCAGTGGGAACATTATAGGCTAACTACGCTATCTGAACCTATAACTAATAGTTAAGAATTTGTATTTGTTTTGACATCTAATATTCGACAATCGTTCATATATTATTTCCAGATCTGTTAAAATTCGCGGATAAGATGAAGATGGGCAAGCGATTCGAGAGCATCTCTCTGGGCCAGGGTCAGGGGCCGTTGGCTGAAGCCATGATGAAGGTCGGCAGTGATTTCGGAAACTGGGTGTTCTTCCAGGTATTTTCCCGACTTCCGATTTCAACATAGGTTAGGTAACATGTAATACGGGCTGGTGTCTGGTGATCAAAATAGGTTTTAAATATGACTCAAACTCAAAGCATTTATTTCAATGAAAACATTTACGTCTCTAAGAGGCTTCTGGCTAAGTAATAACAGCCGCACAGGTCGATTGATCAGGTTAAGCTATGCTTGCCGGGGTTGGTCCGTGGATGGGTGACCATCTTTACATATCAAGATACGATAGCTACAACCATACGATATGCTTGTATAGTTCGACAAATAATCGTATTCAGTAACTTGACAGTTCAAAGCAAAATAGCGTCACCATACATACACTATTGTTGCGGTAGATAATGAATTTTCGAAAAGAATGAATGGTAAAAATAATCGAAATTGAACAAATCTCAAAATAATGTTTTGAGTTGGAATTGGAATATTGCAAAATTAATTAGTAAACCTTAAAATACGCCAAAATGTTTCTTTTTTTATTTATTTCATTAAATAGGAAAAACAAACAGCTACATTACGCAATATAACGCTTTTATTTTAAACTTAAAATGGCCAAGCGTAAAATGCAACAACTATACATAATTCATAAGTGATGTCATAGTCCAAAATATATGCGATCGTATGGTCGCATCATTAGACAATGTAAAGACAATTTGACAGTTTTATTTTTTAATTTTTCTTTCGAATACTGGGCTTTTGACTCTTTTATAATCCTGTTTATTTTTTGTATTGTACCTTCTTTTATACAAAAAAAAAATCCATTCTATTTTCTTCTTCAGTTCTATGTTGTGTTCCAGAACTGCCACCTGTCTCCCTCCTGGATGCCGGTGCTGGAGCTGAACGTGGAGCACATCCAGCCGGAGCTGGTGCACAAAGACTTCCGCCTGTGGCTTACGTCCACGCCCTCGCCGCACTTCCCTGTAGCGCTTCTGCAAAACGGTATCAGTACATCATAAACACATCATGTTGCTTTTTAGGGTTCCGTAGCTAAATAGCAAAAACGAAACCCTTATAATTTCGTCATATCCGGCCATCAGTCCATCCGTATACCCGTCTGACCGGATATGACACAGCTATTTTACTGGGCGACTATTTGCATTGTCAATATGGCTAGGATTCTCCCAAAAAAAAAAATATATATGTTGGTGTCGAATTCTAGTCTAAAAGGATGCAGCTGAATGCCAGTATTTTACATGGCGCGACCTACCTATCTGACCTCCACAACGTTGTTACTATGTAACACGTTACTCCTTTGTTTTTGCCATATTTATGGAGTATTATTGACAAGGTTTCTGGCTACCCGCAACGACTGTCAAAGATCTGCGAATGACAGCCTGACCAACGGATTAACGAGTGTGCAGTCTGTTAGGAATAGAATAGAATACTCTTTATTATGTACACCATATAAATTACAGACATAAATATAGAAACTGTACAAAGGGTGACACAATGGGCGGTCTTATCGAGGATGGATTTTAAAAGGGGAAGGACAGACAAATACTGTAGGTAGTCCGTGGTGTACCATTTACATAATACAATAAATACATATATCTAGACACGCGGCAGCGTGTCAAGCCAAGTTCAAGCAAAGGCATATTTATTGTATATATTTATTTAGATTAGTATAATATACTTTATCCCACCAAAAACATAAATGTAAAAAAGGAGAGCCAAGTTCAATACAAAAATTATGCTTGACTGTGGGCTTCGCCGCAAAAAGAATGGAGATCTAAATGAGTGCCAAGTTCTATGCAAAATTGAAATATGTATTTATAGGAACAAAATAACATTATGAACAAGTATTAAACTCTATTTCATTGCTTTATTGGATACCTATAACAAATTGCTGTTATTTAAAAATGTGAAATCTTAAAGTAGGTTAGATTTAACTTGGTCAGTTTTCATTACATCAGTCATTTTATAAAGTTATTCAACATTTTAATTCTGATAAAAACTGGCCAAGTCAAATCTAACCTACTTTAAGATCTCACATTTTTAAATAACAGCAATTTGTTATAGGTATCCAATAAAGCAATGAAATAGAGTTTAATACTTGTTCATAATGTTATTTTGTTCCTATAAATACATATTTCAATTTTGCATAGAACTTGGCACTCATTTAGATCTCCATTCTTTTTGCGGCGAAGCCCACAGTCAAGCATAATTTTTGTATTGAACTTGGCTCTCCTTTTTTACATTTATGTTTTTGGTGGGATAAAGTATATTATACTAATCTAAATAAATATATACATATAATAATAAACATGAAACAGGACAGGACAGGTCTGTTCACAGATATTTTACCTCTGATTTTGCATCACTGTCAATATTACGATGATCTTTATTGTCATGGCAAGAGGGTTGATATTGGGTTGCTGCCATTGCGAAGTCTGTCAAAACCACAATAATCTTTACTGTCGTTGCAATAAGGTTGCTAATCGGTCGCTGCTGTCAGATATAAAATAACTGTCAACGGCGAGATCTCTCACTGTTACGGAAATTAACATTGTGGTTTTTTGTTTTTCCAGGTTATAAGATGACAGTGGAGCCACCTAGAGGAATAAAAGCGAACTTATTGAAAGCATACATGAATCAAGTGCCCGACTTTACGGAGTATTTCAATTCGTCGGATCCCAAAGTTCCTAATTTTAAGGTAAGACAAATTTTTATACCATTTAAAGAATCGCCACGAATGAAGATGTCTCTGGCGTAATTCTAAGGCCGGGCTAATAAACTTTTATTTACAGTTCATTCACAGTTTTTTTACCTCTGATTTTGCATCAATCTCTAAATCACAGTGAACTTTATTCTCATTCTAATAAGGTTGCTGTTGGCGTGCTGCAAATAGGCACATTAAATGCTCTTTTGAACGTCAAAATCTATATTTAAAAATCAATTGCTTAATGTTTTTTTTTTCTAATGTGTCGATAATTTGAATTAGATTTATTTAATAATGTGAGATACTTGTTTGATAATTTATTATAATCTGTATGTTTGTACCAAGATAATATTACAAATATTATCTAGTTAGATTAATAGATAATATTATTACAAATATTATCTTGTTACAAACATGCTGATTATACGCCGATGACGGCTAGACATAGTGTTCTTTAATAATTACAACATCTGTACCTAACTCACCTATGTTCAACAATGAAAAATATTTGTATGTATGTATGCGTATTACTTCTGAACGGTTGCATCTATTTGGCTTATTCTTTTTTTGTTGTGCTTGTAATATTGTCAGGACCTGGTTTGTATGAAAGAAAATGTTTGAAAAGTTGCCGAAAAATTCAGAAAACTGAAAGTGTATTTTGTATGAAAATTTTGAATGAATTATTGAAATTTGAACGAACAACGTCTGTCGGGTCAGCTAGTTTACAATAAAATAGAATTGATTCCGGTCGCCCCTTCCAAAAGGTAGCTGCTGTTAGAGTTAAATTAACTGAACGGACAATAGTACGTACTTTGGCTAAGCATTATTCCTGTCACCGTCGCACAACTGTCAAAATACAAGGGCAAGATAGAGACGGGACCATATTTAAGGCACAGCACTAAGTATGGCTTTATAATATGGGTCTAGGATTCCGTAATTAAAATAACATAACGGAATCCTTACGAGACTCCAGAGTCTGTTCGTCCGTATGTCACAGTAACTCTCAGTGACTACTGTTGGTATTGGTTGGAAACTTGGCAATTTGCTTTTTACTATGTTGGGGTCAGCTTCCAGTCTAACTAGGGGCGAGATAGAGGGACCGTTCAAGTATTACGTAAGCAGATTTTTTGCAATTATTAGCCCCCCCCTCCCCCTCGTCAGCACAAGTAAGCAAAGCTCTTACCCCCCCCCATGCTTACGTAAACATCATGCATGCAATCAATAAAGAAACCAGAACACATTGAAAAAAAATGTGTTCCTGGTTTCTTTATTGATTCATGAACAGCAGTTATATGCGTTTCGTTTTCAAGCATAGACAAGTAGGGTTGCCATATGTGTTCAAACCAAAATCGACTAAATATTGTAGAAAATCCGAAAAAGTAAAAAAATAAATACTGCTGACGTAATCACCATCCCCCATGTCATCAAAAATAAGCAAAGGAAAGACCCCCCCGCCCCCCTGTAGTGCTTACGTAATACTTGAATGGCCCCAGAGACCCAGCGCTGGTTTTCAACGACAGCCGGGTACATGGGATGTTGTATGTGTAAATTTTATGCGGTTTTTAAATAAAATTAAATATTTTTTTGTCATTGTTGGTTTGCTTTAACGATATTTCCGTGATTCTCACTCCAGTGGCTACTATTCGCGCTATGTATGTTCCACGGCGTGGTTCTGGAACGTCGCAAGTTCGGGCCGCTCGGCTTCAACATCCCCTACGAGTTCACAGACGGCGACCTGCGCATCTGTATCTCACAGCTACATATGTTCCTCAATGAGTACAGTGAAGTGCCTCTTAGGGTGAGTTTGTACATTCTATTTCTACACAGCAGTGCGATTCTGTAACCAGCTCACCGTGAAAACTTAGGTGAAGTGAGCGTGCAGTGAGCTGTCAATAGTGTCAATTCCTAGCAAAAACAAACTCACTTCACCTAAGTTTTCACAGTGAGATTTTTACAGAATCGACCGGCTGGTCTATGTTCGCAAGTTCGGCGAATGGCAGCAACCTACAATTAAACATTCGAACACACAGTGCTTGGCCAGACTGGGACGCGGGCGCGGGGCGGGCGCGGCGCGACGAACTCATACATAAATGATCTTCCTTTGAGTGTCAATAATGGGCACGCGGCGCGGGGAGCGTACGGGCAAGACACTATAGCTCGTTCATACAAGTGGTCGCAGTGGGTGCGCGGCGCGGGCGCGGGCGGCCCACGCCAGGACCGGGGTTGTCAAACTAGTTCCAGCTTTATTCTAGTAAAAATAAATCTTCTAGTAGAGAATATATTAGATGGACTATTATTGATTTTCCAGATGTTAACGTACACGGCTGGCCACATCAACTACGGCGGGCGCGTGACGGACGACTGGGACCGGCGCTGCCTGCTGTGTCTGCTGGGTGACTACTACACCCTGTCGGTGCTGTCCGATAAGTATTGCTACGATGAAGCCGGCGCTTATCGGCAGGTTAGTGCTAGATATTGTGTTTCCGAGTGAATACAACCCGAATCTCTTCAAAGTAAGAGTGAACAGAATTCTTCTGGGTAAGCTCGCTCCATCGTATACTTTGTGTCATCTCTGACCTAGATTAGAGTCAAGAGCAAACCCAATTCGAATAAAAAAAAGATATAGAATAGAATACTCTTTATTACGACACCATATAACACCGTACACCATATAAATTACAGACATAAATATCTATCTTATGTTATCCATGTCCTTAAGGCGAAAGCGGCAGGTCAACCCGCGAAATTAAAATTTTCTTACCTTTTTTGCAATTTGCAGGTGAGTATCAAGGAGCCTAAACAGGCCACTTTAGCAGAATCATAAAAGAATAACATTATGAATCATAATATGGCGAAGATAGTCCGTGTTTGTCTTTTTTCGCTGCACTACGTAGGTATAATCAAAGAGATTAGGATTGGATTGATTGGTATTTTAGCACTGACGAAAAAAAATAACTATAAAATCCTTTACCAATGGGATTTGATCTCTAAATTTTCTCTCCAAGTTTATATTATACTAGCGACCCGCCCCGGCTTCGCACGGAAACATTATTATTATTATACATATAAACCTTCCTCTTGAATCACTCTATCTATTAAAAAAAACCGCATCAAAATCCGTTGCGTAGTTTCAAAGATTTAAGCATACAAAGGGACAAAGGGACAAAGGGACATAGGGACAGATAAAGCGACTTTGTTTTATACTATGTAGTGATGATAATTATGTTTATATTGAATGACTATTTCATAAAATTATGACATCAAACACAAAATAGAATCATGAAAATCACATTTTATAAAAAAAAAAAAAACTATATTTAAATAAATACTCTGTTAGATTTAACAAAATTGTAAATGTTCGCAAAAAATTCCAGTCTATTATCAGAGAGATATGGCACTGTGTGCCAAGGATACACGATTTTCACCTAGTTTGGCTGCAGATGTTGTATTATTTTCATTGTCATGTTAATATTTTTGGTGTCAGTAAACAAATAATGATTATTTATTATTAATTAGCGAAGATATCGCTGAACATACATTTAAAAAAATAATTCAGACCAATTGAGAACCGATTTCAATGAGGGTTTTCTGAAATGACGTTCGCTAGGTGGCAGCACTGGCACGTTAGGTCCAGGCATCTGTCAAAGAGCCTATATTTTCTTTAGTCATGACGGAATGATGAACGAATGAATGAATCGAATGATGAATGTCATCATATATTTTATATTGGAAGACCTCTTGTCACAATGGTGCCAACTGGTGTCGTAAATTTTCACGAAAACCTTCAGGCTCTTTTTTGAAATCGGTTAAAAACAATATTTGTTACAGCAACACTCTTCGCTGAACATAGAAGACTACACGAAGTATATCCGGACGCTGCCGCTGTTCGACGACCCGGTGTTGTTCGGCCTGCATGCCAACGCTAACATCAGCTACGCCATGACAGAAACCAACTCTTGCATCTGTTAGTACAACACTACAACGCAGCAGAGCTATAACTAACGCCACCATCTTGTTTTAGGGTTTCGTACTTCAAAAGAAAAAACGGAACCCTTATAAGACCACTTTTTCGTCTGTCTGTCCGTCGGTCAAGGCCCTTTTTCTCAGGAACGCGTGGAGTTAAATTGAAATTAATATCAAATACTCAGGGCTGCCTGCAATCCCTTGAAGCAGTGAAAAAATCAAACTTCTAAGTCAACGTAATCAAAAGATACGGGCGTTTGTGTTCCGAAATGAAAACCTATAGGGTACTTCACGTCGAACTAGAATCATGAAATTTGGCAAGACGCAATGTCGTGTAGCACAAGTGAAGAAAAAATCCTGAAACCGTAAATTTCTAGTTAAATTACAAAAAAAATAATTTTAAAATAATAATAATTTTAATAATTTTTTATTTTATTTACATACCTACAAATTTGTCCGACTCGCAACTGACCGGTTTTTTAAAATACCTTTTTAATGAAATTTCATAAAAGAATGGGGAAGGTTGGTCAAAGTTAATCGTAGATGGCGTGACCATAGCTACGAAATTACAAGAAATTTGACATTTCGTTCATTAATTTAATTTCGTGTTCATTCATGAGTTTGGTTTTATTCCACTATTTCGTTAATTTCGGTGTTTAGAAAATTTTTAGGCAATATTTATTCGACATAGGAAATGTCAGAACTCGGAAATGGGGGCTGGACCATCACTGCTCTCAAACCAACCTTGTAATGAGGGTTTTCGTGAAAATTTACGACACCAGTTGGCACCACTGACAAGAGGTCTTCCAATATAAAATATATGATGACGTTCATCATTCGATTCATTCATTCGTTCATCATTCAGTCATGAATAAAGAAAATATAGGCTCTTTGACAGATGCCTGGACCTGACGTGTCAGTGCTGCCACCTAGCGAACTTCATTTCAGAAAACCCTCATTTATGACCTCTTTTTGGGTTTTCAGTTACAACTTGTATAGTTATACTACTACTAACATAATATGGATGTACCTAAATCTGAAATAAAATATTTGAATTTGAATTTGATTAAGCCTGTTCTTGCACTTATTGTTGTTGTTAAATTCATCATCATCCGTCTAGCCTTTTTAAAACTATGTTGGGGTTGGCTTCTAGTCTAACCGGATGCAGCTGAATATCAGTATTTTACATGGAGCGACTGCCTATCTGACCTCCACAACCCAGTTACTGGGTAATACGATAACCTTTCGTAAGACTGGTTGTCAGACTTTCGGGCCTCTGACTACCCGTAAGGACTATCATAGATGCACGATTGACTGCCGGGACAAACGGCTTAATGTGCTTTTCGAGACACGGAGGGGTATTGGTATGTAAAGATTGTCATCCATCCACAGATCAACCGCGGCAAGCGTAGCTTAACCTGATGTCGTTAAAATATTTTTAAATTTATATTTTGTATAAATGTTATTTTTTGTTACGCAGTCACCCTGCGTGACCTGCAACCGAAGGAGATGGTGGCGGCGGGCGGAGCGTCCATCGAGGCCATCATAGAGCTGGCCGCCATAGACATCATGAAGCAACTGCCCAAGCTGCTGGATACCGACCATATCTCTGCCACGTAACATCTTCTTTATACTAAATGATAAATGATTTATTTTCTATAAGTAGGTTTGTACAAACACTTTTACACACTTTTTTTTTAACGAGAATTTTTTTATTATTTTAAGTCTTGGGCAGGACCTGGTTTATAAATAACTAGCTGGGTCGACTGACGTCCTGCCGTCGAAATTTCAAATGCAAAAAATATTTTTTTCAAATCCGACGTGTGCAGTCAGCAACAAAAGTCGATTAACACTTCAGTTTTTTTAATCTCAGTTATTGAGAAAAATATTAACATTTCAGTTTTTTTTAATCTCGGTTATTGAGCAAAATTTTTGTTCAAAATTTCATTGTACGTCTGCTACAATTTTGAACAAATATTTTGCTCAATAACTGAGATTAAACAAAGCTTAAGAGTTAAACAACTTTTGAAATTCCTTTATCTGTTGCACTCTTGGCGAATGAGAGCTAGACTGAAAAAAGTAAAACATTGTTACCTCACGACACTTTTGTCTGAGGGGCTCCTGGCTAAATAATAACAGCCGCACGGTCGATTTAAGGTGTAGCTACGCTTACCATACGGGTGACCATGGTCACCCAGGCACGAACCGACCGCGGCAAGCGTCCATTACATATTGAGACCCCTCCGTGCCTCGGAAAGCACGTTAAGGGTGCGTTTCCACTGAAGAGGAGCTGGGCGGAGCGGAGCGGAGACGTGCAGGAATCGTCCAATCATAGACGAGACGAGTGACACGCTGAGGATTTCCACCATTCTGATTGGTCGATTCCTGTACGTCTCCGCTCTACTCCGCACAGCTCCGCTTCAGTGGAAACGCACCCTAAGCCGTTGGTCCCGGCTGTCATTCGTAGATCTTTGACAGTCGTTATGGTTAGTCAAAAGCCCGAAAGTTGACATGTTTTTTTTTTTTTCAGATATCCTGTATCGTACAAGGAGTCCTTGAACACGGTGCTCATACAAGAGGCTAATCGTTACAACAAACTACTGAAAATTATCAACAATTCCTTGAAGTATGCTTTCATTACCGTGTTTACTCGAATAGTGATTTTTTTTTAACTAAAAAAATAGCTGCTGTCACAGTGGCATGTCGCATAGTGTACGCCATGTCTAAAACCCCGTATTGGGTTATAATAAGGGTCATTATGCAACAGTCGCACAATATACATTCCTAAAATAATCATACATTTTGTCATTACCTAAAAAAAGGTAAGGAACCTGGAATATGACGGAGTAGCTGATGCGTCGTTTTGTATCATTACAGGGATCTGCTGAAAGCTATGAAGGGTCTGGTGGTGATGTCCGAAGCGCTGGAGAGCATGGGAGGTAGCCTGTCCCGGAATGTGGTACCTGAAATGTGGAGCTCTAATGCATACCCTTCGTTGAAACCGCTTGGTAAGGTTTTACCAAGTATCTCTGCATCGTACTCCGGTCTGATCATCCGTGATTTATCACTCAAAAGTTCAGAAAAGATTTTTTGAAGCAAAATAAAAACTTGTATTAATTAATTTAATAATTCTGTGACCTTTTTAATTTGTACCTACTCGTTCATCTGTATTAATTACATTGGCATTTTATTCTGATCTACTCTGTGGCAGTATATAAATTACATACATTTAATTTCATTTTATGAAATATGGGTGTTTTCTGAATGAAGCGTCTTTTTTAAATTCATTGTCCTGTAATGCAATCTCAATTACCACACGTAATAAACATAATAGTAACCACAGATTACACACAAAGAAAGAGGAAAGAAATAAAAATTGTTTATTCTGCACAAACAAAATGGACATTACAAATAAAAGACATAAAGTATACACATACAAAGTAGTCAAAAGCCTCGTATTCAAGCATATAAAAAGTTGTCAATTTTCTCCATTGCTTGATGTCAGGCTCAGGGACCAAAGACAACACATACATGATATAGCTTACAGAGTAAGTAAACTGAAGTGGCTGGTGGTGAAGGCTGGCCATGTTAGTCGAAGGACTAATGACCGGTGGAGCAGACGACTCCTGGAGTGAAGACCGCGTATCGGCAAGCGTATTGTGGGACGCCCCCTAGCGACGACGAACCGCCGACCTTAAGAAGGTCCCTGGGACAGACTGGATGCCAGGGTGTTGTGACGCAGACTGGGACAGGCGTATGTCCAGCAGTGGACTGCGATAGGCTCAGTTGATTGATTGACAGTTTACACATTATCGAGTACAATTTAACGACTAAATCATGTTTCTTCCACTCCAGCGGCGTGGGTAAAGGACCTGTGTCTCCGAGTGCAGTTCATGGAGGAGTGGGCAGCGGCTGGCATACCCAAAGTGTTCTGGATCTCGGGCTTCTACTTCCCGCAGGCCTTCCTCACCGGAGCCCTGCAGAACTATGCGAGGAAACATGTCATCGCTATCGATACCATAGGTTATGCGTTTGAGGTACGTTCTTTACGCTTCAGCGCCCCAAGTTGAAGTTTGTTGACACATCTGGCGGCGCACTTTACTTTGTGTAAATAATTTCATCACCACTGCTCTCAAAACGGTGAAGGAAAATATCGTGAGGAAACCGGCATGTCCTAGAACCAAAAAATCCTAAGACATATGACATGTACAGACGCCAGCACACCGAGCTACTACAATCTGTCAAATTTCTTTAACAGATTTTCAACTTTATCGCTAAAGTATAAGGTTCAAAGTTGATTGGGAAAATTTGACAGTTTCGGGTAGCTTGATGTGCTGAGGTCTGTAGCAACCCGCACTGGGTCCGCGTGGTCGGTCGGGGCGCCTGTCCGTGCTTTATGGTTGTAATATTATCTCTATAAATAAAATTCAAAGTCCTGACTGACTGATATATCAACGCACAGCCTAAACCACTGGTCCTAGAGACATGACATTTGGAGGGTGTGTTTCTTGTGAAGAGTAGGTATCCACTAAGAAAGGGTTCTTCGAAATTGCACCCCTAAGAAGTCGAATAGGGGGAGGGTGAAATTTCACGCGGACGAAGTCGCGGGCAGAAGCTAGTGAAGTTATATTTCTGTAGAATAAAAATAAGTAGTGGTTTGTTGTATGGCAATAAGACACAAGAGTAAGACGAACGTCGAGTAATTTCCGCAGGCGTTAGCGCAACCTCCTGCTAAGAAGCCAGAGGACGGATGCTGCGTGCGCGGCCTGTACCTGGAGGGCGCGCGCTGGAACATGGGCGACATGTCGCTCGAGGAGAGCAAGCCTAAGGAGCTGCATGTCCGTGAGTATAGCCAGTCTTTACCATAAGGGCACACGGGGCCCGTGCCCAGGGCCCTCAACCCCACGGGGGCCCCAGAAAGCAGATACATTCAAAAGCAGAGGGCAGATACATTCAACGCTACCTACATTCAAAAGCGCATTTTATTTTTGAAAACCTCGCAAAAAATTATTGTCTACATTCCTGAATTGACATATTTATTGGAAACCTGATCAGATTTTTAAACTTTAGCAGAACGAACAGATTTCTGTTCTGTTGCAAGTTGAAATTAATATCAAATACTGAAAGCTGCGATTCCAAAAGATACGGGCGTTTATGTTCCGCTTATGCCGCATATTTTGACAATCGCAATCAAAACCTATAGGGTACTTCCCGTTGACCTAGAATCATGAAATATGACAAGAAGCAATGTCATGTCAAAAAACGGACGGACGAACGGAGTCGGACGCGCAGTTGACCGGTCTTTTTTATTTTCCAATGGGGCCCCAAAATCTTGTGTCCCCAAGGGCCCGAGCCTGCCCAAAATCTTGTGTCCCCAAGGGCCCGAGCCTGCCCAAAATCTTGTGTCCCCAAGGGCCCGAGCCTGCCCAAAATCTTGTGTCCCCAAGGGCCCGAGCCTGCCCAAAATCTTGTGTCCCCAAGGGCCCGAGCCTGCCCAAAATCTTGTGTCCCCAAGGGCCCGAGCCTGCCCAAAACCTTGTGTCCCCAAGGGCCCGAGCCTGCCCAAAATCTTGTGTCCCCAAGGGCCCGAGCCTGCCCAAAGACAGCGTTGTATAGCGGTGTATCGATACAGTTATGGAATCGAAGAGATAATTGCGTAACACACTAACAGCAGCAATGGCTTTCATTTTGACAGTTCAACAACATTCATTGCGTTATTTACGTTGTTGTACAGAGAAATTTTGCGAATATGTATATCAAGCATTGGATTAGCAATATCCTTCAAAATTATTGTGTTAGTGTTTGAAAGTATGTTACGCAATTACCCTAATTGCGGGTTCGATTCCTGGCTCAGACTTGGTGAGCTTTTTCAATAAACAAAACAATTATGTAGTTTTATTTTCCCCGAGATGAGACTGCGACTAGATTTTGAACGTTTTTAATTACGGTAATTGGCTTTAAGTTCTTTAACATTAAAAATTTTTCGACAGCGACAAATAAGAACGTAACGTCACCTTCTTGAAGGACTACTTAGTTGAAAGTTTTAAGGGGTCACAATGGACAGCACGACGCACGCACGAACACACACATACACACACACCACGTGACACTCAAACAAAAATTTTCTAAATTACTTTTAACATAATTATAAATACAGTATGTTAACTAACAGAGGGCGTTCCCGTTAACCCGCAATAGTATAGCATCCATACATGCTAAAAAAAATATTACCATTCGAAAATAAAATGTTTTTATTTTTTTTATATTAAAATATTCACTAGAAATCGTAAATTGATACTCTATTTATTTAATTAATTCTAATTTATTTAATTAAATAAATTCCGACATTGCTGTCCTTCAAGTACGCGTGTACAGAGTGTTTCTTTAACGTATCAATTTACGATTTTTAGTGAATATTTTAATATAAAAAAAAATAAAAACATTTTATTTTCGAATGGTAATATTTTTTTTAGCATGTATGGATGCTATACTATTGCGGGTTAACGGGAACGCCCTCTGTTAGTTAACATACTGTATAACTTATATGGGTGCCTAAAGATGGACGGCTTCGCCGAGGTCGGACCAGAACGCGGTGGCGTGATGACCTGCAGTGCGATTCTGTAACCATCTCACCGTGAAAACTTAGGCGAAGTGAGCGTGGAGTGAGCTGTCAATAGTGTCAATTAACAAACAATTAATCAAAAACATACTCACTTCAGCTAAGTTTTCACGGTGAGATTTTTACAGAATCGACCGGCTGGACGCGTACTGCGAGGGCTGGCTTGAGGTGGCGCGGGAAAAGAAATCCTGGAAGGACTTGGGGGAGGCCTTTGCCCAGTAGTGGGAAAGTATAGACTAAACAAAAAAATCAAAGAAAAATAAATATGACCAACATTATTTCTCTAACAGAAATGGCGATTTTATACATGAAACCGGAACAAAATCACAAGCTGCAGCAGGGTTTGTACGAGTGTCCGACATACAAGACGTTACTCCGGGCGGGAACACTGTCCACGACGGGCCACTCCACCAACTACGTGATGACCATCGAGCTGCCCACACACAAGCCGCAGCTGCATTGGATCAAGAGAGGCGTTGCGCTGTTTTGTGCGCTTGATTATTAGGTCTTTTCTTACCCTGCGTCCTAGTCGCTTTCAGTTAGGACGCGGTCTTGTTCTGGCCTTTTTGTAAGATTTAGATATGACTAGATGAGACTGAAATTGACTGGCTACATTACACATATTACAAATCTTATGCTATTATGTGTCCACTGCTGTAACTCAGTTCCCTCTTCCCTGTCCTTACACGCTCTCACTGAAACAATAGGCCGCCAGCCGTTGTCAAACACGCTCACCACTCAAAGTCGAAGCATTTATTTCAGTTATACCAATTAAAAGCACTTGAATTGTCAAGGAGTCGGTTCGCCAAAACTCACCTCTGCAGCACCTCTCATTTGTTAAAATCAGTCCAATCGAAGCTTATTATGTAGAGACAGACAGACATACTTACTGAAAAACATTACTCTCCTACTGGCCTCTGCTACAATCGGGTTTTTTTGTTTCGCTGGCGACTGTACTATTGTCGTTACGTGGTACCCAGTCGCTCGATTCAAAAACACTATCGGCAACTGGGACCGCGGTCCCATCGCTTGTGTTTTCTTACTAGATAAGAACTCTTTGTATCCTAGCCTGTTTTGTTACATTTCAGTTTCACCTACGGCTGAATACTAAATTAATCTCAAGTTATTTCTATTTCGTCGTCATTTAACGTTGTGCAAATGACAAGGACGGAAAGTTTTTATAAATGTTTAGTTTTGGTGTGATTTTGAGCAAACTTGTAAAGTTGTTTCATAATTTAACATTGGAAGGAACTGTTATCTTTGAATCTATTCTGTAATGAAGTTAGAATGTTAGTTGTACTTGGTTGTTATTGTACAGACGCCAGGACGTCAAGCTGCCCGAAACTGTAAAATTTTCCCAATCAACATTGAACCTTATGCTTTAGCGATAAAGTTGAAAATCTTTTAAAGAAACTTGACAGATTGTAGTAGGTTGATATGCTGGCGTCTGTACATTAATATATTATAATGTATTATTATATTCTGTTAATGTTTTTCACTAATAAAGAAATTATAAAATATTAGTTTTGTGTTTCATTCATTTCAATTATTTATTTATTTAAACTTCTCGCACAAAAAGGGACAAAGGCGGATGTCCGTGACTACCGCAGGACCACCAACGCCAATCGCTTCCATATTTGGTAAATAATTAGTGCTCAATTGGTACTAATTAGTACTCGAACAACAGAATTGGTACCTTAGTAGTTTTCGAGAAAATCGACTTTGAAGGTGGTCCTGCGGTAGTCACGCTCCTTTCAGCAGGACCACCATGAGCGCCGAAAAAGGGCCCACGCTACAGCTATTCTAAGTATACAAATAATTAGTACCCATAAATGTGATATATTTCGTAAAAAAACCAGAACTGTAATATTTGTATTTACCGAGAAATCAACGATGTTAACTTTCTCGCAATTGTTCAGCAGGACCACGATTTTGAATGTTGATTCCAAGTTAGAGAAGCTTGTCGCTTTCCTCGAACCTACATAGAAAATTAGTACCCTGTAAAATAAAATTAGTACCCAAAATTCAAAATTAAAACTCCAGTAGTTTACGAGATATACCATGCCAATGGTGGGGTGGCGGTAGTCACGGTGCCAAATTTTCATTTCAAGATTTCCCTATTAAAAACTCTGTGATTTCTTCCCAAATTTATACAAAAATTAGTACTCCTAAAGAAGTTAAAGCGACTAAAAATCTAGATTCCTAAGTATTGTATTTTAAGAGAAATTAGCTTTCATTACTTTTCCATACTAAATCTCCGCGTATAACCCGACCAAATTAAGTTGTCAATGGTGCCAATTCCCTTGTTCACAAACTAAACTAAATTTGAGTTCAGTGCATCTTTATCTTTCTGTTTCATTATGAAAAGGACAGACAATAAATTTTAGTTTAGTCCTATCAAAGTAATCAGCGCCTGACACTACTCAATACAAGTTTAGACGTGATTAAAAACATACCTGCTAACGAAGTAACGTCTATTTACGTCAGACGCTGATTAATTCGATAGGACTAAACTAAAACTTATCTTTTGTCCTTTTCTTAATGAAATAAAAAGAAAAAGATGCACTGAACTTAAATTTAGTTTAGTTTGTGAACAAGGGAATCGGCAACAATGGTGGTATTGAGCCGTTTAAGAGATGTCCACTCGTGCACATAAATTTATCGATGTCGGAATAGTATTAACAACAGTTCAATATCTAAATTTTTATACAAACTGTGTATTTAGGTACATATTAAGAAAAAAAATTACCTATCGCTACCCATGGCCTGTCATACCTTTGTTATTGACGTGGGCAGGTAGGTAAGTACTCGAATAATTATTTTTCTGTAGGTTTTGTAAGTAGGTACCTACCTTCTGTATTTTTGTAAATGAATATCATTAACGAGCGATAGGCATTTCGTATTTATTTCTTTCCTACTAATTTACCATTGCTGCAAGCAGTAAGTACCTACCTCGGTATTAAAAACCTAATTTACCATGTTGCTAATAACGTAAGTATAAAAGGATTACAAACCTAAAAGTAAGTAATAGGTACGGACGCCAGCACATCAACCTACCGGAAACTGTCAAATTTTCGCAATCAACTTTGAACCTTATGCTTTAGAGATAAAGTTGAAAAGATTGTAGTAACTTGATGTGCTGGCGTCTGTACCTTATATTTGAATAATATGCATTGCAAAGGGCACATCACGCGTATTTTTGTGTTTTCATATTGATATGAAAAGTATACTAATTATGTACCTATTACGTCCGACAAGCACATATATTTAAAATATCTACTAAATCAACTTTTAATATCGTTAACATCGAAATATTTCTGTAAATTTCGATCTAATTGGCCCTAAAAAGAAACTTTAAAAAAAAATATTATAGTTCTTCAGGAAATCATTATTAATTATATCATTTTCTGAAACCTTTCAATATTGAGACGCGTGACCTTTTTGAAATTGTATACATTTATTTCTCTAACTAAATACAATTTTGAAACCATAAACGAATAAAAAAAGAACTCAATGTACAGACGCCAGCACGTCAAGTTACTACAATCTGTCAAATTTCTTTAATAGATTTTCAACTGTATCGCTAAAGCATAAGGTTCAAAGTTGATTGGGGAAATTTGACAGTTTCGGGTAGCTTGATGTGCTGGCATCTGTACCACGACACGCTTCGCTTGCTTTACTTCGGTAGTAAAATAATAACCAGCGCGCCATGCCACAAAAAAAGTTTTGGACCATAGACAAGATACATTTGAATCTCATTTATCTTGTCTATGGTCCAAAACTTTTTTTTGTGGCATGGCGCGCAGGTTATTATTTGGATTACATGCCTACTAAAAGTTACGTCTATTTACGTTAGACGCTGATTAATTTGATAGGACTAAACTAAAATTTATTGTCTGTCCTTTTTATAATGAAACAGAAAGATAAAGATGCACTGAACTCAAATTTAGTTTAGTTTGTGAACAATGGAAATGGCACAATTGACAACTTAATTTGGTCGGGATATACGCGGAGATTTAGTATGGAAAAGTAATGAAAGCTAATTTCTCTTAAAATACAACACTTAGGAATCTGGATTTTCAGTCGCTTTAACTTCTTTAGGAGTACTAATTTTTGTATAAATTTGGGAAGAAATCACAGAGTTTTTAATAGGGAAATCTTGAAATGAAAATTTGGCACCGTGACTACCGCCACCCCACCATTGGCATGGTATATCTCGTAAACTACTGGAGTTTTAATTTTGAATTTTGGGTACTAATTTTATCTTACAGGGTACTAATTTTCTATGTAGGTTTGAGGAAAGCGACAAGCTTCTCTAACTTGGAATCAACATTCAAAATCGTGGTCCTGCTGAACAATTGCGAGAAAGTTAACATCGTTGATTTCTCGGTAAATACAAATATTACAGTTCTGTTTTTTTTTACGAAATATATCACATTTATGGGTACTAATTATTTGTATACTTAGAATAGCTGTAGCGTGGGCCCTTTTTCGGCGCTCATGGTGGTCCTGCTGAAAGGAGCGTGACTACCGCAGGACCACCTTCAAAGTCGATTTTCTCGAAAACTACTAAGGTACCAATTCTGTTGTTCGAGTACTAATTAGTACCAATTGAGCACTAATTATTTACCAAATATGGAAGCGATTGGCGTTGGTGGTCCTGCGGTAGTCACGGACGTCAAAGGCGGACTTATTCATTCGTTTTATGAGATCAGTGGTAGCTCAGTGGTAACGGCCGCGACTTACGAGTTGTAGGTCGTAGGTTCGAACCCAGGTAGGCGCTTTACTTTATGTAAATTCTTTCATCACCACTGCTTTCAAAAGAGTGAAAGAAAACGTCGTGAGGAAACTGGCATGTTCTAGAATCTAAAATTCTAAGACATGTGACATCTATCAACTCGCACTGGGCCCGCGTGGTAGACTACGGCACACTCCCTTTTACCGAGAGGAGGCCTGTGTCCCAGCAGTGGGAACATTATAGGCCGATTGTGAATTAGTTTTATAATAAGCCGCGTACATGTTGTGTGCACAACAAATCAATTGTTTTAGTATTCGCGAATTTTACATATCGCCTCTTTACTTCAATAACGTGATAAGTCTGAGCATTTCAATATTCAAGATAACACATTATTGAAGTAAAGAGGCGATAAATGTACACGAAAATGTCTCATTTGTCTATTTGTCAAATTGGAAAAGTAATTGGGGGTTTTCTGAAATTACGTTCACTAGGTGGCAGCACAGAGACATCAGGTCCGAGCACCTGTCAAAAGTGTGAAAGCGGCTATAATGAGGGTTTTCTGAAATGACGTTCGCTAGGTGGCAGCACTGACACGTCAGGTCCAGGCATCTGTCAAAGAGCCTACATTTTCTTTTCTTTAGTCATGCATGACTGAATGATGAACGAATGAATGAATCGAATGATGAACGTCATCATTTATTTTATGTTGGAAGACCTCTTGTCACAGACTCACAGTGGTGCCAACTGGTGTCGTAAATTTTCACGAAAACCCTCATTGTTTTAGTATTCGCGAATTTTACATATGTACACGAAAATGCCTCATTTGTCTATTTGTCAAATTGGAAAAGTAATAGAGGGTTTTCTGAAATGACGTTCACTAGGTGGCAGCACAGAGACGTCTGGTCCGGGCACCTGTCAAAAGTGTCAAAGCTGCCATAATTTCTTTAGTCGTGACTGAATGATGAACGCCATCATATACTACTACTATTCTATTCTACAAATAATATAAACACGAAAGTTTGTGAGGATGGATGGATGTTTGATACTCTCACGCAAAAACTACTGAACGGATTTTTATGAAACTTTACAGTAATATAGCTTATACCTACATCAGAACAACGCGTACGATACTTTCTATTACCATAATCTCACTCACGGCCAATTATTATTCAACTAATGCGAAAGCAAAAAACAGTAATGAAATAGTCTACAATGTTACAATTACCTGCAATTTACTCGGAGAAGGCGTCCGGCAGAGACTAATACAATTAGTAACAGCTACCTGAACTAATTCTAACTCTTTTTACTTGCACTCTGTCTCTGGCAAGTTGCACTTTGACTTTCCAACTCCTTTTTGTTAGGCAGAACTGTTCGCTGTATTTAAATCAAGTTATATTTATCGTTTACGTAAACACAAAGTGTATTTTAAAAGGTATAAGTTACAAGGAAAAATTAAATCGTGAATGTAAGGACTATGTGAGGTATATATACTATTCTTGGCACGTAGTTTTGATACAAATTTCCTATGCCTACGCATGCTATGCTGCGCATGCTATGCTATAGTAGTGCTCGCTCTCGTTTTAAAAGGAGAACTTGTGAAATTTCATGATTCCTTGCGTTGTTTGCCGTGAATTTAAGATTTTTACTATGTACCTACATATTACTTTACTTTTTTATTTCACATCAATTTAATATGCCTTTTCGAAGTTCGAGAACTAGAAGAACGCTATACTAGGAACCAAATTAAAAGATTGACTAACTTACTATAAAAATGAACACAAAAAAAAAATAAAAAGTGCTAAAATTAATGAATATGTCAAATTGTTTAATTTTATTATTTTAACAGACATACTATTTATTGACCGCTGTACTACAAATTTGTGTGTGCACTCTGTTGACTTATTCTTCATTTTTACGATTTGTAGTTAGATAAGACCAATGAAAATGTATGTAGGTACATACCTGACCAAGATTATGTCTGGACTTTAAAAGAGTAGTCAGATAGGAAACGCTGACCTCATATAGTTTAAAAAAAAACATGATTGACGTGTAAAAGTGTTTGTACAAACCTACTTACAAAAATAAAATCATTTATCATTTATCATAATTTCGTCCTAGCAGCAGAAAAGCTTATTTAAAGGTTAACGAAGTCCACTTAGTATGCAGGATTGGGTCCGTGTTTTTTGCGACCGAAGAATCTGTTTACAATTTCAATGAGTTAATAAAAGTGTTCGAAATGCTATGGAATACAAATGTCGGTTTTTATAAAAATGATTGCTTAAGGTTAATGTGCAGTGGTAGACCGCGAAATTCAAATTTTCTTAAGTTGTTTGCAATTTGTAGGTCAGTGTCAGGTTGTATCTTGATAAAAACATGATTCGTGACTATAATAGATATGTATTTACAGCATAATAGTCATTAAAATCATTAAAATATCTCTTTAAGTTAGATTTGTACCATAAGCACATTTCCATAAGAGATTTGTTCGGTACAAATCTAACTTAGAAAGATGTATTAATGATTCTAATGATTATATTTCTGTAAATACATACCAGTTATAGTCGCGAATCATATTTTGATCAAGATACAACCTGACACTGACCGGAAAATTGCAAAGAACGTAATAAATATGTAATTTCGCGGTCTACAACTGCGCATTCACCTTAAGAAAGACTAGGTACAGTTTGGAAATAGTTATTTGTGCAACAAGAGAGCAAAGTAGTTTTTTGCTGCGAGTGCTGATTTTGAATCACAAGCAAGCGAAGGATTCAACGATTGAATCACGAGCGTAGCGAGTGATTCTAAAGTTGAATCCTGAGTGTGGCGAGGGATTCAAAGGCACGAGATGCAAAAAAACTTTGCTCTCGTGTAACACACATAACTTTTCACTTCAGCAGCGAGAACACTTTAGGAGATAAAATAATAAACAGGAATAGATTGAAATAACTATTTATTGTGAATCAAAATAATTAACATTGTAAGTAGATACCAATTCTATAAAATCTAAAAAATAAGATAGCAACACCGTCTCCGAAAAACTGCTTGCGCCCTTTGTAAGTCTCCATTCATTGAAGACATGGTATGCTTTCAGATATTTCTTGCGAGACTTCTCAGGTAGGAAACACTAATTCTGCATTAATAACTTGTTGTTTTAACTCTTCCGGTGTTAAAATACTGTTCTCGTCGCTAGTTTCACTCATATTTTACGATTATTTTAATATTTTTTAACTTATTCAACTCTGTACGCCAGTCACGAAATTTTATTCCCGCTCATATTTAAATTAAGGCGTGTTCGGAAATAGCACCCATGATATTTTATTATTGATTTGAAACATCTATAGCCGCACGTAAAACAAATTTCTGGCGTGGCGACGCATGCCGTGGCGACGCGTCGCCACGCTATATGATGGTGTATATATACAGTCACAGTCTTGTGTACTGTGTGGCGACGCGTCGCCATGCGCAATGTTTCACATCTGCCAGGCGTCCCGTGACGGCTCACTTTTTTTTTCAAAATATTATACATAAATACCTAACATTTATTGAAACTAGAAATAAATATTTACAAGTTAAATATCAGTTTTATTTGCAGTAAATACTTATTTTCGTTTAAATACAACAATAAGTTAAAAATTCAATAAATTACATTAAAAGACATAATTTTCTTTTTGCAAAATTTCTTTAGTTAGTACGAAATTCCGAACGTGTTTGTCTTTGAGGTCGAATTCAAAATCCGAACTTCGAAAGGGCTGGTCTTTGTCTCTCTCTCTTTCTAATGGCGGGAAAGAGATAGAGTGTGAATGTTTCGAATTGTATGATTAACCCAAGGCTGAATAATATATTCGCGGCTTTCTGAAAAAAAAATTAAAAAGTTACTTTGTCTCACTCAGTGAGCAAAATCGCATTTTGCTCACTGATTTCACGCAGCAAAACCTACTTGTTTGAGCTACTGAAGTGAAAATTATATTTCAAGCTAATTAAGTGCAGCGGTGACCCAGTGGTACATATAATTATATGCCCGACTTACGAGTTGTCGTAAGTTCGAACCCAGCCAGGCACTTTGTGTATTAATTTCATCACCACTGCTCTCAAAACGGTGAAGGAAAACATCGTGACGAAACCGGCATGTCTTACGACCAAAACTACGAAGACTGTGACATCCGCCAACCCGCACTGGACCCGCGTGGTGAATTACGGCCCACTCCCTCTCACAGAGAGGAGGCCTGTGTCCCAGCAGTGGGCACGTTATAGAGCAGTATATATAACGGTATACATTTTGAGAGCAGTGGTGATGGAATAATTTACACAAAGTAGAGCGCCTGTCTGGATTCGAACCAACGACCTACAACTCGTAAGTCGAGGCCGTTACCACCACTGCTCTCCGAAAATACCCGAGTCATCTATAAAACCCAACAAACTACCGAACTCCGCCTAAACCATGTTTTTCTAAATGCCAAACGGGCACTAAGCTTCCGTACAATTCTTCACTAAACAGTCGGTTTAAATCTACACTCACTAATTAAATTCTTGGTCCTTTTGACGCGCTGGTAGTTAAGGCAACAGCTCGTTACAAACGGTCCGGATAGTAACCGCATGCCTTCGGCCGAATTTGGGTCGGATACGCCCCTTTTACCAAGAACTGAAGAGTGGGAGCGACTGTCTCGTTGGTCTAGCGGTACTTCTTAGCATGAAGTCCTCCGGAGTAACTACGTAACACGCTAACAATTGCAATATGTTGTAACTGAACAGATAGTGTTGCTGGGTGGTCAGTAGCGCCACTTCCCAGCGAAAGCACTAGGATAGTGGTGTTGTCGTTCAAAGTGTGTGATCCTCAGCCTACTTTGAATAATGACTTTTGATTTTGAATTTGAATGCCTTTCCTTTAGACAATTGGACAACATTCATTGCGTTTCCGAGCAGGCGATTTTTTTAAACAAATGAACAGCGGATTAGGAATTTCTTTCAAAAACCTTTGGAATGTGATAGGTACTAAGTGTATTACGCAATTGGGGTGCCGAATAAAAAAAAAGATAGGTACTATATGTGTGCCTCTGCCTACCTCTGCTGGGATTACAGGCGTGATGTTTTGTTACCTGAAGAGCTACTATTCTCGGCGAAATTATTTGAGAATTGGTTATTTGCCGGTTAGCCGGTTGGCAGTATGTCCATTCTATTATCATCGCATGATAATTCATAAAACTGAGAGCAGTTCTCGTAATTTTAAGAACGTGCACAGTATGATCTCAGTCTCAATCTGTCAAAAATACCTCTAATTTCCCTACATTTTTGACAAATTTTTAGCGTTGAATGTTGCTGAAAACCAACGCTATGGCTCTGTTTCGTGCATTAAGTACACGGTACTTATATCATCATTACCTACTTGTTAATTGTTATTTTTTTTAATGAAAATCGTCTACTTTTACCATGTTTGTAAATATGTGTGCACCATGTATCTATCAGATAATTAATTTACGTATACATTAATTATCTGATAGATACATGGTGCACGGTTTCATTTTTAGGGTTCCGTACGTCAAAAGGAAAAAACGGAACCCTTATAGGATCACTTTGTTGTCCGTCCATCCATCTGTCTGTCAAGACCCTTTATCTCATGAACGCGTCGAGGTATCAATTTGAAATTAAATCCATATACTCAAGTGTGCGGTCCCTTGAAACTGTGAAAATCAAACTTCTAATTTAATGTAAAAAAAGATACGGCCGTTTATGCTGCAAAAAACGTATATTTCGACACTCTCAAGGGATTAAAAATGTATAGGGTACTTCCCGTTGACCGAGAATCATGAAATTTGGCAAGAAGCAAGATCATAAAGCACAAGTAAAGGAAAAATCCGAAAACCGTAAACTTTTAGTTACATAATCCATGATAAACTATTTATATACCTACAAATTTATACGGAACCTCGGTGCCCGAGTCCAACTCGTTTTTGACCGGTTTTTTAAATTCTTTTAACTATTGTCGCACAATAATAATAGGCACATAAAAGGCATTTTAGGAAGTCAAAATTTACAAAAAACTATTTAATTGTTTCTAGTCGTCTCTTCCAAAAGGTAGTTTCGTTTGGAGAAGAATGGGCATAAACTCCACCGTTACTCTTTTAAAAATGTTTTATAATATTTTGTATATATTATAATCATCATAATTTACTGTGTGAGTTAAAGTATTTTTTTTTAATTATTTTTATTGCTGCATGATCACTTTTAGAATTTAAATTAATATTATTCATTATGATGTATGTAATGTATCAAACACAATTGTTTCTGAAAAATAAAAAACAATACAAAATGTAAAATAAACGTCATAAAAATTATGCAATTAATTAGCAACCAGTTTAATCTTTACTAACCAGTTGATTTTAAGCGATCTGAATGTAACAAAAACACTAAACTTAGCACCCAAGTTGGTAACTACTCATGTCTTGATGAATTGCAAATAAAAACACGAACACACCAAAAAGCCTAACAAAAGAAAAAGCGAAAATTAATTAAAAGTGAAGTTTCTGAACAAAGTCAATGGAACTGACTTTTATTTTTTAATTTCCATTTTATTCGAAGGCGGCGCCTAATTGCTGAGCGTTCGTTGTACGTCTTCTGCAGCCACAACTTTTATTATTAAATGCTAATTAATTATTATTTTAAGGAGAAAAGTATTTTCTGCGTACTGTTTTGATAATATTCGTGTTGTAGGGACTCAGTATTTTTGTAGCGTTAACTAATCACATGCCGAAGATGCCTTGCTGCGGTATCTCGCGATCGCGGTTTAGCTTACTACCTCGATGACTGATGTTTTAATACTTATTCTGCTATTCAGGGCGGAGAGAAATCCAACAAATTAAAGATCATAAAATCGGTTCAGCCGTTCTTGAGTTATAAATGGTGTAATTGACCCGACTTTGTTTTATGTATAGGTAGGTACATTCAGTACCTATAGAATTAAAATAAATAAAGTTGCAATAAGTAAATCGATATTAATTTATATTTAGTTCGATTCCAAAAAGATCTAAAAATGCATTTCTCACTTGGACTAACTTAAGTCTAACTGACGAAACTCAAGTCCTTTTGTAAACCAATCTCACAAGTTTAGTTTGCTCAACTTAATTTTCCATATAAATTGCGGGTTTTGTATGTTTTTAATCATATCTTCTTCTCAACTTATGGGATAGTGCAGTGTTTTTGTTTGAGATTACTTTTCCTAGCTTTTAAGGGTTCCGTACATAAAGGGTGCCAACGGAACCCTATTACTAAGTATCCGCTGTCCGTCTCCGTCCGTCCGTCTGTCTGTCAGTGGGCTGTAACTCAGGAACCGAAATAGGTAAACAGTTGAAATTTTCACAGCGTGTGTTTTTCTATCGCCGCTATAATAACAAATAAGCTATAAATTAAAATAAAACAAAGTTAATAAAAACTAGGTATGCTATACAACAAACGTGTTTTTTTCGGCGTTATTCTTGCTAGCTTTTTTAAGGCAATTTAAATTGTATTTGCTCAGAATTTACCTATGATTAAAGCATTACCTAAAACGTATGATTTCCTTTTATGGGGAGGCAAAAAGAAGATTAGAAATTCGCGCAATAATTTATCTACGCAGAAATGCTACGGCGTAGCTAATATCTTGCTACGTGCACCTGCTACGTTGGTAGCACAATCTGCTACGCTCTCGTAGCAGTCAATGTGTCAGTTTTCTGTGTATAGGGGTTATAATATGGGTGTGTGTGTTAATAAAAACTGAATGGCATGTACTATGTATACTAATACTAAAGTGAAGAGTTTGTTTGAACGTGCTAATCTCTGGAGCTACTATTTATTTATTTTATATTTACTTTATTGTACACCAGAAAATACATAACAAAAAATACGATTATGAATACAAAACATACAATGGGCGGCCTTATCGCTTTTTTTGCATTTGATAGCCCAATTCTTAAGGAAGGCTATTTAAGATCACGCTAGGACCTTTAGGAGCCGGGCAAAAAACAGTCGAAAATGACGCTTAGTAAAAACGAAGTAATAAGTGGACAGGCGATGCGATGCGACGGGGTCGGGTGAATAAGAAATTTTGCGCGGGCGAAGTCGCGGGTGGAAGCCAGTCGGATTATGGGCGAAAAAATATTCTCATTTTAATAGAATGCGGACTATGTATTGATATACTGAAGGAGTACATACGACGACGTAGCAAAATATTTCAATCATAGTCAGTGGAATTTATTATCCTTTCGTAGTGGAATTTACTTTACCTTCCTTTGTTGTTGTCTGATAATAACATAAATAATTTAACATCGTTTCACTAGTTCCATGTTTCCATTCAATAGAGTAGAATCTAAAATTAAATCTGTTGTAAAAATTACCTGTGCGTACGCCAAATTGCTGGCCATAGAAAACCGACAAACGTTTCTCTATGGCCAGCTATTTGAAAATGGAACGCGATACGCATGTCAATTGGTCGAGCATTTAGGGATTCGCGAGGGTAAGCTCGACTCTAATTTTATATAGGTGGAAAAAAGATTTATTTCATTTTTAACCGACTTCTAAAAAGAAGGAGGTTCTCAATTCGGATGTTATTGTTTTTTTTTTATGTATATTCGAGCATATCTCCTTCATATATAAACGGATTTGCATAATTCTTTTTTGTTCGAAAGAGGTTTATTTCGAAATGGTCCCATTTTAATTTCGTAAAGATCTTATGATTGGTTTCGAAGATAGACAACGCAACTCTTCAATAAATGCCAGCAAATCAACCGCGATTGCTGCTATCGCATATGTATGCATTGTTTACGCAATCACACAACATAACATCACGCCTGTACCCTCTAAAGGGGTACGCAGATGTGTTCAATAGCTTCATGTCACTGATATTCACATAGCAAGTAGTGTTATATGAATTTGTGTGGGGTAGGTGGGCACAACTTAACCTTTTGAGCGCCAAGCGGTACCGAACGCGATGTGTCCCCCAGCGCCAAGCTATAAAGTATAAATGTATAACGAATGTATAGTAAACAGTAGTGATGAGTTTTAATATAAAAAAGACCCTCTATTGAAATAAACATTTAAGTTTAGGGTTTTAGGCAATAGTAAGAATACGCACAAAAGCATTTGTTCATGTATTTTAATGTAATAAACGTTATTAGATATTGTCTTCTAATAAAGACGTGGCGTGTGGGGCACGGAAACGATTGTCTTCTATATAATAGAAGACCGTGGCGCTCAAAAGGTTAACAGTGAAAAATAACTTTAATTTCGGAAGTCGGTGTCAAAAAACGAAAATGCGACTTCCGAGATTAAAGTTATTTTTCACTTTGTAGTGTTTTTGTTCTATTGTAGAGCAATGGCCTCCCTTTCTCCTTTCCACTCCTCTCTGTCTTGAGCTAGTGTGGACCAATCCTGTCTGTAGGTGTCAAGCTCGTTCCGCTATCTTCACCTGGGTCGGCCTCGATGACGCCGGACGTTTTCTGGGAGACACATGGTGTAATTAACTGTTTATTTATTTTACTTCGATGGTTCAGTTTATCATATTTTGTGACTTCGATTGACAGCTATGTGAACATAACCCGCATTGCATAAATATGTGAGCTGTCATGTCTTATATGCCTGGAGGCTTTTATTTAGGTATTAAATTTTGTTTGCGATTTTATTTTTTTATCTGTTCAATGCCCTAGATTTATAAGGAAAGTGGTGTGATGACTGGTACCTAAGACCTACCGCGTTATTTTTTAGCTATTAGTATATTATTTTCAATAAATTCGTTTAAATAAAACAAAACATTTTACTCCTTTTATTTTCAAGTTTTTATTTAAACTCGACGATCCGCCATGCTATACTCTACAATATTCTACTAGTCAAGCCCTTTCATTTGATACCTATATTGAGGCGGTTGTAAAAAAATATGTAATCCGCCATTTTGTAGCGGCGGCCATCTTGGATTTACAATGATAATGATTAAATTAAATTATATTGTCATCAAAACTAAAGGCGTGTACCAATCTGCCGACAGGAAGAAGAGTAAAATTTCAAGTACTAAATTTGAACGCACCATATAAGGCCGGAGGGTCTCGATATGTAATGGATGGTCACCCATCCACGTATTGACTGCGGCAAGCATAGATTAAACCGGTGCGGCTATTATTATTTAGCCACAAGCCCATATACCCTTGAATCTTCTTCGAAAACTAATCTAAGCTTCACAATGTACGGAACTCTACGCTTATTATTTGAATCAGCAGCAGTTTAATATTCGTGTCGTATATGCAACAATGCTTTTTTGATTTGGCAGCCTCCGATGTTCATCAGGCCACAATGTCAAGTACGTTTACCGCCTACGCGAATGACATACACTCAGTTCATTTTAGAAACAGCAGTGCGATTCTTTTACTAAATAATAACTTTTAATAAATAAATTTGGGTGAAGTAGCGTGGAGTGAGCTGTCAATAGTGTCAATTCCTAGCAAAAACAAACTCCCATCACCTAAGTTTTCACGGTGAGATTTTTACAAAATCGACCGGCAGTGCGTTTGCAGGACTGTTTTTTTCGTCGCGTCGTTTTTTTAAACGGGCGCCGTCAGTTGGGACTGGCCATCTCTTAGCTGCCATGGCATATGTTTTTAAATTCCTTAGTGTCAATCGATGATGTAGGAAAGTTCTTCACTAAGCAAACTATTTTAGTTTGAATAATAAAACCGTATAATTTATAATCAGATAAATTATTTTCTAGATATTTGTTGAAGGAATTTTTGATTGTAAATATTAAAAATACACACAACACTTATTTATCAGCATAGTTAGGTAGCTATGTTGGTAAACAAGAGTTGTGAAATAAAAACTTTCTTGGAACAGTAAAATGTTTGTAAATAAGCTACGTAGGTACATAGCTTATTTACCAACATTTAACCGTTCCAAGAAAGTCTTTATTTTTCTCAGAATCAACGATAAAAGCATCCGTTTTTCTCGTAGGCATAAAAATGTTATTCCCGCGTAATTCCGTCCTAAGTCTAGGCAATGTGTATCTACTGTGCTCTATGGTACAAGGAATATTTTATTCAGAATATAATCTGATAATCCTGGATTACGTCTCATACCGTTCGAGGGCGTCAGTATCATCGGTAATCATGTCAGGTTGAAATGCCAAAAATGTGACTTGTTAATTTTTTTTTGTATGACCTCCACGAGAAACTAAATTAAACCAAACATAGTTAGTTCTTGAAGAAATATGTTGACGTGTTTAGTAGCTACACCCGCGTTTTGTCAGTTACGTTTAACTCCGTAATAGTAGGCATATTGCCATTAGTCGGACCAAATAAAAACTCTCTAAAACTGAGAATTTTCTGTGCGTTTAACTCAATGATCTCCGGACATTTCAAATAAGTTTTAACCTTGCCAAGCGACATTTGTCGTCTAGTATACATGTAAAAGCTTTGGGCGCATAACAATAATAAATGTATTTTGCATTCGCTGTGACAAACGTGACACTTTTACTACTGACGTGTCATTTTATATATTTCCTACATTGTAATGCATGCCACTTTTTGTTCACGTTTTTGTGTTTCAAAAAGCACGGAAATGGATGTAAATAATGGCTATAATGATCATGCTAATTCAAACTCAAAGCATTTATTTCATTTAAACCGTTGACTTTTGAATTGTCAAGAAGTCGGTCAGTCAGAAAATATTAAGCTAGTTGCCCATCCCAAAGCGTAAGTACCTATGGAGAAGAACGGACAAGAAACTCCATGGACACTCTTTTAAATTATATTTTCAAAAAAAATATTAGATAATTATCCTTAATAGTTACTTGATGTATCTTTTGGAGTCGATGGCGAAAGCAAAAATATTTTATTAAGGTAGATGAGTTGGGCCCCGTAAGTGGCCACGCTACTCGCAGCATTAAGAGCAGGTCACACCGGAGCGGGTGGGCGAGCCAGCGGGCAGGCGGGCCAAGCGAGGCGAGCGAAATTATGTGGACCAAGCGACTCTTTGGCGAGTTAAACTACAAATGTGGGTTCACACCGAAAACTAAGGTTAACGGGCGAGCGAGACGAGCGCCGACTGAGTCCGTGGAAGATCGCTAAAGCGGGAACCGGGCGAGCGGCGGCGTTACGTTATACTTTGATTCACACTGCGAGCTACAGAGCTAAGCTACGCAGTTAGCGTAGCTTAGCTATGTACTGTTACATAAACGAGTTGAACGTATAGCTTCGCTGGAATCGTCCGATATTTCGTTCCCATCGCCATAGCTTTGCTCTGTAGTTCAAGATGTGAACCGAAGTATAAAAAATGGTAAAACGATGCTCGTCCGCCAGCCCAAACTGTGGCCTGCACTTTAGTGGCGTATTTTAGGTCTTCAGAAGTGCAGGTTTATGGACACTTTGACAAGCATTGCGTGGTGCTGATCACTCCGGTTCTGGGTACCATAGTTGTTGCGTAATACAGGAAACCTACGGGATCGGCAGCTTAACGTGCTTTCCGAGGCAAGGAGGGGTCTTGATATGTAAAGATGGTCACCCATCCACGGACCAACCGCGGCAAGTATATTTAACCTGATCGATCGACTCGTGTGGCTGGTATTACTTTGCCACAAGCCCCGTTTTGTACACATAACTGTTAAAATGAATGCTTTTTAAAGGTTTTTTTGGCCTATCTCTACGTATAAAGGGTCTACCTTTAGTAAATGAAGCTTTAGTAGACACTAAAATGTGATGACCCTAATTATAAATAATTGTAGTACTTTGTTTTACATAATATCTAAATATCTGTCTGAAAATGAGCTTTCAAAAGTTATTTGATATAATTTAACCTTCGTCTGAATATGTTTGGATTACTTTTAGTTTTAATCTTAGGTGTATACCTAAGATAAAAATAATTAATGTTAATTATTTTTTGCGAAACACATAATTATGGGAATGACAATTAAAAATAACTGCTTATATCTGAATGTAATGCATTATAATTATAGTACGTTGAATTTTCAACTCTTGGCGGAAAGCTTAGTGTTGAAAATTCATCAATGTCCTTTTGTTTGAGCATTAAGTTCTCGTATTTATTAAAATAAGTAGGTACGAACTTAGAGTAGGTAAAGTCAGTATAATTAATTGTTAAATAAATGGACACCCTGCGTCAATTTGCAGTGTAAGTAAATATGCTCAGTTGGCAGTATTTGTCTGTGCATTTCATACAATTATCAAAGAATGACAGCTGTGTTTGAATAAACGGACAATTCTAACGATAAACTTAAACGTAACGTAAACTCGATATCAAACAAAACAAAGTTCAAATTCCATTGCAACCAAAATTTATTTAGGACATTTTTATTACAAATGGTCATTCAAAAATCGACTTTAGAATACACAACCCTAAAGTAGATAATTGAGTAAGGGGCAATGGACATAAATTATCTGAGTTTAAGAGTTAAAAAGTTCAGATTGTATTCGTCTGAATCACATATAGTCATGTAATAATCACCTATGTACGGACGCCAGCACATCAAGCTACTACAATCTGTCAAATTTCTTTAACAGATTGGCAACTTTATCGCTAAAGCTTAAGGTTCAAAGTTGATTGGGAAAATTTGACAGTTTCGGGTAGTTTGATGTGCTAGCGCCTGTACCAGTCTCATTCTAAAGCTTGTTTCGAAACTAACTGCGCCAGCAGTTTCATCAGCATAAGTCGAAATCCCGTGGGAATATCCCGATTAATTATTTTGAAACGACCATTTAATACTTACCATATTAACTAAATATTTAATTAGTTAATATGGTAAATATTAAATGGTCGTTTTAAAATGCAAAGGTTTAACATTTTAACTACAGTATAGGGTCAAAGTAATATATGATGAGGTCTGTTCGCACCTGATAAAGAGTTATTGGTCGTATAAGCTGTCGGCCATTTTACACGTTGCTTTTAACACACACATGTATGTCACAACATTTTATTAGATTTTGTATGAGTTTTTTTTTTGATTATCATCCATAATTTACATTATAAAGGATACTTCTCTATGTGTTTATTAATCTAGCGTATGGGACTCGTGTGTTGCAGCTGAAAATCAGCGTCAGGTGGGGCAACTCTCTTAATTTCAAGAACATTTGCAGTCTGATCTCAGTCTAAATCTGTTAAAACAACAACCCGAATCTTTTCAAAGTAAGAGTGAACAGGCTTCTTCAGGGTAAGCTCACTCCATCGTAGACTTTGTCTCAGTCACCTCTGACCTAGACTAGAGTTAAGAGCAAACCCATTAAAATAAAAAAAATATCTCTAATTTCCCTACATTTTAACAAGGCACATGGATTGTCGCTAAGATGAGATTGCGACTAAATTTTGAATGTTTTTAATGGGGGTTTTCGTGAAAATTTACGACACCAGTTGGCACCACTTTGACAAGAGGTCTTCCATTTCGACAATGAATATAGAATATATGATGCCGTTCATCATTCGATTCATTCATTCGTTCATCATTCAGTCATGACTAAAGAAAATATAGGCTCTTTGACAGATGCCTGGACCTGACGTGTCAGTGCTGCCACCTAGCCGAACGTCATTCCAGAATACCCTCATTACGAGAATTGGCCTTCAGCCGGTCGATTCTTTAAAAATCTCACCGTGAAAACTTAGGTGAAGTGAGTTTGTTTTTGCTAGGAATTGACACTATTGACAGCTCACTCCACGCTCACTTCACCTAAGTTTTCACGGTGAGATTTTTACAGAATAGCACCGCTGTACCTATAAACTTCGTAATTGGTTGAAAGGCAAAGTCAAATGATTTATTTCAAGGCCATTAAAAGGCTCTTTTTTCTAGCCTTTTTCCACTCCTGGGTAAGGGCCTCCCTCCACTTTCATCTTTCGTGAACCCACGTGTCATTCTAGTTTTGTCGGAACTTAACCAGTTCGTCCCGCCATACTTATACTTACTTTTCTTACTTCTACGTGGTAGGCCGCGACCCCAAAAGGCGCTTAAGATTTTTCATTTATACAAGAAAATATAATGCTTTTGTGTATCACCCTAAGGTTGAATACCACTTGCACATCATAAAACGTCAAGGTCCGTTTGTCCTAACAAAAACTCTTACTTAAGCTTCAATATTCTTTGAATTGTTGTCAGATGTGGTAAAGTCAATGCGAGCTTGACTAAACAGGAGGATTATTTTCATACGTTGTTAATTTTATAATTATATTTTATTGGAATTAAATGAAACAAAATTTAAAACTCATGTTAAAAGTAGTAAGTAAAAGTAGTAGTACACTATGTAAACAAGGATATTACAAATTAGAGGATTATATCCAAGATAAGAATGCTTGAAAACATGCTTGTCCTGCTCCATAGGACAATCTAGAGTCTAGACAAAATCAAAGTGGTTCCTTTTAATTCATATTTTTTAAATGTTTATGACATTGATTTTTACAATCTCTGACTACAGTAACTCACACACTTGTTAAAATTCTAGGAAAATCATCTACTTTTACAATATTTGTAAATAATTTGTAAATATGTGAGCACCATGTATCTATCACATAATAATAATTGATTTACCTGTCATTGCTTCATTTTTAATTCTTTTTACTTTTTGTGGTAGACTAATTTTATTCTAGGTGCATCGTCTTCGCATATAATTATATTATGTATACAAAACCTTGTAAAACATTTTAAAAGAGTAACGGTGGAGTTTCTTGTCCATTCTTCTCCATACTAACATTACTTTTGGAAGGGGCGACTAGAATAAATTCAATTTTACTGTAAGTTTTGACGTTCAAAAGTGCCTTTAATGTGCCTATTTGAAATAAATGATTTGACTTTGAAAAAACTAGTTGACCCGGCGAAGTTCGTATCGACATCGAAATCAGTCAATCCGTTCTCGAGATATCATCAAAAAAGTCGTTCCATATAAAATGTATGAGACAATGAATTATCTTAATTTTTTTTTCGTGAAATTTTACCATGTTTAATACTTATTCTGCTATTCGGGGCGGAGGCAAATCCAACATATCAAAGATCATCAAAATCGGACTAGCCGTTCTTGAGTTATAAATGGTGTAACTAACCCGACTTTGTTTTATATAATATAACTAGCTGACCCGGCCACGCGTTGCTGTGGCTAACGTTTTTGTGCAATAAAATAATATTGCGATTATAAATGGAGATGTGAGCTATCCTATCTTTCAAGTTGAATCAAACTGCACACGGTGTACAAATTTGATTAAAATCGGTTAAGTAGTTTAGGAGTCCATCGCTGACAAACATCGTGACACGTAATTTATATAAATTAAGATATAGATTAACATGATACATCCAACACCAAATTCATCACCCTAATTGCGTAACACATTATCAATCTCAATCTGAATCATTTTGAAGTATATTGCTAATCCATTGCTTCGGATGTTCGAAAAAATTGTCTGCTCACCAACGTAAATACCGCAATGAATGTTGTTGAACTGTCACAAGGAAGCCATTGCTACTGTTAGTGTGTTACGCAAGTATTTCGCAGTTATTTTTACTTTAATTTGAAGCTTTCAGAATATATAATTATATTTTATTTTATTATATTTATATAATTATATTTATTAATATATTTTCAAAGCGCTTTGCTTTGTGTCATGCATATATTTGTACGGAGGGAAAAATAAATAAACAATGGCAGTTGCAATTTCTCTATTATTTGTATAATTTGATTTTAATTTGTATAATCCTATAAGGTTATATTCAAAACAACATTATGAAGTCTTACATTATAGTTTAAATACTTAATTTTATGACTATTTGTAGAGCTACGATGCATGAGTAAATGGTATAAGAATATTTTTTTGATAATTTGTTTTGAAATTATACATAGCGTTTTGAAATTAAGAAAGAGGAAACATTGTGTTAAAAATGTGCAATTTGTACTGAAAGTTTAGGAAGTAAACTTCAGAAAATATGAAAATGATGCATGTATTAATTTGAGAGAACTTGTGATGGCGCCAAACACGTAGCCGAATTCGGGGCCGAGTCCATTTAGATTGGCACCGACACGCTAAGAAGAATTTGAGAGTAATTGTTATAATTATAATTACTATTTGAAATGTTAGCTAACACACATGTTTTATGATTTCAATAAAATATTCAAATTAATTGGTTCTGTCTCAAAGATCTGGTCCTCAAGGAAATAAAATAACTTTTTCCGCTTCATTATTTATTTAACAGCATAAATGCGAGTTTAAGCTTATACTATAACTTACTTCGCAATCGTAACTCCACAATGACTATGATTTACAATGATTTTAATCTTTTACACAAATACCTACTTATTAATTTTAACAATAATTTACAAAACTATCAAATAAAAATGGTTTTGAACCAATAAAATAAATAAAATTAATCGTACATTAAACATACTTTAAAATAAAATTAAATATTTAAAAACATCATAAAAATACATTCTCTTTTCAAATCATGCGTTCTAATACATGTTAAATATTCGAAATGCCTAATTTATTTGAATTATGCAGTCAAAAATCTTATTATTATTAATTAACTGTTTTTTTTAATGAAAATTTACGTGGAAGAGTAAAGCAAATATTAACTTAAAATAATAAAAACTATGGCAAATGGTGCTAAGTAAAAAACATCTGAGATTTCCTTGTGAAAACTGGCTGGATTTTTCACATGAAAATCTTCCTAAGGTTGAGGTAGTCCTAACATTAAAAATAATTCCTATATTAAAATGATAGTCTAACACAAGCAATGACTAGTAAACAATTCTTTGGTACATTAAAAACAAGTCCCACGCAAATTCTCAATACCGATATCACATAACCAAAATATAACAAAATTATTTAAACGTCAAAATAATTGTCGCTATCCTCGGACGAAACATCATCAGCCGACCGTTTTCCTAGGCCGAAACTGAAACGATGCATGTCCCTCTCCCTTTTTCCCAAACCGAAGTTGAATTTATTCGCTAGTCGCTTGCCCAGGCCAAAGTTGTAGTTCCTTGCCCGCTTGCCCAGTCCAAAGTTGTACATCGGTAGTCGTTTGCCCAGGCCAAAGTCATAAGCCCTAGCCCGTTTTTCTTCAGAAGTTTCGTCGTCAGCGAAGCGTTTTCCTAGACCGAAGCTGTAAGGCCGAGCGCGTTTCGTTTCGTAACCTGTAACAAAAAGGATAAATGATTTTATTTTTGTAAGCACGCATTCCACCTAACCTTTATACATAGAATAAGACAAAAATAAATAAATTAATTTTCTTAATCTTGTGGAGCACAACTTAACGTGCTTATTTTCTGCATTTTCATTCTAAAATAAAAGAAATAACCAAACAAACGATGACGGCGCCACTAGGCGGTCGGCGTAGCCTTAAACAAATATCAACTTTATTTTAATTGTTAAATAAGTTGATTTCAGAGTGACTAGCACTATTGAAAAAGTTATAAAAATGTTTGAAGTTGTAGCGTAAACTGAACTTTATTGTGTAGGATTTAAAGTTGTTTTTCCATAAACTCATATCTGTTTACATTTTTGGCAAATAAATCACGAAAGCTTAGAAATACGAAGATGGTAGTAAACTATTAAATTAATTGGGTAATTTACATAGTAATTATATTTAGTATTAGGTACATTTAGGTAAGTTTTCTAATTATCCTTTAATAATGAAGGTGAAGCTTTGTAAAGGGCAATGGAATTTCCATTATGAATATTGTTTTATGTAAAAGAGATAAATAATGAAACAAGATTCCATCAATGGGATTTCTTGGAAAGTATGATGTCTTGAGAAATTTCTTGTCTTCAGAAATGTCTTAATTTAATATAAGATATTTCATCAATAGTTTTGTTGTAATAGCGTCTTAAGAAATTGAAAAAAAAAAAAAATTGAAATTGATTGAATTTTTTTTTGCTTAGTTACAACGAACAACCCAATCAGCCTATAAAGTTCCCACTGCTGGGACACAGGCCTCCTCTCTGTGAAAGCGAGTGGGCTCTAATCTGCCACGCGGTTCAAGTGCGCATTGGTAGATGTCACAAGTCTTCGAATTTTTGGTTCTAGGACATGCCGGTTACCTTACGATGTTTTCCTTCACCGTTTGAGAGCAGTGGTGATGAAATTATTTACACAAGTAAAGCGCCTGTCAGGGTTCTAACCCACGACCTACACCTCATAAGTCGGGGCCGTTAACACTGGGACATCACTGCTCTATCGATCTCTTCTCTCTAATTTTTGTTTGCTTACCTATAATGATCTACACCCGTAATTATTTAAAAGGGGATAAGGAATAGGGTATTTTTTCCTACTTGGTCTCTCTGTGATAAAAGTATAGAGACAACGCAAACGGTCGTAAAAATTGATTCGTAAAAAGTTATCGACAATAACTTATGAAGTCTTCCCACAAAAATCAGTCATACAAATAAAGTTGATGAAAAATCAGTCAGCGAGAAAAGGCGGTCGTCATTTGCAGTTGTGTGACATTGAGAATTCCGTAATTTCAGATTTCGTATTAGATTGAGGGCCTCTCAATTCAGAACTTTTCGATGATGCGGTGAACAGACTTCAAAGTTGAATCTAGCAATTTCGATTCGACTATTAAATTTAAAGCTCTGACCAAACTGAAGCGAGCGAGCGGGATACGTCTGCTACAATTCAACTGATTCTCATTATGTTCCAATACTCGAATCGCGAAATAATGTAGTAGAATTCATTAAGCGGTTTTCCATCATTATTTTCGCGGCGGTGTTCTAAAGCCAAAGGCTTAGGCTTTCTAAAGCGAAAAAAGTGATCAACGTCCGCTTAAAGGTGGAAGCGCTAAGGTAGCCCGCGAAATTCAAATTTTCTTACGTTTTTTGCAATTTGCTGGTCAGTATTAAGTTGTACTTATGTCGATCAAAATATGATGCGCGGCCGTAACAAATATGTATTTACAGAATCATAATCATTAGAATCAGTAATACAACTTGTTAGGTTAGTATAATCCCAAAATGTCAAGATTTCATGAAATGGTCATTCTTTGGGGTTACGTGGTCTTAGAGAGTTGTGTTGATGACTTTAGTGATTATAATTCTGTAAATACATATTTGTTACGGCTGCGAATCATATATTAATCAACGTACAACTTAATACTGACCAGCAAATTGCAAAAAACCTAAAAAAAAAATGAATTTCGCGGGCTACCCTGGCGCTTTTGCCTTAACTATATATTTTTAGACGTTTTAAGGTCACTTAACTTTCAGCAACGTTTATTATATAAAGTTGAAAATGATATAAAACCTTTGACACCTAAGCACCATATAGTTGTTCTGAATAAAAGAGTAAATGAAGTTATAAAGGGGTGTTTGGCTTACCTGCATCATCGTATTGGTCCAAGAACTCGGCTAAAGCGGCTTGGTCCAGGTCGTTGGTCATTTGCTGGTCGTCATCAGACTGGTCCTCGTCTACGGAGCGCTTGCCGAGGCCGAAGGAGTAAGGCCTGGACCTAGGAAGACAAATATTTTTGTTCAATTATTGTGCTGTTTTAAACATATTAAAAGCATTTCGAGTCTTTCTTCATGTAAATTTTATTAACCAGGTTTTTGGGACTTGCGCTATAACAGGGACAAACTCATCTTCTGTCTAGGCCAACTATATTGGGGTCGGCTTCCAGTTTAATCAGATGCAGCTGTATACCAGTATTTTCCATGAAGCGACTGCCTATCTGACCATCACAACCTTTCCAAAGGGTACCGTGTTACCAAGTAACTGCTTGGTAACACGGTACCCTTTGGAAAGACTGTATTATTCTTCAAAGATTATATTTATTATTCTTGTTCCTCCGATTCACCCCGTCGCATTGCATCGCCTGCCCGCGCTATTACTTCGTATTCCCTTAGCTCTCTCTGATTTTTTTTGTTTTTGCTCGACACCTGAGGATCCTAGCGTGATATCAGGTCACTTTCTCAAGAATTGCGCTAACAAATGCAAAAAAAAAAGAAATCAAATCCGACAGGTAGTTCCAGAGATAAGCGCTTTCAAACAAACAAACTCTTGAGCTTTATTATTAGAATTAGTAAGATTAAAAGTATTGCCATCAGTTAGCCCCGCAGTCCATCCCTGGAACCACACATAGGTTTTGTCTAGACCACTTTCGTAATCTAAAACTTAAGTATTGTCTAATTGTCTATAGTATATAAATTCCTAACCGTCATCGTTGGCTTCATTCAACCGCCACCATTATGCTATCTAATATTATAAACCTCACCTCTTGCCCAATCCAAAGTTGTAAACAGGAAGTCGTTTGTACTCTGACACGTAGCTGTAAGCCCGCTTGCCCAGGCCAAAGTCGTAGTGAGGGGACCTTTTCGCTAGGGGCGCGACGTGGTCACTGTGGGGGTAATTTCCCTCATGCGTCGTCACGTCATGAGGGTCAGGATCATTCTGCATCTTCTCGGGAGCGCAGAGCGCTGCTCCAATCATAAGGAACAAAACTGGGAGAGATGTGTACAGCATTCTGGAACAAGATACAGTTATTGCGTTAAAATTTTCATCATCATCTGCCAACTATGTTGGGGTCGGCTTCCAGTCTAACCGGATGCTGCTGAATACCAGTATTTTTTTTTTGTTTGGTTGTTTTTTTTTGTTTATCAGTTCAAAAACATATGGCTTTTAAGTGTCTTGCCAAAAAAAACAACGATTACATCAACTCGAAGATGAAAAGGTGTAAATAAACATTTCGCCATTTATGTTTAAGTCCCATAAACCAACTTTTACTTGACATTTTCCTATTACGTTTTCCTTTCACGATCATCAAAATAAACTCGACTAAGTCCTAACAGACAACAGTAAGTTTGTGTTGACGCAACAAACACAAAAAAAGCGTATAAACCAATTGGTTAACTAGCAACTTGTCCCGACAATACTGTAGAACATTCGAGAGAACCGATAATAGGTGGTTTAACACAAGTTAATGACAGAAGTGCAACTTTGCTCAAAGAAAACCTTCAGTGGTTTTCAAGAGTTAGTTGACATTTTTGAAGTGAAACCTTGTTTAGGCGCGTTGGACATTTTTTAGATGGGAAAAAACCATTGAACTCGCGACACTGTTACCGTAACCGACACCGCGCGTGTTTTGTTTATAAGACGACAAAAAAATACATGTTCAAGTTTTCACTTCCGGTGTGGCACTGTTTTTTTTCACTTCAGCCACATTATGATTGTGCCACCGTTGCCACCCATCACCACCACCACCTTGTCCATTTTTTGCCGCCCATTATGTCACTCTTTGTAAAATGTCTATATTTATGTCTGTAATTTATATGGTGTTGTACATAATACCTAAAGAATATTCTATTCTATGATGAAAAACAAAGTAATAGCGCGGGCAGGCGATGCGATGCGACGGGGTGGGTCAGCAGAACAAGAAATATCACGCGGACAAGGTCGCAGGCAAAAGCTAGTTCTTTTATATAAACGAATTGTCCTTCTGTACTTTTCTCCTGAACAGTAAAGTGGATAATTCAACTAATTGCTGTCTCCACTTAAGTAGAACGTATCGAGCCTTCCTTCCTCATTTGATCTCATTTTTTCTTTCTTTGCCCTTTTAATTTTATTTAATAGAGACCCTTAGCCTTTCTTGATAAGTCATTCAATAGGGTTATATAAACTAAGAGGGTTATACTGATGATTTTAATTCTGTAGATACATATTTGTTACGGGCGCGAATCACATTTTGATCAGCATACAACCTGACACGTGACTGCAAATTGCAAAAAAAGTAAGAAAAGTTGAATTTTGCGGGCTACCCTAACATCCCCCTTAAGGTAAACTGGTTATTCGTTGATTAATTTATTCTCGATTTTTAAAAACAGCCATAAACTTAAGTTTATCCTTTACTAGCAGCGCTCCGCGGTTTCACTAACATAAGTGTCGATCCCGTGGGAGTATCGGGATAAAAACTATCCTATGTCCTTTCCCGGACTCAAACTATCTCTATACCAAATTTCGTCTAAATCGGTTCAGCGGTTTAAGCGTGAAAAGGTAACAGGCAGACAATTCGTTATTTCGGATTACTATTCTTGGTCGTGGTTTAGAAACCTGACAGGCCCCTAATTATCCCACTGGTTACAATGCGCGCCACGAAAGATGAGACTTGACCCCGCCTCCCCCGCCTCTTTCCGCCGCCCCTATGACGTCCGGTCCCGTCCCGCACTCAGACCTCATACCGCTAAAGACACCTAAAATCGTGTACTGCGCAAGTCAAACCACGTGGTGTGTCAAGTCTCATCTTTCGTGGCACGAATTGTACTTTATGTAAATTATTTCATCACCTCTGCTCGCAAAACGGTGAAGAAAACAGTACCACGTACTGGGTGTCCAGGGTGCGCTGGAAGTTTGAGGATTGGGTACCGATTTCTGACGGCGCTCGGGGAAGTGACGAAATTTTGTGAAAAAAGAGATGAAATATTTAGTCGGCCAGACTCCAGTCCAGTATTTCGGCCATGTTGGCTAATCTCAACGGAGATTAGCCTTCGGCGCGGGAGATATTATAGTGCACAAGTGTGTGTCCAGACACAGCTTAGGTGCACTCCCTATTCCTTCACTCCCATAGTCCGATGGGACGGCAATCCGACACGACCGGAGAGAGCTGAAATACAGTCGTGCCAGCGACATGACGAACAAGAATCCCTTTATTCATCTTGCTTCCAACAATGTTGCAAACGCTTTTCAGAGCTTCAATTAACAACTTCTTCTTAAACAATATTGCCATGAAGTGCAATCCAGAAAGTTCATTTTATTGTGTTAATAACACCCCTTTAATTTGAAGACAGTTTCAGTTAGTTTTAAACAGTTGAGCGTTCAGCTGGTCTACGAGTGTAATTAAGTAGATGTTTTAATTTGTCTTCTATACATATTACTAGCTGCTCTCAATATCGGGAAAAAAATTATCTTTTGTCCTTATCCAGGTCATGGTCTACCCATGTGCCAAATTTTACCCAAATTCGTTCAGCCGTTTTAGCATGAAAGCGCAATCAAACAATCGAATATTATCTCTATATAAAAAAAAAACTTAACCATTTTAAACCTATAATTCAAAGACATGTGACATCTACAAACCCGCACTGGGCTCTCGTGGTGGATTACAGCCCACTCCCTCTCACAGAAAGAGGAGGCCTGTGTCCCAGCAGTGGGAACATTATAGGCTGATTATGTATACATTAAATTCTGGTGTTAAGGGGCTTACATGACTTAAAGCGCGGTCACTGTCGGACGGCCTAGAAAAGAAAGAGAAGCGCGATGACACAACACTGCAAATTTTTTGCAAAATATGAAGCAATTATTTAATTACCAAAAATCTATTGTTTGGACGAAAAAATTAAAACACTAGTATTTTAGTATGTTGCTTGTAGAATATACTGACAAAAAATCTGAATAATTGTATTATTAGTAAGGTTTTTATTGTAAAAAGAAAGTTTTTAGAGGTATCCCCATGATTTTTGTCTATCGAATCAAATTAGTTGTATTATATTTTCAACACACTATCTACCTAGCAAATATCCTGAAGAATATCATATATTTTTCTGATTTCGTTTACTGTAGTCGATGATATACTTTTATTGTTTATAAAACTTGCGTTTTTTCTGTTTAGGTCCTGTAAGCCCCTTAAGACAGGTTACTTTTTACCCGGGTACAAGGAGTATTTCCCCTAGGAATGAAAGCTTACGCAACAGTTAGTATTACTAAAATTAAGTATCAAATGCAAATGTTTATCGTAATCGTGGAAATACAATACAACTAACGCTATAAATCAATGCTCAAATCCTTAAGGTCCGAACATTCACTGCTTGGTTTCTCTATATTCACCGATAAGGCTGATTTCTCACCGCGAGCGAAACGGAGTGAAATAGGTTTAACAGAAAATTAGGTTTGGAAGACATGGGGAAGTCAAAAAGATACGTTTTCGTGGAACTCATACTTGAAGAACATTTCTCTGCAGAAGCTGATTGTGCGACCTGAGACCCGTTGCATAGGCACTTTTTTTTGACGTGAAAAACTACGGTTGATTCGCGGTCGCGGTCTTCAGTGTTGTATGGATCATTACGGAAGTTTGTTGACACATACGGCGGTGCACTTTTTGTAAATAATATCATCACCACTGCTCTCGAAACGGTCAAGGAAAACGTCGTGAGGAAACCGGCATGTCCTAGAACAAAAATTTCGAAGACATGTGACATCTACCAAACCGCACTGAGCCCGCGTAAGCCCGTGGCTTTTCTTTGAGAGCCTGTGTGCCTGCAGTGGGAACATTATACTATTATCTTACAGGGTCCATAACTGTATGTTTTAAGCCTATTTGTAACACCTTTATTCACATTATGGTATAGAAGAAAAAGAAAGAAAGAAAATACGTTTATTTGCGGCAAACATGACGCATAAAAAAAAAACAAACAACAGAAAACAAAATATCAATTTGGGAGAAAGTATGCGTCACATCTACGCAAAACGGCCAACGCTCAGCATAATGCTAAGACCCTATACGAGACAGAGCCCCGGCGCTGGTTTTCAGCGACAGCCGGTGATTGACATGACGTATGCAAATAAATGAAATGAAATTATGTATTCGAATAGGGTTCTTGTGTTCACCGCTCCGCTTTCAATCGAGGGCTTACTTACCGCCCCTTGTCCAGTTCGACTAAGTTCCAATTAGTTAGCTGACGACTTTGGAACTCGATTAGTATGTATTAAGTTTATGAATCAAACTATGCTGAACTTCTGTTTATTGCAGCGACGGTGAAATTACTTGTTTCTATGCACAGAACCCTTTTGTCATCAGTACTAATAGTTCATTAATACATCAGGGTCAAATTAAATTAACTAGCGTAACTCTGCAGGCGGGATGGGTGTCTTAATCAAGAATTGAATTATTAATTATTTTTTAACACCCTTGCTCGTAAAGCTGATGTAATTCCACCGGTTTTAAATATGTAAAGAGGGTCATAAAAAACGCGTGTGTTACCAAAGCAAATAGTTAAGTTATAGTCCATACAAATTCCATAACAGCATTATTTGCCATTTCAAATTTGGAACTGATCGCCGCCGCACGACTCCAGCTGTGACTCCAGCTAGTGAGCAGCGCGCTGTTGCTATTCAAATTTCGAACTAATCGCCGCGCGGCGCCAGTCAGTAGGCAGCGCTAGCGCGCTGTTAAAATGGCGGGAAGGCAACAGTGTGCATTCACAGATTGAGTTTATTTAAAATTAAAAAAAAAAACAGTTTATTCGGTAATTTAAAGATTCCATTCAAAACAAAGCAAATATAAGTGCCAAAATAACTCAGACAATAAATTTGGAGCCACATACGAAGAAGTTTTGCCCTGAGCCGCACCCCTCTTCTACTGATGATACTTTTTTATTTACAACTAATGACGAATTACAATGCTCTTCTGCCGCCTTTCAAGAAGTTTCGTCGTCTCCAACATTTACCCTAACACAAAACAATGACATTATGAATAGTAATAATAATAATAAAAACATAATTAAAAAACCAACTACAACTACGTATCATTTTAACAATTGTAATTTCACTAACTGTTTCAATAATTAAAAATGAACCAAATATAAAATGTTTTTTTTTCTGTTTCCTCGCAAATGTGTTAAAAAACGTCGTACGATATACGTGCGTATGGTTATAACATGCTCGGCTCAATTACGCCCTCGCCTTCGGCTCGGGCTGAAATTCCGCCTCGCATGTTATAACCATCTTTACGCACTAATATCGTAATGTACTATTTTAACACCCTTGCTCGTAAAGCTGATGTAATTCCACCGGTTTTAAATATGTAAAGAGGGTCATAAAAAACGCGTGTGTTACCAAAGCAAATAGTTAAGTTATAGTCCATACAAATTCCATAACAGTATTATTTGCCATTTCAAATTTGGAACTGATCGCCGCCGCACGACTCCAGCTAGTGAGCAGCGCGCTGTTGCTATTCACATTTCGAACATAATCGCCGCGCGGCGCCCGTCAGTAGGCAGCGCTAGCGCGCTGTTAAAATGGCGGGAAAGCAACAGTGTGCATTCACAGATTGAGTTTATTTAAAATTAAAAAAAAAGTTTATTCGGTAATTTAAAAACTTGGCTGCATGCAGTGGCGTGCCTAGGCGTCAAAATTAGGGCAAGCCCACAGATTTTCAACGTATAAAAAAACGCCCAACTGAGGGATTGGCTGATTTTCAGTTATTAATGCTTGTGTTCGAGTTCATTGATTGGTATTTTTTTAATATATTTATTTATTGATAGGTTTAAGTAAGTTTGTTGTTGTGAATTATGATTTTATTAGGGCAAGCCGGGCGTTTCGGCTTCTATGAAGGTACCGCCCCTGGCTGCATGCTCTAGTGTCTTTGCCAACATTTTCACGCAGCCACGGCAGAAAATAATCCTCGCGCCATTTTTCTCAAATTTTCTTTTCTTTGTACTTGTATTGTGAAATGTTTTTTTTTTCTGTTTCCTCGCAAATGTGTTAATTATTTTAATGACTGAAATACATATAAGATCGTGAAATAATTGGAAGTGGGTAAATAAATGTAAAACCCACGACGTTTCCACAGATTACCTAGGCTAAGGATACAGTGAAGACCAATGACGTATTATATATAGATTATTACGTTATCAACCAACATCTCGGCGCTTAAAAACGGCGAAAATACTAGATAACTACTTATACGCGTAAAGAAAGGGAAAGAAAATATGACACCGTACGGCGGGATGTCTGTTGCTAGAGGGAGATAAATAAACATCTTCAGTTACGTCACAGGATAAGTAATAGTCAAATTACATGCTCATTGGTCGAGCGCATGAGTGACGTAGCTATCAGAGTCACTTCATGCGCCGGCCGCCATTAGACGCAGCGTCGTACAAAATAAAATAAAATAATCTAGTTTTGTAAACTTACGCGTGAAATGACACATTTTTGTCTTTAACTTTTGTGGTATAATTTTTACATCCTCTGAAAACACACGACCGGCATATTTTCTTTATGTTTTGCACAGGTTTTCACATACGATATAAATTAAAAACAAACATACGTCGCGTCGCGTCGCGCGACAGTTTGGTGCGTGACTGAGCGCAATGTGGCCAATTGGCTTCATTTCATGTTGCCATTTTAGAGTGCCGACAACGTATCTATAGTTTTATACATCATTGGTGAAGACACAATATTCAAGTTACAAAAAAACAAAGAAGAAGACAGAAAGAGAAAAAAAATTGTAAAATCCAAAGTGCACGACTTATAATGTTCATTTCTGATCGTATAAAAACCATAGATGTAGATATTATATTAGTTGGTCTTTTATTAATTATAATTAAACTACTTTGAAATAACTCGATTTTTGATGACTTTGAATAAAAGAGCCATTTTCAATAGGGTTTCCTCTTAAGTCATTAAAAAAATAAAATTGACTCAATTAATTGATATTTTCCCAAGCTACAATGTTTTCAGGTTTCACACTTGATTGACGAGATTTTTTTTTTTATATTTTGATTTTTATTTCGTTTCTACTACACTAAATAATTTTTTGAAAAGTACAGAATTCATCTCCATTAAATTATCTATTCTAACTTAATATATTATAAATGCGAAAGTAAGTTTGTTTGTTTGTTACCTTTTCACGCCTAAACCACTGAACCGGTCATCTTGAATTTTTTTTCATAAACAATATTTACATAGTGTAGGGTGTCGTATGTCGTCATTTTTGGGTTCGATGGGACCCGGTACCGAGCCGGCGGAGGTTCGTGTGTTCGGGCAATGTGCGCGGACAAATAAATGTTTTCATAAATGAAGGAAGACTGAGTTTGCGAACAACAAGTGTGTACGCGTCGACGCGAGTCCAGTGCTTGCATATGTGCGCGCACAAAACTATGCAGATGTGCGCGAATATTAGAAATGTTCGCGTTCGAATTTGTTATTGTTTGCTTGAGTGAGTCGACTAGAATAAATATTTGTGTCGTACACTGTGCATTACAGTGCCGTAAAGTTCAGCACACTGGTAAAATCGCACCTTTGCAATAGAAACAGTTGCAGAATGGCAAAAAAAAAATGTCGATGATAAAGCACACTAACATCACATTATGAGTCGTGCAAAAGAGGATGTGATGAGGAAAATCCTCAAACGTCAACCTCACCTGCACAGCGGTGCTATTCTGTAAAAATCTCACCGTGAAAACTTAGGTGAAGTGAACTGTCAATAGTGTCAATTCCTAGCAAAAACAAACTCACTTCACCTAAGTTTTTACGGTGAGATTTTTACAGAATCGACCGGCAGTATACATATATACCCTTACTTTAAACACCTACGCCCTCTGACGTTTGACAGGGTAATCATTCACCTTGTCAGACGAAGTGCAGGTAAAAACGGGGGGCAAGTCTAGCCATTAAATGTAACATCTCACGCCTGTGTCTCTCAAATGGTTAGCCAGAGGTGTACTTAAAGTAAATCCAGATTGCGCCAGTTATGTTTAAGTCCTATGTAATAGGGACGAGCCTTTTGTCGTCAACCGGGCGCAAATCCACACTCCGGGCTGGTACTAAGAAGTTCCAGATGGGAAAATCCAAGAACACTTTCCGCGATCCGGCAATCGAACCCAGGAACTTATCTCAGCGACCAACAATAAGGCAGCCTATCCTATTGCCATAAACTGGGTACAAATCTAGTATTGAAAAATTCATAATAGAAAACCCAATAGGTACAGACGCCAGCACATCAAGCTACTACAATCTGTCAAATTTCTTTAGTAGATTTTCAACGTTATCGCTAAAGCATAAGGTTTAAAGTTGATTGGGAAAATTTGGCAGTTTCCGGTAGTTGGCGTTTGTACTTTGTCCGATCTGGGAAGGGAGTCCAACCCAGGCCTTGGCGTTCAGACCAACGAGGCACCCCAGTGCTTTAAAAACGACCACCTGTATTTGCGTTATTATGAAAATCAAATAACACATAATCTGCAGTCGCGATTTATTTGCCAAAAATGTAAACAAATATGAGTTTATGGAAAAATTACTTTAAATCCAACAAAATAAAGTTCAGTTTACGCTACAGCTTCAAACATTTTCAATAGTGCTAGTCACTCTGAAATCAACTTAATCACCATTACAATAAAGCTGATATTTGTTTAACTATTCAAACAGACTTTACCTACATAAACTCACGCCTTTTTCCACGGGCGTAGGCAGAAACTACAAAACGCCCTCTGCAACGATCCTTACATACTCCGAAAATATAAAAAGGTACGAAAATTAAATAAATGACAAGCAATTACTTGTTCTGGAGGATGAACAGCACACATAATCAACCTCATTATTATCTAGAAAATTAACCGAGACAATTATTATCACGCCATTCAAACCTGACAGTGTAATTATCGCAAACCTACTTTAATTGTTGTATTAATCTTTTGGTGTGCTTCGTCTTACACATAGGTACGTTAATATTTTGTCTATGAGGGCTCGTCCCCTAACTACCCTTAATTGGTCTGAAATTAAAGCAAGCGTGGTAAGCATGGCAATTTATTTTAAACTAGTTTGTCCCGGCGACTTCGTCCGCGTGAAATTTCACCCTCCCCCATTCACCTTCTTAGGGGTGGAATTTCGAAAAACCCTTTCTTAGTGGATACCTACTCTTCATAATGACCAGCGCTTTAGGCTGTACGTTGATATATCAGTCAGTCAGTCAGGAGTTTGTATTTTATGTATACAGATAAAATTACTAGCTTTTGCTCGCGGCCTTGCCCGCGTGAATGTCGGTGAATATCCCACGGGAACGTACTACAGGGATTAAAAGTATAATCCAGATTATAAACTATCTGTGTACCAAATTTCATCCAAATCTGTTCAGCCGTTTATGCGTCAATCCGGAACATACTATATATCCAGACAAAGTGACCAAAATTCTTCGTAACTATTTTATTATGATTATGTATAGATAAGTACATTGGATAACTGCGAAAATAGTCATCAATTATGAATTCTAAATATTAATAAAAATAATCGGTTTATGGTTACCGTAGGTCCTCGAAAAAGGATCACTCGTCTGTCACAGTAAATTTGCTCCGAATCTACAGGACTGATTAAGTCGAAACAACGTACATAAGTTAATTTCTGTGACCCAAACATGGACGTGTTAGATAAATAAATACATTTTAAATATCGAGGTAATTTTATAAATGCAAAAAAAGAACAACAACTTTTAGAAATTAAAATGCTCAACTACATAAATCTGAACTAATGAACACAAAAACCGTTGCAGATTAGGAACATTAGCCATTCCTTCTACAACCAAAAGAGAAAATTAGCAGCATCCTATTAAAGCCATGCTGCCTTTGGTGGCTTAAAAGAGATTAACACTTATTACAAAACTTTGTAGTCAAAACGTTACACGGCTCAAACCGCGCCACCGTCTATAATGGCTCGTTTACATGAGGAAAGTTTCTAGCTTCCTATAGACGACTGTTGGAACGAGATCACATTATAGCCTGTTTGCTTTTAACTTGTTTTTTTTTTATATATTAATACGCTTTTATTAGCTTCATTAAGTAACTAACAAACAATGTAATCAAATCTTAGAAGTTAATTTGAACCTACTTCTAATTGTCGTATCGAAATTAAACTTTGTATGTAGATGTAGTTCGGATGACAAAACTATGATTTTGTATTTTGGAGCTGATCTGATGATGGATCCAGGAGGTGGATAGTGGAACTCTTCAGTGGCTACTAGGAAACCTCTCGAGTTTGGGCTCATATGATTTGTTTTGACGAGTCCAATAGATTGGATAAGTGTGTTTTTTAGTTTTTTTAAACTACATATTTTTGTGTTGATTTTTTTTTCTCTGCGTCATGTTTACCGCAAATAAACATATTTCCTTTCTTTCTAAATAAAAAAGTTGACTTCGGTAGTGCTATTCTGTAAAAATTTTCTCTTTTTACCCATAGCGCCCCCCGGTCAAAGACAAGCAAGCTTCTATTAAAATCGAATTTCTTTCTAGCTTGAGAAACCGATGGATTTTTTCGAATAAAATTTAATTTAATTTAATTAATAGAAAAGTTTGTTTTCTGTGAAAGTGAATTTATTAAATTAAACTTCATTCGAAGATATTCATTGGTTTCTAACTAAACTTCAACTATACCGACGACCCTGGTTAATTATCTCTTTTGGTGAGTGTACACAAAGACTTGAATGCGATAATTGACTAGTAAGCTTACGAGACTTGTTTGGGAAATTCTCGTTTCTCGGCGGGCGAGAAAACCCCCTGTAAATGAACCTTTAATGCCGTTGCTTCGTTCCTCTATGTTGTCCAACCAATGCCATTTGGCCTTTCAATCTTCCTTATTACAAAGTAGTAAAGTCTGTTATCCGTTGGCAAAGCAAAAGCTATTTTAGTGGTTCGTTTCTAAAGGAATGCATGGCTCGTTTAAAATTCAATCGTATGGTTTTGCAAACAAACCCGGCTATTCCCGGGGCTTACTATATTGGAATACTGTCGCTGAGAAGTTTATGGCGTTAGAATATTGTGCTTTTTAAAATTATGTATGTTTTTGTTCACTCTTCTGGCAAGTTTTTGGTCAATTTCTCTAGTTTGCGTAACCTACTTTCATTCAAATTTTATCGGAGGGTTTTGAGGGAAATCCATTGCTTCAGAGGTTTTATTTGAAAAATTTGTCTGCTCAACAACGTAAATAACGCAATTTAGTTGGCTGAACTATCAAATGGAAAGTCTTGCGATCTATTGCTATTGTATGTGTTAGGTACGCAATTACCCCGCTGGTTTTTTAGTTCCGGTTAACTTATGAAGCAAATAATTTCACACATTTCGTTTGGCACGTGACGATGGGATGGGGCCAGACGGAATGACCACAATACCATGAAAGTATGGTAGGCCTCTGGTGTGGGATGCAACCTGTGTTGACTCGCTTGCGGCTGCTGCAGAGGCTAGAAACCTCAAACGGCGGAAATATAACAACCATATTGGGAGCTATAATTATGTTTGAGCCGTTTGGGATTGAAACACTAGGGCCTTTGGGGTCTTTCGAGACATCGCCAAGTGGTTGGTTGACTCGTCACGTGATTGGTTGACTCGTCACGTGACCAGAGGGCTGGCTTATTTTTACTCGACTAAGGCGAAGCAAAAAGGAGGGTTATGATTATGACCGGTATGTATGTTCATCTGCTCCCTCATAACTTCTAAACTACTTGTCATAATTGGACAAATGAAGTATCGTTGGAAGCGTCTTGATCGTCCGCTGGTGATAGGCTATGTGACGTCACAATAAATTGAATATGGCGCCCTCTAGCGGACATAAAGCCATGACCTAAAATAATTTTGTTTTAATCATGCCGTGTTTGGTATCAAATGAAAAGGCTTCATTAGCACATTTCATAATATAAATATTACTGAAATAAGCCCCAAAATAATTTAATAAAAAATAAGTTTAAAAACTAAAACCCGACTACTGAAAAGGATGAAACAAGAAAGTACCTTTCCGTGGTCGCATGCCGCTGCACTAACATACAAAGCTATTATATACACACATATATTGTAACTTGTACATAATGCGGTGGGTTTTTTTTAATTAGTCCAGTAGTTCCAGAGATTAGCGCGCTTAAACAAACAAACAAACTCTTCGGCTTTATTAGGTACCTACTAGTAAAGATAGATATACTCGTACCTACTTATTATGATACTATAATACTGTTAAGATCACAAACCGTTTAAATAACTTCTATAAGCTTATAACCGTATAGTTTTATTGAAATGAAAACTGCGATTTATCGAGCGTTACTGATGTCGAGTTTTATTGAATAGAGCTGAGTTTTACTCAAACTACCGTCAAATTCGATTTATGAAAAGGCTATGGACATCTCGCTAGTGAAAGATGATATGAGATGACGACTAATAGAGACGTTTGGAAGAAAAAGACATTTGTGTGTTTCCGAGTGCATACAACCCGAATCTCTTCAAAGTAAGAGTGAACAGGCTTCTTCTGGGTAAGCTCACTCCATCGTAGACTTTGTCTTTGTCATCTGTGACCTAGACTTAGAGTCAAGAGCAAACCCATTTCAAATTAAAAAAAAAAGCATGTTGCGCCGACCCCAAATAAATTGGGATAGGTGCAGGATAATGACGATGATATCGCTGGTGATACTAAAGGGGTTGCGTAGCATAGATAGAAAAAAAAAATCTCGAATAAAATAATGTATGAGTATTTACAATTATGTGTAACTAGCTTCTGCCTGCGATTTTATCCGTGAAGTTTCATGTTCTTTCGACCCACCGCGCCGCATCGCATCGCCGCCGCCCACACTATTTATTTACGGGATTTTTTTTATTTATTTTTGCAATGTTTCAGCAAATGCCTAGTACATACGTAAAGGTGTTAAAACACCTACACGTTAGTTCGTTCTACTTCAGTGCAAACATTCCTTTAAATGAAGTAAAAGTTTGTTGGTCGAGAAACAATGTGCAGTGCAGGTATTGTAGGCGGAGTAGGTTTGTTTCAGTATTGTTAGTGCAAAACTATTGAAGAGTTATCGAAGTAGGGGTACCGTTTTGTTACGTGTGTAGAAGCCTTCTCATGTAATTACCATTCGCGCTTTATTTGCCAAACATCTAAACAAATATGAGTGTTTGGAAAAATTACTTTAATGCCCACACAATAAAGATCAGTTTACGCTACAGTTTCAAACGTTTTATAACTTTTTAAATAGTTTTGAAGACAAAGACGGCGAATATTTTTTGACTGGGTTAAGAGCTCTTTTAAAAAAAAAAATAAGAAGTGTATTGAAAACGAGGGAGATTAAATTGAAAAATATTTATTTTTATACATTTCCATCAGCATTTTTAATACCCTAGGCTCAAAACATTTCAGCGTCCCCGAGGGAACCGACCTAAATACTAATATTAACATAATTAGGAAAAACGAAAATTTTACCACCCTAGGGTGAGTTACTAAATTACCCTAAGCTGATGAAATCCCCCCTTCGTATCTCCAATTATTATAACATTAGACGAGTTACTGCTAAATAACGACAGTTATTGTGTATTGCGACATTTAAGTTACATTAAAATATAAATGTAAATAAATTGAAAAATAAATAAAGGTAAATTGATTTGTATTTATCGTGAAATAATGAAATTTATTAGATATAAATTACATCGAAATAACGAAAGGGTGATAACTATTTATTTATTTAATACTTTAAGCACACAAATGTACAGAGGCGGACATAATGCCATAGGTATTTTTTACCAGTCAACATTTGGGTGATGCAGAGACAAACAGTGGTAGGTGCAATCGTGAAACATGAGGAATAAATATTTTTAAATAACCGATAACTGTTATTTTTTTAATATTATAATAAATGGAAGAGTGAAATAATATATTGAAGCAATTACTATAATAAGCCTCAGCATTCCTGATACCTGGTAGGTACTTTTTAACAGACCTGGATTGTCCTCTCATATATACTTACATCATCATCTACCTAGCCTTTTCCCAACTATGTTGGGGTTGGCTTCCAGTCTAACCGGATGCAGCTGAATACCAGTATTTGAATATCAGTATTTTACATGGAGCGACTGCCTATCTGACCTCCACAACCCAGTTACTAGGTAATACGATACCCCTTAGTAAGACTGGTTGTCAGATTTTCGGGCTTCTGACTACCCGTAACGACTGTCAAAGATCCACAAATGACAGCCGGGACCAACGGCTTAACGTGTTTTCCGAGGCACGGAAGGGTCTCGGTATGTAAAGATACATCCACAGACCAACCGCGGCAAGCGTAGCTTAACCTGATCGATCGACCTGTGCGGCTGTTTTTATTTAGCCACGGGCTCTCTCATACGTTCATATTAACTGAAAATACCAATTATTTTTTAAAGAATAGATTATCTTGAAGTTTCTTGCCAGCTGTTTTCCGTAGGAAATGATCAATTGAAACCCTGCACCTAGCTTCTGACGTTTCATTAGTGCCCAATTTGCCCATGTAAGGTAAGTTTATGAGAAACAAAATAATTTGAATTTGAAATGAATTCGACACTGAAATGAAAATAGGCATATATGTAGGTACGAACTTATTCTTAAACCGAAACATAGAAGGAAGGGCTTCTAAAAATATCCGAATATCTTTATTAGTAGAGGTAGGTACTTGAGCCTCAGGGCCCTCAGGCCACTCTTAAAGAGGTCTTTAGGGTGACCCGCGAAAGTCTTTACTTACGTTTATTGCAATTTGTATGTCAGTGTCAGTTTTTGTTATAGTCGCGAATCATTAAAATATGATTCGCGACTGTAACAAAATGTGACTTTACAGAATTATAATCATTTCGAGTAGAATCAGCAATAAAACTCCTTGAGTTAGAATTGGTCTCAAAATGACTATGATTTCATGAAATAGTCATTCAATAGTGTAAAGGCTCCTTCAAACAGGCGCGACACGCGATAAAATCGCGCGCGACACAAAGGCGCCGCAAGTCGCGCAACGAGCGGTGCTTTTGTGTCGCACGCGATTCGCGTCGCGCGTCGCGCTTCTTTGCAGGAGCCTTTACATAAACTTAGAGAACTGTATTGATGATATTATTTATGACAATAATTCGGTAATGTCATATTTGTTACGAACGCGAATCTTATTATAATCAACATACAAAATGACGCTGACTTGCAAATTAAAAAAAAACGACGGAAATTTTAAATTTTGCTGTTTACCTTAGCGTCCCCCATAAAAGCTGCATACAAGACGCAACGGTGAATTCATTATGAACATTTGGACCTCTTGCCCTCCTGATGAAGTAAGTTAATAACTTATGTAACAGTCCTAAGGGAGATGCTAAACAGAAAAAGAAAGAAACACACAGTAATGTTGGTCGCCTAAAGATTGTGTAACGAGGTTGTATTATACATTTTTTAGATTTTATGAAAAGGAATAAAATGGTGCAGGAAAACATCGTGAGGAAACCGGCATGTCCTCTAGGACAATAAAATAAAGACAGTTTGGAAAATTATAAACAATGAAACGAACAGGAACAAACAACATAATACTGATTACACACTCGACACTTCCCGCGGTCTCATTAGCGATAACATCGATGTTGCTCAGGAATTTGCAACTTTCTTTACCAATATCCCAATTTAAACTACAGAAACTTTAAATACCTCGCCTGCATTTTTGGTTCTAACCAAAAATTCGAAGACATGTGACATCCACCAACCCGCACTGGGCCCGCGTGGGGGATTATGGCCCACTCCCTCTCACTGAGAGGAAGCCTGTGGTCCAGAAGTGGGAACATTATAGGTTGATCATGTTTTTTTTTTATTTATTAATCAAAAACAAAAGTATACTTATGCGTATGAAAAGGTATATGGCGCGTAAAATTTTTCAGATGTCACCCAGCCTTCCTCGTTGGTCTCGTGGCCGCAAGCGTTACTACTGAGCACGAGGTTCGATATCCGGGTCGGCCAAAGTGCTAAATTAGTTAAATTTTACACGAAGAAAAGGCGGGAACCGTATAAAAAAAGGAACTTAAAAAAAAATGTGATCGTCACGGGACGCCTGACAAGTGTGAAACTCAAACTCAAATAATTAATCCTACTAACTCGTATTATATTATAAATGTAAAAGTTTGAAGATTGTGAAGATGTTTGGATGTTTGTTACACAATCACGTGTAAACCATTGAAGAGATTTGGATGAAAATTGACACATAGATAGACAATTTCCTGGATTAACACATAGGATACTTTTTATCCCGATATTCCCACGGGATCGAAACTTACACGGGTGAAACCGCGGGGCGCTGGTGGTTTCAAATAAACCAATTACAGACATTTGAATTGTCAAGGTGTCGGTCATTCAGGAAGATGTAGCTAGTTCAAACATGGCGGGAAAGGGGCATGACGGCATGAGAGAGCGTCATGCCGTTTGCCGTCACGGCATACAAGTCATCTTATCCCATGCGCGCCAAAAGATGCTTCACATCAAAATCTCTGACGTCACGTCTTCACAGCGATCGTAACAGAACTCGGCGTCAATCGCTTCAAATCGCTTTAAGCGGACATCACAGCTTTTAAACGGTCATTTAATCTCCATTAAACGTACTTTAACAGCCTGTTATAGGTTAACTGCTAATAGAATGTTAAGTGTCATGGCGACCGACAAGCCATAATGGTCTTTTTTTAGAGTTCCGTACCTCAAAAGGGAAAATGGAACCCTTATAAGATCACTTCGTTGTCTGTCAAGACCCTTTTTCTCAGGAACGCGTGGAGTTATGAAATTGAAATTAATATCAAATACTCAGGGCTGCAATCCCTTGAAGCAGTAAAAAAAAAATCAAACTTCTAAGTCAAAGCAATCAAAAGATACGAGCGTTTATATTCCGTTTATGCCGCATATTATTTATTATTTTTTATTTTACTCTCGCAAGGGAATCAAAACCTATATGGTACTCCCCGTTGACGTAGAATCATGAAATTTGTCAAGAAGCAATGTCATGTAGCACAAATAAAGGAATAAAAAACCGAAAACCGTAAATTTGTACGGAACCGCATTTGACCGGTTTTTTAGGGTTCCGTACCTAAACGATGAAACAGGAAACCTATTACTAAGCTTATGCTGTCTGTCAGTCATGGGGCTGTATATTTTGAACCATAATAGGTAGTCAGATGGGATATGCATAGAATACATGGCCTCTATCATGGAAAATAACATAACATAAAATCACGCCTGTAATCCCCTCAGGGTTAAGCAGAGGTGTACCTATAATACACCCACATTTCGCCAGTTATGATTAAGTCCTATGTAATAGGAGGCAAGCCTATGCCATCAGCCGGGCATAAATCCCGCCTCCGGGCTGAGAAACTCCTGATGGTAAAGCCTCATAACACTTTTCCCGACCTGGACATTGAACCCGGGACCTCATGCTCAGCAGTAGTGTTTGCAACCACTAGAGTCTAGACCAACGAGGCAGTCACGGAAAATAATATTTTAGTTTATTTAATTTTATAAATCGTGGTGGTACGGAGCTCTTAGTGCGCCAGTTAGACTCGTGCTTGGCTGGTTTTTTTTTATCTAGATTTAAAAATATGGATCTTTGTTGCCACAAGTTTGTTTTTAATTAAAATGCTAAAGGTTTGGTAGGGTACCTTCAGGTAGACACGAATTATTTTCATCGTTACAGTGTTTTTTTAATTATCAAAACAAGCAAGAAAATTAAAGTAGATCTATCAATTTTAGCGCACGCCCGTCTAGCAATCTATTCATCGTAGAGTTCACAATATGGAGCTAGTTGGCAACGCGTTAAAGTAGCGGTATTTACCTAATTTTGATCGTTCCTATTAAAATAAAGGATGCGCGACGCCGCCGTTGTCTCATCGCTTGCGTACGCGCACGTACATTATGTGCATCCCTTTCCCTCTAAATTTTCTTTATAACACGTTTGGAATAGATGTTTTAATTTGGTGCACCTATTCAATTTCATGTAAACACAAACTCACAAATTTCGCTGTCTCTCTTTGTAATATTAATATAGATCTTGCGTCACCAATTGGTTGACCAAAATACAAAGGAGTAAGCATCTAGAACATGTTACATTCTATTAAAGGAAGTTAAATCTTACTTTCAAAAGCATACTCATAAGGACGAGAAACCTGTTACAAGACGCCAAAGAAATATGGCAATTTTAATTTCCAACTGTCACAGGGGAGTCGGGAAAAAAGGACCTGTCAACTTTACCACTGCAGGAAACTTTTAAATAGGTGGACCCAAACCAAAGCTCTGTTTTTGAAATACTGTTTTAATAAAAATTCGGAAAGCGGTTGGCAAACAACGAAAATGCGAACCCCGACTTCAGAAATTAAAGTTATTTTTCACTCTGTAGTGTCTTTTTTGGAAGTCGGTGATTTTTTTTTGAAAACAAGTTTTTATTTTTCACTTTTTAGTTGTACTTACTCCACACAAATTCATATAACACTACTTGCTATGTAAATATCAGTGACAGAAAGTTGTTTTAATATAAACTAAGTGACAAAAATATGTATTATTAAAGCTAACTCAAAAACTACCCCAGCAAAGCTAATAAAATTTATATGGGACCACCCGTGAGGGTGGTCTAACTATCCATTAAAAAAAAATGTTTTTAAAATCAATTTAAAAATGCCGGAGATATCACGTAACAAACATACAAAAAACCATTCGGACGAATTGAGAATAACCTGCTCCCTTTTGAGGTCGGTTAAAAAATATCAAAAATATTAATTGCGATCTATAATAATAATAATTTGTCTATTGTAGTAAATGTTTATGTCGTCTGAACCCCACTATAAAGGACGTAACATCACGCCTTATTACGCCGAAGGGTAGCGCAGATGTGTAGGTAGTAGACCCATATTTCGCTATAGTTATTCTGTAATAGGGGCGAGCTCATTGCCCAATTCCTTATGCAACAAATAACAGTTTTGCCTACCTGAGAATTGAACCCAGGTCCTCATGTCCAGCAGTAGCGCTTGCAACCACAAGACCCATAAGGCTTATAAAACTTAAAATAGCCTTACTTTCCTAATGTTTTGTTGTGTCAACAATGTAAAATTTTAATTAAAACGGACCGCACAATGGAGAATGTCCCGGTTTGCATAACAAGCTCGAGATAATGAATTGGTCCCACTTTTTTGTATGTGTAAGTAGTTTCTTGTTGAGAATGAAGTTTGTAAGATAGATTTATTTACTTGTATTTAAACTCTATACTGTGTTATATTTATTTAGTACTACCTTTAGACCGCGCCTTCAGTCACGTAAAATTTCTTGTCATAACATAAAATATGTCCCTAAATAATAGTGAAAGAATTTTTGGAATTGGATTAGCAGTTCCGTAGATTACTCCCTACATACAAACTCACAAATTGAACCTATTTTTATAATATTAGTATAGTGAGATGTGTGTAGCCTGAGGCAGACTCACCATGAGTTGTATGTATGTAAAAGGTTCGGGTATGAAATAAGAAGGCTAGGGGTATAGTATAGATTGAATTAAAAGGTATTATTGCTGGTTTTTATTTGAATTTTAAAATATAATACCAAAACAGCTGACAGCAATTTACTTAAAACGATAAATCATATAATCAGGCTTCCTAAAAATTTTAAAGTAACAAAATTGCTTTAAAACGTCCCCGAACATCAGGGTTTATAACAAGGTAAGTCCACAAATTAGCTTTTATCGCTAATATCTACTCGAAACATGTTTTATCTATGATCTCGTTCCGTCGAGACCAGGTGAATTGCTTGTGTATCGGAGCATGGCGACCGTGCATAAGAAAAAAAGGGAACATAATTCCATGTAATCAGAAAATTAGCTGGCTTGGTAGACAACATTTTTTTGATTTTTTTAGTGATCGAAAAAATTTACAACATTTTGTGTTGTTGTTTTTTACAAATTAGGGACCCCACACAAACACGTTGTGTAAATTGGCATCGACACGCTTAGAAGACCTAACTGTTGTATGTTGGACAAATAAAAGACGATAATGTTTATTGAATAGTCCTGATGGCCCAGTGATAGAGGCCTTGCTTCTCTTAAACGAGGTTGTGGGTTCAAATTCTGGTAAGTACCAATGTGACTTTTCAATTGATAAGTACAGACGCCAGCTCATCAAATCACTACAATCTGTCAAATTTCTTTAATAGATTTTCAACTTTATCGCTGAAACATAAGTGTGGGCGATACAAATAAAGACCGACCTCGATGATTGACAAGTAGTTTATTTTATGGAAATTACAATAATAAATTGTGTCGCGACAAAAGTATGGCGGTGCGCGTATCGTGAAGTGAAGTGAAGTTAGTTCGGTTCGTCCGCGTGAAGCCTGTCGTGAGCGCCGTTGACATTGGATGCGTTCGTTAATATGAAGAAGGGCTGCGTTCAGGCGTAGACAATAAGGTTCAAAGTTGATTGGGAAAATTTTACAGTTTCGGGTAGCTTGATGTGCGGGCGTCTGTACTTTCGGAGTTTATCTAGGACATTACTGATATCCAAGTGGTCGAAGCCGCGGGCAGAAGCAAGTATTATATAAGTATAAAATCTGCGTTCGCGATTTATTTGCCAAAAATGTAGACAAATATGAATTAATGGAAAAATAACTTTAATTCCTACACAATAAAGTTCAGTTTACGCTACAACTTCAAACATTTTTATAACTTTTTCAATAGTGCTAGTCACTCTAAAATCAACTTAATTGTCATTGAAATAAAGTTGATCTTTGTTTAACTTGGAATAGGGTGGGGGGTATGCAGCACTGCACGCTTTTACTTTAGACACATTCCAAAATAAAAAAATTCAACTGTTATATACCTATATATTTTTTTTTCGAGACATTGCCAAGCGATTGGTCGACTCTTCACGTGACCAGAGGGCTGGCTTATTTTTGGCCCAAAGAATCAGCATTGCCATACAACGTGGCGATGCTGCCAGTCTTTTGGGCACGTTTCCTGTTGACAGCGATGCGGATGAATTTTTTGATGCCCTTTGATTATTTTCCCTCCTTTTTATTTTCTTGTACATATTATTACTATTATTAATATTGTATTTTATGTGTTAACAATTAATAATTATAAATAAATCATAGTAAGATAGATAAAAACATATTATTAGAGGTTTTCACTGTTATTTGAAATGTATTAGTAAAACAGTTTACAGAGGGCTATCGCGAACAAAGTTTATGTAGGTTCCCAAAGTAAAAACAACAACGGTATAAAAAAATAGAAGGTACAAAAGGTAGTAGCAGTTATAAAAATCGGCCAAGTGCGAGTCAGACTCGAACACGAAGGGTTCCGTACCACCATACAATATTTAACACAATTTTTTTCTTTAAATATAGTGTACAGTACCCGGCGATAAATATTGCACATCGACCTTTGGAAAGAGACAATCGACTAATTTCGGCTTCGTAGAGCGTTATCTCTGTCGTACGAAATACAAACAGTCCGGTATCTATTAGGAGCTGTTAAAACAATTATGATTTGCTTCTTTTGATAATTAATTTTATTCTTTGTATAAAATACAAAAAAAAGGTAAAGGTCGATGTGCAATATTTATCGCCGGGTACTGTATTGTCAATTAATATTTTACCGTTTTCTAATCCCGTAGATTTATAACTTTGTTTTATTTCAATTATCTATCTATCACGGTTCAAAAGATACAGCCCTGTGACTGTCCGACGGACGGACCGACAGCGGAGGCTTACTAATAGGGTCCCGTTGGCACCCTTTGAATACGGAACCCTAAAAACGAATGTGATCAATGTTATTACGTATTTGTAGAGTTTAGGGGAAGCTTGGGGCTATTTTGCTTCGATGTGAATTGGTGCGGTTAAGCTACTCTTGCCGGGGTCAGTTTTTTGGATGGGTGAGTGGTATTAATTAATTTATTAGTGTTTTGGTTTCTGATAAACTACATAATAACATAACGTCACGCCTGTATTCCCCAAAGGGTTAGGCAGAGCTGTACCTATAGTACAACCGCATTTCGTCAGTTTGTTTTGTTATGTTTAAGTTCCATGTAATAAATAGGGGGCGAACACAAATATAAATACACAGCTAGATAACGCAAGAGCAACTACTTCGCGTGCCAAAAATCGCACCAGCTTACGTTCAAAAATCGTAAGCCGCCACTTTCGCGGTCAGTCCTGCGTACCTACTGCTGGCTGGGTGAGCGTGAGCGCTAGCGCTAGGCCCCGGGGGTGAGGCGAGACGGGTGCCGCACGCGGCGGCGTCTTTGAATCGATTTGATTTTCCCATCACTAAATAGCTTGTGACGTCATAGTAGGTAGTCAAATAATCGCACGCTTGGTTTTCATACAGATCGTGATATTTGCGTTGTCTAAGTCTATCTATATCTGTGGGGGCGAGCTTATTAATCTGAACTTGCTAACTTAATATTATAAATACGAAAGTTTGTTTGTTATGCTTTCAAGCAAAATTTAAACGGATTTGGATGAAATTTCGCACACAGATAAACCATGGCCTGGTTAAGGACAAAGGCTACTTTTCATCCTGGATAGTATATGAAGTCCCGGTCAGCAGCTAATAAAAAATAAATAAAACCAGATTTAATGGGATAGACAGAAAACTAAACTATAACTGTACCGCAATACGGAAAACACGCACAGAAAGGCTAACGACACAATTCCTATTAAAAAGATTTAACAGAAAACAGACTTGATTTAATCTCATCCCGCTCACGTCTCAGTAATTACTACTCGTGTCTTATCTCGAGCCGCTGCAGAATCTAAGAGCAACTGTGTAGATAACTGAGAATGTGCAAATAACTGTATGAAACCGCGGCACGAGTTCCCTTTATTTATAAATACTTTTTTTATTTTTCGCGATTGTTGTTTTGTATAACGAAGAGAATACTTTACTCAAAATAATTTTTACATTATTATAAACGAAACCCAACAAGGTTTTGCAAAGGCACGTGCGACAGAGAAGGACACGTGCGACAAGAATGGTTTCATCAGGGTGGAGAAGAAGAAGAAGCCTCCTTGTCTGAAGCAGTGCGGTACCACGCAGGCTGGACCCAGCATGCTGCTGCGTCACAACACTAATTTCAAGTTGTTCGTGGTTCGTATTCTTACACATGATCTCGAGAAGTTCCTCAAGGAAGAGTTCTGGCCGAAGGGTGTTTTGTGCCGCCGGTTTCGTGGCCGGCTTACATATCAGCGAAACACGACGCAGACACTTCGTGTGCGTTAGTTAGTTTTTAGTGTAATTATAATGTTGTATGTATTTATAGTATTTTTAAGTTATATCAATATTGTATTGTATGTGTTTATATGGGCCTCGATGCCCGAAATAAATGGATAAATAAATAAAAATTAAAAAATATGTAAGTACCTTACTGATATTGCGAAGATTTTTGCAAAATCAAAAACAGTTATGTTCTCCAAGACAGTTTGAAAGAAAGAAAGAAAAATGCCGATGTTTATAATAAATCTTAAGGCTATAAAAACAGAAAATAAATATTATAAGCCAAAATAGCCTCACCTGAGCATAATATCCGATGACAACACAAGGTGTAACTTACGTAGTAACAATACAATTAAACCTTTAACCAATTTAAATGTTTTATGACATCACCAAGCGTTTGGTCGTCTCTTCACGTGACCAGAGGGCTGGCCTATTTTTTGGCCAAAGGATCAGCATTGCCATACAACGTGGCAATGCTGCCAGCACGGCAGGTTTCCTGTTGACAGCGATGCGGACAAATTTTTTGATGTCCTTTGATTCTTTCCCCTCCTTTATATATACTTGTACATATTATTATTATTTTAAGACTGTTAGCTTTTAAAATTATGTAAACACTTTATTTAAATGTTATGTTTTCTTTGTTTTGTTATATTGTGCGTTTTTTTAATCATGTAGTCTGCAATAAAGTTTTTAATTTATTTTATTTGTAGCATTTTTTCGCAGTGGATTTGAACACATCACTGTACGAGCACAATATCTTTTAAATAGGTAGCTGCTAGAAAGGTTTGTCGATTTTGCGTGTTTCCATTAACATCCCCAGTGACACGACGTAGACACAGACTGTTAAAAAAACGCGTGTTATCGAATTTTGTGTTTATTTTTTATTACAATAACACTTCTTCTGGTACGTATTTAATTTTGTATGTGAACAATTTTACCCCTTTCACCCTGCCGTGACGTCATTGCTTGCGATTAACATGCAAATGATGTTGTCTCAGACCAATCAGTTGTCTATGTCGATATGTTTAGGAGATTAAAGTTAAGAGTATACATATATCTTAATATATATAAATTATGTGTCACGATGTTTGTCCGCGATGGACTCCTAAACTATTTAACCGATTTTAATCAAATTTGTACACCGTGTGCAGTTTGATCCAACTTGAAAGATAGGATAGCTCACATCTCCATTTATAATCGCAATATTATTTTATTGCACAAAAACGTTAGCTACAGCAACGCGTGGCCAGGTCAGCTAGTACAATATATTATTATAGTATAAGACGTGACAATGAAGAAGGAACGATTTTTATTAATTTTCGTTACGAATCTTCAATTCATTTACTGACGGACAACGCACAGCCTAATCCGCTGGTTCTCTTTTAGAACCAGCGGATTAGGCTGTGCGTTGTCCATGTAATTTTCCAAGAGTTCCTTATACCTGCGTATTGCGAAAGTAAGAAGTAGGATTGGTATTTTAGAAAATGTGTCTTCTAAAGAAGTTAAACAGGGAATGAACGTTGAGAAGTTTGCCAAATTTGCCGATAGGAAATCCCACGTTTCAGAGTACCTATTAACATTTTTTGTAATCCATGTTTGGTAGCTCAATGTCGGTAATTTAAAATTGTACTTAATCATCATTTGCCCAGCCTTTTCCCAACTACATTGGGGTCGGCAGAGGCAGCAGCTAGACAGATTGATTTTGGCACGACTGCCTCGATTGGCCTAGTGGTCGCAAGCGCTACTGCTGAACATTGAGACCCTGGGTTTGATTCCCAGGTTGAGCTAATCGTTGTTTTTTTTTTTTTTTTCTTGGGTTTTTCTATTCTTTTTGGAATTTCTCAGTAGCAGTCCGGAGTCTGGATTTGGACCCGGTGGATGGCAATAGGGTTTTTTTTTTGAGGATGGGAAAACATCTAATGGCCCCTCCAATTCTGGGTGGAGCGGAAGGGAGTGTCCAGATTCTTACTGACTAAAACCCACCCGTGTTCCTTCCTTAGCCCTTTATATTCCGGGCCAGCGGTAACCCTTTCGGACAATCCCGCTGACCCGGCAGGCTTCGGCCCTGACGGGCCTCTTTACTTGATGCTGACATCTCTTTGAGGCGCGCGTGGAACACGTATGGCAGTAGGGTAGCCCCTTATTTCTTGAGACTTAAACATAAAAAATGTGGTCTCTCTCAACCCTTCGGGCCGCTTTTAAGTTTATCTAAGTCCCATTGTATAAGAAGGGCTTAAATAAAATTAATGGTCAAAAGGAGCATTGTCATGATCACCTGTACAACAATTTAAGTAGATACTTAAGATTGTAGTAAGTAGACAAAATTGTGTCCATTCCATTGTATTCGTTTCACCCCCTCAGGGACTTTGAACAGGCCTATACAATAAATATGTAAATACAACCCCTTTTAATTAATTAATCGTTTCAGTAAAAAATCTACGAAACGTGTGCCTGTCTGTCAGGTAAACTATTGAATCACATTTTGATAAAATTTTGTTTAGAGATAGCTTATACTCTGATAAAGGACAATGCACGGCTTTTTTGACAACCCTTTTGTTTTTAAGGGGTGAAATGGGGTGAAACCTGAAGAAATTTTTATGTGAAATTCCGGAAACCACGCGGACGAAGTCGGAGGCAAGAGCTAGATCAAATTATATAAGTTAATTTGTTTGAGTACTAAATACGTTTCTTTTTTTTCAAATCGTCCAAATTGGTAGGGTGATGTATACACAGGTGAACGTTGATGCACTTTTCAGACTAAATTTATTACCTTTTCAGTAATATGCTAATGGATTCTAAATTAGTTGAAATTAACTTTCAGTGTTGTGTGCGACTGAACTTCAGTCACGTTTTATTTTAGGGTACTGTATGTAAAGAGATATTCTAACTCTTGAGCTTCTTAAGTTTTGAGTTCAGCTGCACGATTACTGAAAAATGTGTGCACTGACGGGACAGGTCCACTCAATCTGTGTGGTTCTTTGTTGGAAGGACCTTTTAGACATCAATCTACATGTCCTTCACATGATCTGACTAAGATTATGTCTGTACTTTAAAAGAGTTTGTTTCGGCCATTCTTCTCAGAGTAGTCAGATAGGAAAGGCCGACCCCATCTAGTTTTTAAAATATGATTGACGTGAAAAAGTGTTTACAAGTGTTTTGTTTTTTGTTTGTTCACAACTTACAGAAATAAAATCATTTATCATTTAACGCTTCTATTTTACTTACTAACAATTCCCGCAATTTCTGGGTGTATTTGGTATTTCACTAGCTTCTGCCCGCGACTTCGTTCGCGTGGAAGTCGTAACACACCATAAATAGTTGAATATCTTTTCTTTGTACTCGGCTCCTAAGGGTCTTTGCGTGATGTTAAATAAAAGACAAACAGACAAAAACAAAATGATAGAAATTAACACTCAACTTTTTTTTTAATATTTTAATGTACAGACGCCAACTCATCAAGCTACCAGAAACTGTCAAATTTTTCCAATCAACTTTGAACCTTATGCTTTAGCGATAAAGTTGAAAATCTATTAATGAAATTTGATAGATTGCAGTAGCTTGATGTGCTGGTGTCTGTACAAGGACGCCTCGTCTACAGATTTATTCTATGTATTTGACCAGTCAAACTGCGCGGCGCTGCGAATTCTAAATATAAATATTATTATTTCTCATGGCTAACATGCGTTATCTTATTTTCTCTATAACTGTCGCATCAATGCATAACTTTTTCCAATTCCTCTCAAAAGCAAAAGGAACTAATAATAATATACAAATTCAAAGACACAAATTCGAATATCAAATGTATCTGTCGCCATATTTCGAAAATAAATAAGTCCTGTTTCTCATATTGAGTGGTGACCGCTCGTATTTTCCTACTATCCTACTTAAAAATTTACATAATTTTACTAGAGTCGCTTTTTATTTAACGTGGCAATACTGCGAGCTTTTTGGGCACTTTTCTACTGACAGCGATGCAGAGTTTTTTAATGCAAAACATGCCAATTTCTTCCCTTTGTTTATAAACTTGTACAGACGCCACATCAAGCTACCCTTAACTGTCAAATTTTCCCAATCAACTTTGAACCTTATGCTTTGGCGGTAAAGTTGAAAATCTATTAAAGAAATTTGACAGATAAAAAAAAGAAAGTAGTAGAAAGTAGTAGCTTGATGTGCTGGCGTCTGTACATATTGATTGCCCCGTTGGTTTTGTGGTTGCAAGCGTGACTGCTGAGCGTGGGGTTCTGGGCTCGCTTCCCGGCTCGAACAAAGTATTAACGGGTTTTCCATTAGGAATTTCTTAGTAACAGTCTGGAGTTTGGAAGTTTGCGGTTTAATAACCCCTGCCTCGGGAAGCACGTTAAGGTGAATGGGTAGTTGCGACCGCGAAATTCAAATTTTCTTACGTTTTTTGCAATTTGCAGGTCAGTGTCAGGTTGTATCTTGATCAAAATATGATTCGCGACAATAGCAGGTACATATTTAGACAAGTATAATCATTAGAATCAATAATACATCTTTCTAAGTTAGATTTCTACCACTAACACTTTTCCATAAGAGATTGGTGGTTGGTGGTAGAAATCTAACTTAGAAAGATATATTAATGATTCTAATGATTATAATTCCTTAAATATGTACCTGTTATTGTCGCGAATCATATTTTGATCAAGATACAATCTGACACTGACCTGCAAATTGCAAAAAACGTAAGAAAATTTGAATTTCGCGGTCGCAACTACCCATTCACCTTAAGCCGTTAGTCCTGCGCCTGTTCTCTCCCCGGTCGTTTCGGATTATCGGACTATGGGAGTAAAGGAACAGAGAGTGCATCTGTGTTTTACGCATACACTTGCGCACTATAATATCTCCTGCGTACCTGGCTAATCTCTGTTGAGATTAGCCACCAAGACCGAACTTGATCGGGAGGCTATTATTATTTCATTATCATCATCATTTCAGCCGAAAGACGTCCACTGCTGGACATAGGCCTCCCCCAAGCACCTCCACTTCGACTGGTTCTTTGCTTCTCGCATCCAACGGGTTCCTGTGGCCTTCACAAGGTCGTCGTCCATCTTGTGGGAGGCCTTCCAACTACGTCTTCCGGTACGAGGTCGCCACTCTAGAACCTTTCGGTTCTGAGTATAATAATATAATATAATAATAATAGAACTTTATTTCACAAAAACACAGATTTAACATGTTTTAAGTAAACACAATTTAAATGAGCTTAGGTAGTAAAACAATGAAATACAATCTAGGAACTGAAATCTGTACACAATAGGGAAAACCCTGCCTCTCAAACTAGGTAACCTGTATCTTGAGAGACAGTGATTCAGCTTATCAAGTGATGCTATAAGTATAATAGTGGACTGTGTCGATCTACCTGAGCGATTATGAATAAAAGTATTATTGGTTGTTTCGGTTTATTAATTATACTTGTACATAATACACATTTACACAAGGTGACATAATGCACATGATTTTGATCCGCCTGAGTTGAAATTGTTCGTCGGTTAAAAAAAAAACAATTGCTGTTATTGCTTGGTATTGCAGTTTTCTATGAAAGAGCAGGTTTTTTTTTGGTAATCGATGAAGTATTTCTACGCTAGAATCATGTGCTGAATTCATGATGGTTTCAGTTTGCGCGCCGATGTCCCAGCAACCCTGTATTTGTACATCCTAACTTTAATATTGTAAATGCGAAAGTAAGTTTGTTTGTTTGTTACCTTTTCACGCCAAAACCACTGAACCGATCATCCTGTTTTGCATATACGTTGTCAGGTGTACAGAAACGGACATAGCCTTTCATCCCGAAAAAAAGAGCTGTTTCCGAGAAAAACAACAATAACGTTATTATGATAATAGATGGCGCCACGTGTTTTCGAACGGGATCGACATTTATGCGAGTGAAACCGCGGGGCACTGCTAGTACTATATATTTTAGTGCTAGCTTGTATTAAGGAATATATACTAGAGTATTTTCTCGAGCATTTCCATGTAATTTAACGTTCTTACCAATGGAAAAAGCTCAGTTTTCAAAAGCATTTCTATGTAATGTAACGTTCCTGCGAATGCTCGACGCTGCGTTCGACGTAATGCTCATGGCGGCGAGTGAGCATTTACCTGTAACATTTATTTCTACCTTGCGTTCATTGTTGATGATCGTGCGTTCTTGATCGCTCGTGCCTTTGCTCGATAAAATGTTACATCACTATTCTCTTTTTAAAATCAGGTTGTAACATCCCATTCGAAGTGCGGTTCGATAAAATGTTAAAACGGCGAGTGCTCGATGTTCTGTTACAAGTAAATATTCTAGTCTATACTCACCTCAAAGCTGACGCAGACTTTTGAATACAATATCCAGTATTTAAGTCTGAGTGAACTTTGGAATGTTGGGTAAGTTCGCAAGTTCACTTAGCAAGATTTCTCAAGAGATGTTAAAATTTATAAAGAAACTGTAACTCGATGTACCTGTGTCTGCCACAGTTAATTAATACAGCTGTCAGTAAGACTGTTCAATTTAAACTTCGGCCAAGTGCGGCGGACGCTGCTCGTGTTTATCTAGAAATGTAATTAAATGGGTCAGCAATTATAAAATTTGGCGAGCCACCCAAAAGCAGCATTTAAATAATTTGGTCAGCATACAAAGATTTTGTTTGCAATAAAAAAAATCAGGCAGCAATTCTTGTTCCGCAACTAATTTTGATAATGGTCAAAAATTAAATCATACATAGGCAGCCAACAATAACATGAGTCTGCATAATAAACATTCAGTCCGCAAAATAACTACTTGAGCGGCAAGATTTTGTGGATTAGGCGTGAAAAGGTAACATAATTTTCATTTCATCGAATATTTATTTGCGATAACAACATTTGCGGTGTTGATCAAAATGTATAATGTTCATATGATGTTCCCACCCCGAGGTTCGGTTTTGTTAGGTTACTTTAAACCCTTTTCACAGAAATAGGAGCCCCGCGAAGCGGGGCTCCGTCGACATTGGATGCAAGAGCGAGTGAAGTTCTTTCTTTTCGTAGTCACTCATTTTTGTTCTAATATCAGCACGTTCTCCACTAATAAAAGTTTATATGTGCGTTTGTCGTTATTTTTATCGACCACCTTATGCTGTACAAAAATAATTACAGCCATCCAGAATGACATAAATTGCTGATTGATTTTGAAATGTTTGCTGACCATGAGTTGCTGACCAATTAGCTATTTCTGCTCACCGATTATATTTTTCTGCTCACAGAAATAACAATACTATGCTAACCATTTAATTGACACCCGTTTATCTATGGCACCTTGCGCACCTACGCGACCGCTGTAGTCGCACAGGTGTTGACGTTTAGTTTCGCGTTGTTGACGCTCCCGTTTCGCGCCCTGCATACTACAGGTTTGGCCGAAGCTTTAGGTAAGCAACGACCATTATTCAGTACCCACTTGTCGAGGTCGATCCTTGTATGGGTGACCATCTATTACATATCACGAGCCCTCCGTGCCTCGGAAAGCACGTTAAGCCGTTAGTACCAGCTGTCATTTGTAGATCTATGATAGTCGTTACGGGATTTTGTAGATAACCGTATATACCTACTTTGTGGCCGTCGAGTAGAAAGTTTTAAATGGTTTGTGAATTATTATTTGTGTTAATATGATTTATTTTTTTATAATGGATAATGAATTTCAAACTTTTAAGTAATTTTGGTGATTATTTAATTTTATGTTACTGAGTTATTGACATAGGTACTTATATTGTTATTTACTTAATTACTTTGTTATTTACTTAATTTACTATTTATATTGTTCCATTTTGAATGCGTAGTTGCGTACTGAATTTTAAATATAAACGTACTTAATGTTTTTTTTTTCTTTTTGTTGGTTATTATTACCTATTTTATTTATCATCACTGTAATATTTTCAACACAATTTATTTTGTTATGAAATAAATAACTTATGACTTATACCTTTCTACTGCTTTTAGCGATTACAAAATCTCTTCACTACCTTAGACTCTTAGACTGCTGTCAGTTGTCAGCGTGATTTTGACAGTTTGGGATAGAAAACTTTTTCTGAAATACTCTACATAAAAAAGGACAAAGATCGTTAGAAACGAAAGACAAAATGACAGATTGTAGAAGGATTTCTACGGTGCGATGTCAAAAATGGAGAAACGAAATGTCATTTTGTATAAAAAGAGCTGTGTCTATTCTTCGTGGACAGGTGGACAGTTCAAATCAAAATCAAAAAAATCAAAAAGGTTTTATTTCATTATTACACGTTTTATAAATTATACAGTTGGTGGCGTCTCCTTTTAAGCATATAGATGCCTGTGCCAGGAGGCGCCGCTCTTTTATATCTTATACAATTAGTGCAACATGTTAATAAAGAAAAATAAAGAAAGAAGAAGATAGAAAAAAAAAAAAAAAAAAAATAGTCTGATTGGTGTGTGTGTTGGGGTGTGTGTGTGTTGGGGTGTGTGTGTGTGTGTGTGTGGTGTGTGTGGTGTGTGTGGTGTGGGTGTGAGTGTGCGTGTGTGTGGTTGTTTTGTACAGGGAGCGGAATTACCTTATATTTTGTAGAAGATTATCTACGTCATCATAGCTTAACGTATTTATCCACTTAATCAGCAACGATTTGCATTCTTTGAACGATTTAGTATGTATATCTATTTGTTTATTTATTTTATTGTATAAGAAAGACGAGCGTTTGTCGTACTGAATATTTGCAAATTCTGTTTTTACAAAAGGGGTGGAAGCAATATTGTGTTTCCTTCTTCTAGCTAAAACATTAGGATCTAAGGGTAGGGTTTTATATTTTTTTAATACTATGTGTATAATATATAATTTTCGAACTGATATTAAGTTACTTATTTGGTATAGCTCATAGGTGGGAAAGGTCCTTTTTTTGAAATACATTACTTTTATTAGTGTCCGTTGCGCTCTTTCAACTTCAAGGAAACGTGTTTTACGCGCGCCCCCCCAGATGGAGATACAATATATTATTACTGATTGAACTAGTGAGATGTACACTTCATTTAGAAGATTTTTTGTTATGCCACTTCTTGGGACTATGTGTCGCAAAGTTTTAAAAATCCAAATAAATTTTCGTATTCTCGCAGTAATTTGTTCAATCTGAGGATACCAGGACAGGCTTTGGTCCAACAATATACCTAAGTACTTGACGTGGTTAACTTTACTGATGGTTGGACAATTGCAGAAGTAATCAGCCGTTCTCCTACACTCATGGATTTTAATGTTAAAATTTATTTCTGGTTGGACATTTTTATATATTGTGAAGCAGATATAGTTAGTTTTGCTTGTGTTTAGCGTAAGCAGATTTGTTTTTAGCCATGAAGCCACTTGTAACATACCATTTTCCGTGTTGGTTTTGGTTTCAGCCCAAGTTGAGCCAGTGAAGACGATTGCGGTGTCGTCGGCATACGAAAATATTTTAGCTTTATTAATTTCCATATTACATAAGTCGTTAATGTATATTAAGAATAGGGTAGGACCCAGAACACTTCCCTGGGGTACGCCGCATGTTACATCAACGTCCTCGCTGACACAATTATCTAGCTTAACCTTCTGTTTTCTATTTCTCAAGTAATCAGTAAATATAGATAGTTGTGTATCTCTAATACCAATTTTTTCTAATTTTTGAATAAGGATAGGGATAGAGACCGTATCGAAGGCCTTTTTTAGGTCTATAAAAACCGATAAGCACCTAGTTCCTTTGTCGAGTTCTTTAGTTATTACTGTGGTTAAAGACGTGATAGCGTCTTCCGTAGAAGTACCGCGTCTAAAACCAAATTGAGATGGAGATAAAATGTTGTTGGTTTGAAGATAGCTTAATAACCTGGAGTTTAAAAGTTTTTCTAATATTTTTGCTATAACAGGAATAACAGAAATTGGTCTATAGTTATTAACATCACCCTCCTGCCCACCCTTGTAAATGGGGGTTATTATTGATTTCTTTAAATAATTAGGGAAGGTGCCTTTTTTAAAACAAAGATTAGCTAAATGCGTTATAATTGGGATTATTTCATGTTTTACATGTTTAAGATACCTAGTGGAGATATTGTCCCATCCCGGGGCACTATCTGATTTTAGAGAGTTTATTATACTATCCACTTCATTGATATCAGTATCCAGGAGAACGAAAGATTTAGAAAGACTAGGTAAGGAACGTAGGTATAGATTTAGGTCATTCTGTGTTACGGTTTGTTGAATGTCATTTGCCAGTTGGTTACCGATACTTGCGAAATATTTATTAATAAAGTTTGCTGATTCCGTAGGTGATGCTTTCAGATTAGTTAATTCAGAATTAGGTCTAGTAGATTTATTTGTATATGTGATAGTTTTCAGGTTTTTCCAGAGAAGTTTGTTGTTTTTTAACGATTTATTAATAAGGTTTCTTTCATATTTTCTTTTTAGTTTTTTTATAAGGTTATTGCAATGATTTCTGTAACGAGCATATGTAATTTTTTTAATTTCATTTTGAGGATCATCTCGGGATTGTTTTTGAAGCTTATTACGGTTATTTATACATCTTAGTATACCTTCAGTGATCCAGGGCTTAATTATTCGTTTACTTTTAGGGATCTTGTGAACAGTAGTATTTATTTTTAGTGACTCAAGAAGTCCTTGTGTTAAACATTCTGTTATGTAATTAGGATTTTCACAAAAAAGTAACGTCGACAGATTTTTTTCTTTTAAATATTGCAAGGCACTTTCAAAATCAATTTTGGTAATAATTGTTGGTGTAGTTTGGTAATGTTTTATTTTAGATAACGATAGAAAGGTTGTACGGTGATCTGTTACAGTAGTGCGTAGTATGGCAATAAAAGCAGAGTGCCGTTTTCTGTTTATTTTCAACATAAAGTGATCAAGACAATTGGTTTCCCTTGTAATTAAGGTGTGACCAGAGAGAATACCGTGACCCGATAACATATCCAGGTATGAAGTTCTATTTTTAAATTCATATGTTTGTTCAGTGTGTTTAGGTCTTATGTTGATGTTAATGTCACCAGCAACTATAATATTTCTTTTTTGAGAATTTAAGCTATCTAAGTGAAGTGCCAGAGAATTTATAAAAGGTTCCGCATTAGTATTTGATGGTGAACGATAGATACCTAAGATGATATTGTTCAATATATTTATTTGTAGGCATGATGCTTGGCTTATGCTTAATTCTGTGACACTGGCTTTTAAGGTGTCCTTGATATATACCACAACGCCGTCGTTTTGATTTAGTTGCCGAGTTGTAGCGTAGTAGCGATACTTGTCCAATGTCGGTATAGGTTTATTTGGATCAAGTCGGCATTCAGTCAGAATTATAACATCTGTTTCAAAGTTCAAGCAAGACATATTTACTACGAAGTCATCGAAATTGCAATAAACGCTCCTAATATTTTGGGAAATTATGGTAAGGTCACCTTTATTTATGTTATAATTCTGAGCGAGTTCACTACAATCGCATTCTATCGATTTAACACAGTTAAATGTCAACTTTCGTGGGTACAAAACCAGCCCTACCGTCGCCCATGAGGGTCGTAAAGGTTCACGCTTTGATTAATGTTAGTACTTAATTAGCGAAAGTACTGAGTCAAAGTCAAAGTCAAAGTCAAAGCATTTATTTCAAATAGGCACATAAAAGGTACTTTTGAACGTCAGAAATTACAAAAAATAGAATTGAATTGAGTGTATTAATGAAGCAAATACGTATGCTATTCACTTACCCCCTTACTAATAAACGTTGTATAGCGTCTGTATAGTTACACAACGCTTTGTCTTCTTTTGAAAGTCAAATTACTGACGAATGAAAGAGAGAAATCGGTGTGATATCTGATATAATACGTTTATTAGTAAGGGGGTTAGTAATTTAGTTTGAGAGTTTTGTTATAACTCATAACAACGGGCGAAGGAAACTTTAGGTTCTAATTGAAATAGTTCAGATGCTTAGATTAACAAAATTTATATCAGTCCAAGAAAAAGAGGTTTTGATCCTTCTTTTAGTGTACAGACGCCAGCACATCAAGCTACTACAATCTGTCAAATTTCTATAAAAGATTTTCAACTTTATAGCTAAAGCATAAGGTTCAAAGTTGATTGGGAGAATTTGACAGTTTCGGGTAGCTTGATGTGCTGGCATCTGTACTACGTGAGCTCGACAAATGGATGTGCGATAACACTGGTGCGACAAAACTGTACTGCGACGCACCATAGTTCGAAGGCACGCTTGTGCGACCCACTGAAGCTCGACATCACGCTAGTGCGACAGACGATTGTGCGACAGTAGTTCGACACTACGCTTGAATCTTCAAAATTACACAATGGATTGTGAAGCGGTAATTCATAATTATACATGTAATTCAGAGTACTTATTCCTGAAGGGTTTCGGTCATCTTGCTGACCATAGTTTCGTTATTGTTATTAGTAATTCACTGTTTATTTATTTTATTTCGATGGTCCTAGTTTATCATTTGTGACTTCGAGTGACAGCTATGTGAACATAACCCAGCATTGCAGAAATATGTAAGCTGTCACGCCCTTTATACCTGGAGGCTTTTATTTAGGTAGGATTCAGTTTTGTTTACACTTTTAATTTTTAGTTATTATTTTTTGCTTGAGTATAGTTTTCATTGTATTTTTTGGTATGGCGCGGCTGGTTTTCGTGAAAATTTACGACACCAGTTGGCACCACTGTGACAAGAGGTCTTCCAATATAAAATATATGATGACGTTCATCATTCGGTTCATTCATTCGTTCATCATTCAGTCATGACTAAAGAAAATATAGGCTCTTTGACAGATGCCTGGACCTGACGTGTCAGTGCTGCCACCTAGCGAACGTCATTTCAGAAAACCCTCATTTAATGTTCTGTGTCTCGTAGTATAATTACTTTGGAACTTAATTTTGTTGTGAATCAAGTTTTTCTTCAAAGTGAAAAAGTGGCGCAACAAACTCCCCAGTTTGTTGCGCCATTTCTTCTTCCCAGAAAAAGCACTAGGAAATGGTGATGACTTTTAACTTGATTGATTTTGATTATGCTTTTCATACATAAAAATAACTAAAATAGAGGACAGGAAACTCGATGATTTAACGTGTAGTATTCCATATATTAATTGTATGTATAATTTCGATATGCTCGCGTTGAACACAGATTTTAAAATTAAATTCAAACCTAGAGTTATTTCATGACTCCTTGGGTGGAATTCGAAAAAACGTTTTTGGTTTATAATAAGCTTCTGACCAAAGTCTTTTTTCTTTAAAATGTTATGTACCTACAACTATAAATTTGTATATACATTAGCAGTAAAACATTTCCTAAATACTTTTGTAAGCCAAAGTCAAAGTCAAAGCATTCATTTCAAATAGGCACATAAAAGGCACTTTTGAACGTCAAAAATTACAAAAAAATAGAATTGATTCTAGTCGCCCATTCCAAAAGGTAACCAATGTTGAATGTATGTAGGTAAAGGGTGTCTCAGTAAGAGTGCGCTTTTTCAATTTATAATAAAAGCATGTATTTTAAGACAGAGTTGTGATATTTTTATTGGATTGTAAAGAAGATATATTCCGATTAAGTACGGAATAAAATATCCGACAAAAGGCCCTGATGATAGGCCATTACTCTTTTCATCAAATTTTCCATGACTTTTACACAGAGATGTGGCTGTATCTCACCGATGACGCGTTGGATCTCTGATTTGAGCTCAGGAATTGTTTCTGGTTATTTCTGATAAACCCGAGATTTCTCAAAACCCCAAAGAAAAAAATCGCAAGGCGTTAAGTCGCACGATCTGGTTGACACATTAGGTGCACTTTCTCGACTGAAAATTTGGCGAAGTTTGTGAGCGGTTTCAGCGTAACTTTCCCCGTTTTTGTAATGAGTTTTTACAAATTATAAGGCGTTGTTCTTTCGAAAAGCGCTCCATTTTTAATAATCGGAATAAACATAGGTGACAGCTGGCAAATTTCAGGTTGCGACTTGCACAAAAAAAAATCGAAATTTAAAAAGTGCACTCTTACTGAGACTAAACCCTTTATAAGCTGTTGGTGTTTCCGAAACGAATTCGACGAATTTCCGAAAGAGTTTGGCAAAACCAGCATTGAATACGATGCCCTAATTATAAAGTCTCGAGTTTCCTTTTGATTATTTTCATCATTTCTTAGATCATATTTTTCTGGTATAATCTTCGGTTACAAGTATTTGAAAGCAACCGGTAACCCGATCTTTTAGCTTGTCATGATATTTAACAAATTCATTGTTATTACCCACGCATCTTATTTCCAAATTGTTTGTTAACACGTAAATGTGTTGAAAGCTTTTATTTTTCTTGTCCTAAACGGAAAATGAGGTTCTCTAAGCCCCTTGGTTACACACAAGTTTTTCTTGCCGTGAAAAACGATGGTTTAGGCACGGCCGTCAGTGTTGTATGGATCATTATGGAAGTTTGTTGTCGACACGGCGGCACCACGGCACGGCGCCGTCGCCGTATACCATAGAAACGTGTCATATACAAGGATACACGATTTTTCGTCTGCGCGGTTAATAGCCGTACCGTAAAGAAACTGTGCTGTGCACAAAGAGCCTAAAGGGACCTTAAAAATTTATCATAATATGCCAGATCATTTAGTATCCGTAAAAACGCTCACGATAAGAGTGAACAGGCTTCTTCTGGGTGAGCTCACTCCATCGTAGACTTTGTCTCTGTCATCTCTGACCTAGACTAGAGTCAAGAGCAAACCCATTTCAAATAAAAAAAAAAAACGATTTTTTTAAGAATATTTTCTCAGCATTGGAATTTATTGTGACGTATCGTCTCATAGGTAGAAAAGGAAGTCTGAAAGTGGCAAAAAGTTGTGTAGAAATTAGTTGTGGATAAATTCCAGAGGGAATATTATTTTTTATTTAATTATTTTGGGGATTATTTCAGTAATATTTATATTTTTTAAATGTGCTAATTAAGCCCTTTCATTTGATACCCAACATGACACCATCCCAAAATATTAATTTTTAAATTAATCACTTTATGTCCTCTAGAGGGCGCCATATTGAATTTAGTGTGATGTCACATAGCCTATAACCAGCGGACGGTCAAGACACTTCTAACGATACCTCATTTGTCAAATTATTTTGAAGTTATGAGGGAACAGATGAACATACATACATACACACATCGGTCAAAATCATAATCCTCTTTTTTGCTTCGCCGTAGTCGGGTAAAAACCCAATAACACTTAGCCCGACCTGGGAATTGGATCCCGGACCTCATGTTCAGCAGTAACGCTTACGATCACTAAACCAAAGAAGCAGGCTATAAATATTACATACTATCAATTACTACGACCAAGCATGATAAAATAAATTATACATAATATCAGTTATTCGTGCAACGCAAATTATGATTCATGGTGACGTTTTAATAACATAATATCACCTTTTATAACAAAAATATATATTATTATAGAGTGAGTTACGACGGTACTTGTCATGCTTGGACAGCGATGCATGGCCAAATTTATGATACACAACACTATTAAGGCTCCTACAAAAACAGGCGCGACGCGCGATGTTATCGCGTGTCGCGCCTGTTTGAAGGAGCCTTTAGTAATGGTTGTAAATAATACAGATATAACCAAAGGCAAACCGTTTGTTGGGAACTAAATCAACATACTATTATTTTTTTTTTTAAGTACTGTAACTATCTTTTTTAAAAGAGGGTTTTAATCTAGACAGATTATGCCACCCTCAATCGTTACAAATCGATTTTACACATTATTACACTACGACAGAATTTAAAATTATCTTACGCTACCTCTGCGATTAATACCAATTACAGCATTCTGGCTGCTTGCATATTAGTATAGAACAGGGGTGGCCAACCGGTCGATCGCGATCGACTGGTCGATCGCGACTATTAGTTCAGTCGATCGTAGCAAGGAAAAAAATATGAATGCGTAGAACAGACTGCGCAACGTACAGTCAAGTGCAGAGAAAAGGTACCCCACCAAGACTTAAAGATTATCGCCCGAGCAAGCTCGGGCCCGCGTGTCACGTGAGCATTGAGCAGCTCCCTCCCCCGCCGCCGCACCCATCTCTGCCCGCGTGCATCCACCGATCCGCCTCAAATAATATTTGCAAGTATTTAATAATTTTATATGGTATTTTATCGGCTTCCTTCTGGCCGAACTGTAAGATACCAAGAATAACTTACAAAAAGACACTGCGTGCGATTAAGATACGAACCTGCTTCACTAGGCGCCAGCCGATCAACTAGACCGTGCCTTATACCACTAGGCTATTGGCTCAGTTATCAACCTCAACGAAAATTTGAATAGCATTACTCCTTTTATCGAACAAGGTTATTAACGGTCTTATCTTCTAGATATTAAGGTTTAAATTTCAACTTCCGTGTTATATTATTTTAATACTAGCACCTTACCGTCTTGTTTTACAAAATGCAATACGCAACTCCTCAATTAACTAAAACATAAGGTTGAAATTAGCATAGATTTCTTGTTTGGTTGAATAGAATGTGTTGATTCCGATTGTTGCACTACCCTCATTTTACTTCAGAAACTTAACTGACGTATGAACTGCGAGTTAAGGTTTAATTTAGTATACTTCTTCGCCTTATTTACTAAACTGTGATTGAGGGTATTTTTACTTTTCAAATGGTTTCATTTTCGTGCCGATTCGCTTGTGTCTAATTATCTTCATCGTAATATTATCCAATTTATTATGTTTTTGACCAGTTGATTTTATTAATCGATGGTATGGTTCGATTAACAACTTTATTGAAGGCTAAAATTGTTGTTCTGTGGGAAAAGGAACAAAACAAAGTAAATATCACGAGATATGATCATAACGGTAAGATTTACGTTATTCTTATATATACCTATTTATTGTTGCAATCATGTTGCATTATTACTTACAAGTTGTTTTTTTTTTAATGTATTTCTAATATTATTATTTTCATTACAGAGAAAAACAGTTCGTAGATGGATACAAAGGTATCAAGCGACGGGTGATGTGAAATGTGATCACCAAGGCCCTCGCCCGATTGCTTACACTAATGAATCGAAGCGACAACGTAATATGTATTGTGAAAGTTCACTCAGTGGCACCCTTCAAAACTACGCGTTCAAATGCTGACTTCAAGAAGTGTTAGACAGTGACGGCCATCCTATCCGTTATGAATAGGCAACTCGGCAGACTGACAGTGTAACTTATTTGATAAAATTGCATTGGAACATTTATATGAGCAAGTGTTAATAATTCCCAATATCATTCCATAATCAGTGGGATCATTATCTCGTAGTTAATCAAAAATAAACAACCTTTATTATTATCAATCCAGTTACTCTTGTTTACAAGTAGTCTGTTAACGATTCATATCTGACCTCACATATTTTTCTAATATTGTGTTAAATAAGGCTAATCAGAAAATGTGATAAAAGAGAAAGATGTATATTGCTATACTGTTATAGTTTAGCATGTTGGTTCTTCCTCTGTAATTCACAGGCACAAATGACAACATTTCATTTTCAACCAAGCTTTTTTTCCGATAAGATCATACAGAGTATAAAAAATGTATGTTTTCACAACTTTAAATAAATAAATATTACTGTAGTTATGTTTCTAGAAATATCTATAAACGAACGTTATCTGTTAAACGTTCTAAGACAAAATAAGGTATCTATTTTGTGTTTAGTTAATATTCTAAGTAAACAACCCCAATTTAACATAGACAGGAATCTGTATATTCAACCAGGAAGTGGATTCCATAAAGTCCTAGAAATGTAATTAGAAAAATAAATGAATATTGTTTATGCAAAATGCCTAACTTTTATTACAAACCTCCATTTGATTTCTTAATAATAATAAACAAAATCACCTACTAAAGAAACTAAAAATAAATAATAAAGGTAAATAAATAAAAAAAACCCTTCTCATGCGCGGATTTGAACTCGAGACCATCACATTGCTAAGCCGCAGTGTATACCACTAGACCAACACGCCATTTGCGTTACATTACAAAAAACTTAAATAGGTTCGATGTCCTTACCAAGGGGGTAACTATCACTGTGAAGCGGACTGTACCTAATCACTTACTGCTGCACGCATCATCTTGTATCATTTTTAATCGCCGTTCCGTCACGTTGTTTATCCTCTCTTCTATGCAGTTTAGCTCTCTTTTGTTTTCGGTGCGCGATAACAATAAGCGGGAAGCGTGTGGGACGCTGGAGTGGGGCGCGGGCGGTTGTCAATCCGTCAGTCAGTTGACGACAGACTAGCGGAGTTACGAATAGTTACGAGTAATATTTTCCCTCTTAATAAAATAAAAAATACTACATAATTGTGTACTGAACTACGCTGTTTCATTTAAGATTTCAAGAAGTATGTAATTGGTAGATCGCCCAGAGTATCGTCAGTGAACAATAGATCTTGCGTCTAACCAAGTTGGCCACCCCTGGTATAGAAGATATAAATGAGAACCATCTCGTACCCATTCCGTTTGCGAACCGTGGTGATTTCGGCAACATTTTTCTTTTTTTTTTTTCTTTTGTGGGTTACTTAACCGGGCTTGCCTGTAGGTGCCTCAATAAATTAGGGCCTCCAATCAGGTCTTAAAAAAAAGCTTAAAAAACAAAGCGGCATCCCCTATGGGATACGGACCGGGTTATTTGGTAATGATGAAGTCCATCTTCAGATATTTAAATCTCTGAAGCACTCAAACTCAACTCGTTACATTTCAAAAGCACTGTTTGACCGATGTAAGTTTATTTAATAAGGATGGAACTCGTCCCATCACTAAGTATTTGAGTCTATATTCACCCCGGATGAAAATAAAGTGGGGGTAGTAAGCAAATTCTAGTTAGTAAGTGGTCTCAGATATCGGCTTTTTATTAGTGCGTTTGCAGGCTGGAGCGCAAGCAAAATGATTTATGTATCCATTGTGGAGGGCTGGAAACTGAGACTGTTAAATTTGTAATGTTTTTATTCAGGGATTTTGTGTAAAATAGGATATTGTAGAAATAATTTGATGTTTTTTATAGTTTGCTAGTGATTTAATGTGTTTTATCCTCTTTTCGTGTCAATGGTACCTTCTTTTTTTTTGTATATTTTGAGCTTAGTAAGCGGCCAAATTAATTGCGGCATCAGTGGCAATTATTGAAGTAAAACTTCTTTAGGCGTTTTGGGCATTTTTGAGATGGGAAAAAACCATTGAACTCGCGACACTGTTACCGTAACCGACACCGCGCGTGTTTTATTTATAAGACGATTAAAAAAATACCCGCTTCGGATGTGTTCGGCTGACCTCGGGATGTACTCGGTTTTAATGTATATGACAGTCAGTGATGGCAAAGTATTCTGTTTGTGTTTTGTTTTCACTTCTGTCGGCACTCCCGGAGTGCCACTGTTTTTTTTTAGAGTGTGTGAATTATTCGTGGTATATATTTTCTTCCAATTTATTTAGTTGGTATTATCATAATACATCGGCGTCGTCGTATGTCAAACAGTTTAAAAAAATGTTGGACGATATGAAGCTTAGAAAATTAAATATTATAACAAATAATTAGTTTTAACAAAGTTAACGCGTACACAAATAAGCTGAAAAGTGTTACGACCTCTTTATTGAAGTTCTAAGCTTGTGAAAGTCCGTTTCATGGTTTGTTTTGATTTTCAGTCAAACAGAAAATCAGTATTACACAACAACTGCCATTTAAAATCTTCAAGTCAATATAAAATCACCCACAAAATGTACATTAACATCAATTGTATCATCGAAGACTGTTATCGTTCTAATTATTTATTTTTTTAATTTATAGCAAAGAAAGCATACTGTGTGATCGTAGCACTACGAGCCGTAGCGCCGCTACGCCTTTAGTGGGCGTGGTTAGGATGTGGCGATAAAATAAAATCAGCATGCACACTAGCTTTTCTAATTCACTTTAGACATTGGTACAAAAGTCGACAATGGTGCCGATTCTGTTGTACACAAACTAAACTAAATTTAAGTTCAGTCATTCAGTGCATCTTTTTCTTTCTATTTCATTAAGAAAAGGACAGAAGATACACTTTAGTTTGGTCGTGTCCAAGTAATCAGCACCTGATGTACATTGACCTAATTTTAGTAGGCAAGTTTTTAATCACGTCTAAATTTGTATGGAGTAGTGTCAATGATACCTAACATAAACTTAGAAAGTACATTAGAATTGAAAAAGTAAAATTGCTACTTGCCCAGATTTTAACCTACAACTGAGCCATCATCTACCTCGCCTTTTCCCAAATATCATAGGGTCGGCTTCCAGTCTAACTGGATGCAGCTGAGTATCAGTATTTTACATGGATCGACTGCCTATCTGACCTCCGAAACCCAGTTACTAGATAATACGAAAATGGGCGATCATAAATTATTTTATTTTGTAAGTAGGTTTGTACAAACACTTTTACACATCAATCATGTTTTTTTTTGAACTAGATGAGGTCGGCGTTTTCTATCTGATTACTTTGAGAAGAAAGGCCAAAACAAACTCAGAGGTCACAGCGATCAATTAGTTTTTAATAATAAAAATGGACACACTGCCAGTTAACCTCTTCAAATCAAAGTTTAATATATACCGAAATTAGAACGGTAGTCAGATTTCCGAATTTATATCCGGTATTGATCTGATCAGAGGCTTGACGTCAGACCAATCAAGTTTGATTTAAGCGATAAACCTTCTAAGCTGCGTAATATCATTTTGGGAGGTTGATCAGTACCACCCCTTCCCAACCCCCCAAAAAGCTCATTACAGCGCATCTTCTACAAAATAATCAGTTCACAATTCCCACTGCTGGGACACAGGCCTCATCACTGTGAGAGAGAGTGGGCCTTAATCCACCATGCGGGCCAGTGTATGTTTGTAGATGCCACATGTCTTCGAGTTTCTTGCTTTACCGTTTTAAAAGCAGAAGACCAATCCCGTAATTAAAAACGTTAACAATCTAGTGGAAATCTCATCTCAGCGACGACAACAACAATAACAACAAACAACAACACCAACAAACAACAACAAACAATGTCAAAAAATGTGTCAATGTCATGTGTTTGTCATGTGTGTGTGTTGTGTGTGTGTTTTGTCAATAACTTGTCAAAATATAAGGAAATTAGAGGTATTTTTGACGGATTGAAACTGAGATCAGACTGTGAATCTTCATGAAGTTACGAGAATTGCCCCTCTGTGGTGATGAAACAATTTACGCAAAGTGCTTGTCTGGGATCGAACCTACGATCTGTAACTCGTAAGTCGCAGCTGTTTTATCCAGATAACTGAAAAAGAGAGAGAGAAAGAAAAAGAAAAAGAAAGAAAAAGAGAAAGAAAGAAAAGAAAAAGAGTATTCTATTCTATTCTATTCTATAACTGTAGCTGCTTCCCTTGTATAAAAGAAAACCGGGGATCAGCGTGTACTTCAATAAAGCAAAAATAACGATAACTACAATATCTAACACACCCTTTCATCTCATAACGTTATTTGCAGCAACGATAACAGTAACCAATATTCGTAACGAGATTAAATCGTTAAATTTTATGAGATTGTAGAATTTGTGTTTATGTGCTATCACCATTTGGTTAAATTGATTAAAAAACCGGCCAAATGCCAACCGGACTCGCACACGAAGAGTTCCATACCATAGCATAATATTTAACACCACATTGTGGATCTTTGACAGGCGTTACGGGTAGTCAGAAGCCCGAAAGTCTGACAACCAGTCTTATGAAGGGGTATCGTATTACCCAGTAATTGGGTTGTGGAAGTCAGATAGGCAATCGCTCCATGTAAAATACTGGTATTCAGCTGCATCCGGTTAGACTGGAAGCCGACCCCAATATAGTTGAGAAAAGGCTAGGCAGATGATGACATTTTTTGAAGTGAAAACTTCTTTAGCGGCGCTGTGTACTTTTTTTGGAATGGGTAAAAACTTCTAAACTCGCGTCAGGTCACGTGACCCTGATCGAAAATTCGTAAGACGTAAAACGTAAGACGCGCGTTGTTGAGGACAGCGCTATGCACATCGGGAAGAACTACGAGGGCCTCGCGTACTAACTACGTAGTTCATCCAACAACGACGAGATGGCGCTGAACCACGGATATATAACTGACGACGAGCTCCATGCGAGCGGCTTGCTTCTCTTACCACTGCCGCGACCAACACCACGAACTGAAGTCTATCCTGTGTGCTTATTTGTAAATCTGAATAAATTCCTTTCACGAGAAGAATAAACCAGTCACTTTGGTCATCATACCTGATTTGCAAAAAACCCTATAAAATAAGGAACACACCTTAACACGCGTGTTTTGTTTATAAGACGATTCACAAAATACACTCGTAATTGTTCAAGTTTTCACTTCTGTCGGCACTACCGGAGTGCCAGTTTATTTTTTTAAACTCGTTTCATGTATGTGGATACCCTTTAATTTTTTATATTAATTTTATTATGATAACAGCGAAGTGGACGAGTACTTCGATGCCTAAATATCCTTTTGTTTTTATTTATATAGTTAGTCTTTTAATTTAGTATAAAAAAAATAGTTAGTTCAGAGATTACGAAAATATAATATTCTTACATAATAAAAATAATCGTTTTATTTTCATTTGTTATTTTAGTGGTAGTACACACTTTGTAAAAAATTCAAGTGTCTACCTTTTACGGTTCAAAAGATACAGCCCTGTGACAGACAGTCGGACGGATGGGCGGACAGACTGCGGAGCCTTAGTAATAGGGTCCCGTTGGCAGCCTTTGGGTACGCAACCCTAAAAAATAATTAAATGAGAATAATTTAATGTTTCACTTGAAATTGACTGTTTGTATGAATTTGAATTTACCACGTTGCCCCTGTGCGTGTTGGAAGATGTCTTCCTTCATCATTTTGAGCGCAGTGGTAATGTTATAATTTACACGAAGTAAAGCACCTGTCAAGATAATCGACACAGCCCGAAGAATTACCAAACTTAAGTGGCAGTGGGCAGGGCACATTGCTCGCAGAACAGATGGCTGATGGAGCCGGAAGGTTTTGGAGTGGCGACCTCGTACCGGAAGACGTAGCGTTGGAAGGCCTCCCACAAGGTGGACCGACGACCGTGTCAAGGCCGCAGGCACCCGTTGGATGCGAGAAGCAAAGAACTGGTCGAAGTGGAGGTGCTTGGGGGAGGCCTATGTCCAGCAGTGGACCTCTTTCGGGTGAAATGATGATGATAATGATGAAAGCACCTGTCTGGGTTTGAACCTACGACCCACAACTCGTTACCACCACCACCAAACCTTGTTGGCCACCGCAAAGGGTTAAGCAGGGGTGTACCTACCTCTGCTTAACCCTTTGCGGTCAAATAAAATTAGCTAGCGAATCTCCGTAGACGTGATAGGTAGGAAAATAATATGTATAACGGAGAAGGTATAGTGTGTCTCGTTATTATCAGCCATATTTAACTATTGTGGGCGTACAGTGGCTATGTGTTGGTTATTGCGCAATAGAAAAACCGTTTGCAGTTCAAATAAGATTATAATTTCACGAACAATTTAGTCACACTAGCAAATTACACACTGTAGGTACACGACACAACCAGATACGGAACGCTGGACAGTTTCTAAGCACATGTTGTCCGTACGATGTTCAATGTTCCAGTCCAAAATCCAAAGTCAGCTCCACATCGTTCTATCGAGCTGTTTTCTAACCCCCACGGACTCAGGCTAGACTCTGTCAAGCGCCACCAGATGGCGCTAGCGTTCCGACTAGTCAAATGCATGACCGGATGCGACATGTATAATGAGTTTCTTTTTAGGGTTATCAACTGCAGGTAGTGTAGTCACTTCAAATATTAGTATTAAAAAAAATATTACTTTCATAAACGTGATGAGTATCAATATTTAAAGACGATAAAAAATAAACTGATTTTCTCAGCTCATACTTCAAGTACCAAAACTATTAAAGGTCATTGACCAAAAAAATGATCAAATTATTTTTATTTTCTTTTTTATTATGTCTGAGGAGTTTCGCTCGTTAATGTGACCCTGAATACTACACCCACAATATACTTAGAAGAATAAAAATGTAATAAACCGCTTACAAGATATAAGACACGTTAGCATCTCCTTTAGTTCGCAAACTAGTAAACATGTCGACGTTTGCTCCTTATCATAAAGTTTTATGTATAAACTTTCAATCTTCAATCTAAGGCTAGTTTAAAAGTATAATGTACTGCGTCTTGAAAATAATGTTCTAAGTTATGCGGAGATAGAGTTTGTTGTTGTTGCAATATCTTAGGAATAAAAGTAAGAGTGGTCAGATAGGCAGTCGCTCCATGTAAAATACTGGTATTCAGCTGCATCTGGTTAGACTGGAAGCCGACCGCAACATAGCTGGGAAAAGGCTAGGCAGATGATGATATTACAATAGACAAAAACGTGGAAAGAGTACTTTATAAAAAAAACATTCAGAATCTGAAAAGTGTGATCACCAAAATACTCTTCCCCATATATCTGGTAACGTGCCCAAAAAGCCCACGCTGAACTAATAAATAACGACTATGTGGGGGCAAACGTTTGCAACACAATGCACAGTGTATTGTTGGACAAAACTGTCAAACGCAGTGACTGCACGGTGTGCAAATTGATGTACTTTTAAAATTGGATTGTCAGTTTCTATAATTCGTTGATTACGTCGCGGTATGCTTTTTTCGGCGGATTTGCATGTTTGACGGGAAAATTTGATTTCAAGTAATATATGAAATTCGAACAGCATATTCAACTGTGTGGTATTTATGCTCTGCCGACCTCATCATCTGCTTAACCTTTTCCCAACTATGTTGGGGTCGGCTTCCAGCCTAACCGGATGCAGCTGAGTACCACAATTTTGCTTGAAATAGCGATTGCCGCGTCACGGATGTTTCCCCCACTGTTCTAAACTGCAGGAAGTGCGATCAAGAACATGTTTCCCGCAACACAAATATACCTATATGTATATTATTAAACCACGTTGTGCAACTTTTGTCGTGGAAAACAAAAGTTGTAACAATCAAAAACAGGTTTCCCGCAACACAAATACATTTTGTTAAACAATGTTGTGGAACTCACTATTTATTTATTTATTACTAACTAAGAAATTACTAAAGTAACAAGGTTTTAGTCATGTTTTAGATGGATGACGTATGCTTGGCTTGCCTAGAAGTAACGTATGCACTGTGTCTTGAAGACACCTAGGTTACAGCTATAGTATTCATAATGCATTCTGTATGCCGCCATCTCGACGTCGCTGGAGCTATAAAGTGACTCGTAAACTTCAATCATCCGTTACAGAATGACATGGAATTAATAAATATGTATTGCTTCGTTTGTTAAATCTGACAATGTCTTGTAAACAAATAACACCAGACGATTTTAGCGATAAGACCGCCTCACTTTTTGTAAAGTTTCTATATTTATGTTTGTAATGAACCAGCAAAGGATTCATCACATCTTGAGGAAACCGGCATGTCCTAGAACCAAAAAATTCGTAGACATTTGTCATCCACCAACCGTCACTGGGCCCGCGTGATGGATGATGGCCCACCGTCCCTCTCACAGAGAGGAGGCCTGTGTTCCAGTAGTGGAAATTTATAGACTTTATTATGCTTTATATAAAGCTGTCTCTGACTGATTGTAACAGGAAATATTCCTGTAAGCTTTTTTATATGTTGTGAGACTTAGGGGTCACATGTAAATAGAAAATGAAATATTTAAAGCGTGCAAATGCTGCGATGTGTTCTTAGAAAAAACGGATATTGGAACTGGTAATCCAAACTTTTTCCTTTTGAAAAACTTTTTTCATTTTTCTTTTGTTTGGCAGTACTCATACAATGGATAAAATATGATTTGTACTACCCGTAGATATGGTTTTATGACCAACTATATTCACATTAGGCTTCGGACTATGCGAGTGATGGAAGAATGAGTGCATCTGTGTTTTCGCACACATTTGTGCACAATCTTCCGCGTAGATGGCTAGCTCCGTTGAGATTGGCTGTCATTGCGGAAATTCGGTCTAGTGAGCTATTATTAGATATGGCCAGCCTTAAAATAATCCTGGCTACACACTTACATATTATTTCTCTGTGTTGTAAGTATATCAATGTATTATTATTTTTATTTAAATTATCTACCCGCAGTGCGCAAGCATCCTAATCAGTGAATCAATCTGTTAGAAAGCGGGCGATAAACGAAACCGTTTGCGCGATTTAAACAGATTTATTTTTCAATACGGAAACAAAAACAGGCATTACACATCGATATGGAAGGCAAAAAGGAACCGGGACAATAAAACATTTTCTTATGACACTGACAGTTGACACATTTCATCGCTGTCACTGATTGATTTCGTTTACAAAGACAGATACAAAATAGAACAATACTATTGTATTACTTTTAAGAACTAAAACGTAAACGTTTACAAGGAATGATTTATATTATAATTACAACACAATCAAACCTTAAATTAATATTTTTATAATTTTCCGGTCTGGGTCCGGTTAAAATGGAAGACCCCAACAAAGTTGATACTGATTTAATATTCCGGTCAGTCGAAGGTAAGTCAATTTATTGAAACAATCAATCAAGGTTACAAAGCTTAATTGATTTTTTTTCAATTTTTAGCGGTCCTCGCTAAAATATCAAATCCATCTTCATTAAAACCTATCTTTTAAAAACCATTTTTTTTTTCTTAATTAGCGGTTTTACCTTTTCATTCTCTTTTCACTTCAGTCTATGGGGCTGCTTACCACCAATTGTTCTCGTCGTGAACAATACCAGCGGTGTTATTTCGTTTATAATAGGGAATTAAAATGAGGGTGCTATTGTGCGTTACAATCCCTAGTAAATAATAATAATAAAGCATTCAGGTGCAAGGGGAGAGGTATTTTTAGTTCAGGTTTTTTGTTTATTTAATTATATAGAAAGGTCATAGATTGGCGAAAGTTCTTTTTACCACACAATAATATAACTCACAGTTTTTGTGTTTCAGCCATGCTGTATGCTCTCGAGCATGTGGACGGAGGAGTATCGGATGCATTAGTCTCCGGCATACGGGCTGCAGTGCTCCGACTTCCTGCTTAGAAAACGAGACAACTTCACCAGGTCGGGTTCCTCGGGTGATTGCTTAGCAGGAAAGTCATACCATCTATTACGTAGTACGGATGTGAGTTTTTCGATGGTAGCTTTTGCAATTCATCCGTCTACATTTTAGGAAGGCCAAAGCATCAAATGATGGGATTGTGTGAGGAATAATATGAAAGAGATGGGAGTAAATGATAGCGTGACTGTTGACAGGGGAGAGTGGAAGAACAAATCGTGTTGGTCGAGTACCAACGAGACAGTCTCAAAGCTCTACTAGGTACTGTAAAGACTATCTATGTAGCCTTACCTTACATAGTACCTACAGGGTACCTAAAATTTATCGCGGATTCCATTCAAACATTCAAGCAATAACATTGTTCTAACAATATAAATTTAATGAAGTCCTATCGGTGTCTTTAATTTAAGGGTCGGTATTTAATTTAAGGGGCTTACATGACCTAAAGCGCGGTCACTGTCGGACTGCAATGAAAAGAAAGAGAAGCGCGATGACACAACGCTGGTAATTTATTGCAAAATATGGAGCAATTATTTAATTACAAAAAATCTATTGTTTGGACTAACGAATTAAAACACTAGTATTTTAGAATGTTGCTTGTAGAATAATCTGACAAAAAAAAATCAGAATGATTGTAAATGTATATTAGTATGGTTTTTATTGTAAAAAGAAAGTTTTTAGAGGTATCTTCATGATTTTTTTCTAAAGTATCAAATTAGTTGTACTATGTTTTCAACACACTATCTTCTTAGCATATACTCTGAAGAATATCATATATTTTTCTGATTTTGTTTACTGTAGTCAATCATATACTTTTATTGTTTCTAAAACTTGCGTTTTTTGTGTTTAGGTCCTGTAAGCCCCTTAAGCTCTTCAAGTGCCTTACAGTACCTCCTACTAACTTCATATCGAAAATCTTATATATTTTGCTACTTTGATTTCGTATTTATCTTAAAAGTGACTTCAAAGTTTTAATAGTTTTAAACAATAATTGATCAACAACTGTTTCATAGTTTCGAGTACTTATTCCAGTTGATATTAGCGCTCCAATTTATTCCAAAGTTTAACTACCTATATCAATATTCTTACCATTTCATGAAGAAATATTTAAAGAGGTTTAAAACGATTGACTGAACATTAGATGTACGAACTTAACAATTTAAAATAAAAGAAAGAAAAAAAATTATTTTATTTGGGATAGAAAATACAAACAGTAAATAAAGGAGTTGTGCAGACGCCAGCACAACAAGCTACCAAATTGTCAAATGTTCCCAATCAATTATGAACCTTATATTTCAGTAATAAAGTTGAAAATCTATTAAACAAATTTGACAGATTGTAGTAGCTTCATGTGCTGGCGTCTGTACCTAAGGATCGTATCAGGTAGCGTTCTGTAGGTTTTTCATAACCCCATGGGAAGATGGCGTGAGTTTATGTCATTTATGTATGTAATCTCCATTCGCAACTTATTTGCCAAAAATTAAAACAAATATAAGTTTATGGAAAAATATCTTTAATTCTACAGAATAAGGTTCAGTTTACGCTACCACTTCAAAAATTTTATTAACTTTTTCAATAGTGCTAGTCACTCTGAAATCATCTTAATTATCATTAAAATAAAGTTTAAATTTATTTAACTTGAAATAACATCAATTTGAAACGTATCTAAGTTTGAATAGACTTTAAGTAAAATTAATACATAGTTTAGGGTTCTTTTCTTTAAAATATTTAAAGTTTCATTTTTATCATGTGATATTCGCATCAAACGACATGAAAAACAACCGCAAAACTTAGAAAAGGACGGAATCAATGTGCGGAAAAAATCTCCTATTGAAGGAGCGTCCTATTAGCTTCAAAAAGATACCCATATTATTTTCCTTATAATCCTATTTCATCACATAAGACATTCTTTATAAAATCTAAGACTGACGTTAAAATAAATATTCAATGGTACTGTTGAATCAAACGTGGGTGCCTTAATAGAAAGAGATTTGGCAAGGCTCAGAGCAAACAAAAGACGATCGTTTTGTGTGATATTTAATAATATACCTTATTTTCTGTGCCTTGATGTGCAAAGGAGAAAGCGCGAGAGCAAATAAAGACGACTGAGGAATCTTTTGATATCGGCGTCATTACGAATTTACACTTTATCACACTGATGATGGAGTTGGTTATTGAATGTCATCAAAATATTTGTTCTATGCTCTTCTCAGCCTGTGAGAAGGCTAAAGATCATGTCTGAAAGAGCCTATTTTGTCTGAATAGGTTAATGACAATAAGTTCTGATTTTAACACGCTTTTTCGAGATTGTCTTTTTTATAAATTACTTTGTTAATGTTCAAAGAAAATGGGAGGCTATTGAATTTGTTAACCGTTTTCTTCATGCGTCTAGTTTCATATTCAGGTTGGTGTATAAGAAGATCTCTTTTTATTAACTATGTCTGTGTTTACTAGATATTGAAAGTAAGCATTATTATTTGGGTAGGTATAGTACATACACACAAATGATAATTTTTCTGGGTTTAATATATTTTTCACAAATTTTCGGCGCAACATAGTCGTTACGGGTAGTCGGAAGCCCGAAAGTCTGACAACCAGTCTTACCAGGGGTATCGTATTACCCAGTCATTGGATTGTGGAGTTCAGATAGGCAGTCGTTCCATGTAAAATACCGGTATTCTGCTGCATCTGGTTAGACTGGAAGCTGACCCCAACATAGTTGAGAAAAGGTTAGGCAGATTACTTCTCTATAAGTCGCCACATCATTTTATAGACCCCCTTTTAATCATTATATTAAAATGTTATTAATAAGTTTATTTTATATAATAAGGCTATAGTGATACATGCTCTGTGAAAATTTCAAGTGTCTATCTATTACGGTTCAAGAGATACATCCCTGTGACAGACGGACGGACGAAAGGACAGCGGAGTCTTAGTAATAGGATCCCGTTGGCACCCTTTGAGTACGACCAATTATCAATCTGTATAACAGTTTTAATAAATAATAATATCTTCCCGACCGATTTTGGTCACGGTGATAAGCCCATGTGGCAATCTCAATGGAGATTAGCCAAGTGCGCAGGAGATAATTGTTTGTGCACAAGTATGTGCCCTGATAAAGATGCACTCTCTGTTCCTTTACTCTCATAGTCCAATGGGACGGCCTCCAACACGACCGGGGAGAGATCATTCGCAGAGCCAACGGTTTTACGGCCGCTATCCCACTGGCGTTTTACGAGCGTTGACGTCAACGTCGCGTCTGCGCGGCGTCGACGCTGCGCAGACGCGACGTTGACGTCGCGTCATCGCGTAACAAGCATAAAACGTCCGCTGAACGCGACGTCAACGTCGCGTCTGCTTAACGTTAACGTCGCGTTTGTTGGCAATAGTATCATCTGCGCGACGTTAACGTCGCGTTCAGAGGACGTTTTATGCTTGTTACGCGATGACGCGACGTCAACGCTCGTAAAACGCCAGTGGGATAGCGGCCTACGTGCTTTCCAAGCCACGGCGGTATTAAGGTGCTACCGCGAAAATAAATCGTAGCGACTGATCTACTGCGCGAGCGAAAGTGATGCAATTACTTTTGAAACGCAAAAGAAGAGAGATAGCTGTAATGTGCGCGCGCTCGGAATAAAACGACGTATGTGCCAAATCAAATTTATCCCTTTTTCAACAAAATAAATTAATGTGAGTTTTTGAGTTAGTTACAATAATACGTATTTTTGCCGCTTGGCTTTTACTGATGATGTTATAATAACTCCCTATCACTGATATTTAAATACGAATTTGTGTGGGGTAAGTACAACTTAAAAGTGAAAAATAAAAACTTTAAATGCGAACCCAACGACACCGACTTCCGAAATTAAAGTTATTTTTACCTTGTAGTGTCATTTTTGGAAGTCGGTTTTTTTTTTGTTTTTTTTTTTGTTTATTAGTTATTGAATTAACATTCGTATAAAATCCACATTTAGCAATTGATTGAATATAAACAGTATGCCGTTATGATTTGATTTTAATTATGATGGATTGTTTTCTTTTAATACGTGGAAAATTGATTCGAATTTTAGCTCTGATTGATTACCTTCGAATAATTTTTGGGGATTTGACGTCACATAACATCACGACTGTATTACCCGACGGGTTAGGTAGAAGTGTACCTATAGATCCACATTTCGCCAGTTGCGTTTAAGGGGACTACAGGACCTAAAGCGCAGTCACTGTCGGACTGCATAGAAAAGAAAGAGAAGAGCGATGACACAACACTGGTAATTTATTGCAAAATATGAAGCAATTATCTATTTACAAAAAATCAATTGTTTGGACTAAAAAATTAAAACACTAGTGCTTTATTATGTTGCTTGTAGAATAATCTGATAAAAAATCAGAATGATTGTATGTATAGTATGGTTTTTATTGTATAAGAAAGTTCTTAGAGGTATTTAAAAAAAAAAACTATCGTATCAAATTAGTTGTATCATGTTTTCAAAACTCTATCTAACTAGCATATATCCTGAATAATATCGTTATATTTTTCTGATTTTTTGTACTGCCGGTCGATTCTGTAAAAATCTCACCGTGAAAACTTAGGTGATGTGAGTTTGTTTTTGCTAAGAATTGACACTATTGACAGCTCACTCCACGCTCACTTCACCAAGTTTTCACGGTGAGATGGTTACAGAATCGCACTGCTGTAGTCGATCCTATACTTTTAGGCATTATAAATCTTGCGTTTTTTGCGTTTAGGTCCTGAAGGCCCCTTATGTCCTATGTAAGAAAAGTTGTTACCAGTTGTCTGGCATTTTTGCTGAACTGGGCCTTTTTGGCGCAGCCGTGAGGCACACTTTCCTGCTAGTTTCTTACATTGGACTTTGCACATTTTTTTTTTTTCAGGATGGGAAATCATCTAATGACCCCTCCCGCTCTGGGTGGAGCGGAAGGGAGTGTTAGATTCTTACTGACTAAAACCCACCCGTGTTCCTTCCTTAGCCATTTATGTTCCGGGCCAGCGGTAACCCTTTCGGACAATCCCGCTGACCCAAATCCTATACCTGACTAGAATATTATCCAACAGTTCCTCTGAAGAGTCATCATCATCATAATAAGCCTATAATGTTCCCACTCCTGGGACACAAGCCTCCTCTCTGTGAGAGGCCGTAATCCACCACGCGGGCCCAGCGAGGGTTGGTAGATGTCACATGTCTTCGAATTTTTGGTTCTAGGACATGCCGGTTTCCTCACGAGGTTTTCCTTCACCGTTTTGAGAGCAGTGGTGATGAAATAATTATTTACACAAAGTAGGTAAAGCGCCTGAAGAGTATAGTCAATCAAAACAACCAACTTGACCAGCTAAACATTTCACTACCAAATAAATTGGGCAAAACTGGTTAAATGTAAATAAATGTGTGGCTTCGGGTGAGTGGGGGGACAATGTAAGAAGCAACGGCTAAAAGGGGTTGAGAACGTAATAGACCTCTTGACATGGCGGCGGCAATCAACATACGCCCCTTTACTTCTCAACTGCCTCTTATGAGGTTACTTCACAAGAGTCGTGACGTTAGCTGAGATTCAAGTCATAAGAATCAATTTTTGGGGTTCCGTACCACAAACGGAATAAACGGAACCCTTATAGGATCACTTTGTTGTCCGTCCGTCTGTCAGTCAAGACCCTTTATCTCAGGAACGCGTGGAGGTATCGAGTTGAAATTAAAACTATATATTTAGCTTTACAGTCCCTTGAAGATGTGTAAAAATGAAACACCTATGTTAACGTAAAAAAAATATACGGCCGTTTATGCCGCAAAAATCGTATATTTCGGCACTCTCAAGGGAATCTAAATTTATAGGGTACTTCCCGTTGACCTAGAATCACGAAATTTGGCAAGAAAGTAAGATCATGTAGCACTAGTAAAGGAAAAAATCCGAAAACCATAAATTTCGTAGGTACATTAAAAAAACTCGTGATAAACTGTTTACATACCTACAAAGTACGGAACCCTCGATGCGCGAGTCAGACCCGTATTTGACCGGTTTTTAATATACGAGATGGCAGGGGTGTCGACGCACAACTTGTTATCATGAATTCCAATCCAATCCAAATCCAATCCCAATCTCTTTGATTATACCTTATATTTATATCGTAGTGCAGCGAAAAAAAGAAAAACGCGGACTGTCTTCGCCACATTAGGATTCATAATGTTATCTTTTTCTGATTCTGCCAAAGTGGCTTTTTTAGGCCCCAGGTTATCGATAGGTCTCATTTTCGATACGATAGCCTGTCGGATGGTTGTGAATTGTCATGCTGAACAGGGTTCGCTTACACTTTCATCACATACTTTTTGAATAGACCATAGCAACAAATCCTAAGACTTGTACCAACAAAACTACAGTACATGCTAAAAGTAAACGGCAATTCAATCGGTAGTGAATTCTTGGCGGATATCGGGTTTTTTCAATAGGAAACGTCTGCCAGGAAGCGACGTTAACTTCCTCTGTGCGCCTTGTAACCTTGGCAATCGGTTGCACGAGGGGAATACATAAATATATACACGATAGAATCAACATATATTTAAGTGTGGCGACATATCCTTTACACCTTGCAAATTATTGATTAGATTTTTCTTGATTTATATATTGAAAAGAGTTTCTGGGATTATTTGGGGGAGGCCTAAGCCCATGAGTGGGACAGTACAGGATAAAAAAATGTTTCGATATTAGAGATCCCACTGCTGGGACACAGGCCTCCTCTATGTGAGAGGGAGTGAGCCCTAATCCACCACCCCGGGCCAGTGGGGTGGATGTAACATGTCTTCGAACTTTTGCTTCTAGGACATGACGGTTTCCTCACGATGTTTTCCTTCACCCTTTTGAGAGCAGTGGTGATGAAATTATTTATACATAGTAAAGAGCCTGCCTGGGTTCGAATCCACGACCTACAACTCTTAACACGTTCCCTGTCCAATGACTCCAAAAGAGTCATGTTTGTGCCAAACTCGTACGTCCATGACTCCATAAGGAGTCACACAATTTTTAGTTCACACGTCCTTGACTCCTTGTGGAGTCATAAATTTATTTTTCAGTTTTGGTCTGAAAAATATACAATTTTTTAACTGATATTAGTATAGATGTAAACCCTTAAAAAATTATTGTCAACTTATAAGAAAATGGACGTACGTATGATCGATGGACGTATGAATATTTTTTTAATTTTTGTTCTGGGACAGGGAACGTGTTAAGTCCACTAGGCCACCACTGCTCTAGCCTAGGAGTGGAACATACAGTTGCCAAACCTAAGTGGCACGTCGTTGCAGGAATCCGCAAAATACGAGATACGCAGAACCGATCCATGTTTGGAAGCTTTGGAGAGGCCTATGTCTAGGCTGAAAAATAATGTGTGTGTTTGTGTGGTGATGTGTGTGTGTGTGTGTGTTTGTGTGGTGATGTGTGTGTGTTTGTGTGGTGATGTGTGTGCTAGAGGTCTACTCTCTGAGTCCGTTATCGAAGATACGAACCCGTCCAAAAGTAGTCGATCCTTCAAAATAAGTGAAAAATATGAATTATTATCACATTTCACTAATTATCTTAATTTATTATAACGACACTCCCCTACGTGTTTGTTATTCTAACGTATGGTACTCGTGGGTTGCAGCTGAAAATCAGCGTCAGGTGGTACACCTTATGTTGTCATCTGACATTATGCTGAGCTAAGGCCCTTTTGGCATTATAATCTTTGTTTTCTGTTTTTATAGTTTTAAGGTATATATGTCAGACGATTAAAAAAATATCCGCTTCGGATGTGTTCGGCTGTCCTCGGGATGTACTCGGTTTTAATGTATATCCGATATGTCAGTTAGTGATGGCAAAGTATTCTGTTTTTGTTTTGTTTTCACTTCTGTCGGCACTCCCGGAGTGCCACTGTTTTTTTTATAATAATATGACGTGTAAAAGTGATTCCGAAATCCTATTTATAGAATAAATAATTTCTTTTTATTTCAGTACATTACAACTTTGTTAATGGACATAGATATATATTTCAAAAGTTGAGCCTAGTTTTGAACCCTTGAAAACAGACAGACTCTTACTAACCAAACAGCACTTTGATCTCTCCGTAATAGTTTCCCGATACTCATTGTTCCAATTAAACTCCTAATCTAAGATATTACAGAAATATCTCGAGTTTCAAGAAGTACTCAAGATGGTATAACTTATTGTTTTCGATTTTATTTTAATGTAGATGGAAGAAAATTTCAAAAGAAATTTTTTGTTTTATTAAAAAGATGCAAATTTAATTTCAGAATATTTTTGTGGGAGGCGAATTTGGGGATCAAATTAAGTGGTCTGAAGAATATTTTGTGATCTGTTCTTTAAGGGAGATTGACCATTCGTCTTTTAAAGGCTTTGGTTTCCCGCTTTTCAGAATCATTAGGTCAGAGTTCTGAGTAAAAAAAAAACTGGCCAAGTGCGAGTCGAACTCGCACACGAAGGGTTCCGTACCGCAAGGCAAGAACGCTGAAAAAAAAATTGTTTGTTATATGGGAGCCCCCTTAAATATTTATTTTATTGTTTTTAGTACTTGTTGTCATAGCGGCAACAGAAATACATCATCTGTGAAAATTTCAACTGCCATATCATGGTTCATGCGATACAGCCTGGTGACGGTCAGACAGACAGACGGAAAGTGGAGTGATAATTTTTTTTACAGAAAAATACCATTTAGACCATGTTATGTTACGTTGCTTTTATCAAACACTTCCATATTCCGAATTCTGAAGTCCTATGATTAGGGAAAAAGTTGATTTGGAATCCATTTTCAAAAAAGTTACAACCCTTTTAAGCTGACAAAAGATTTAGCAAAGTTAAATAGCATTTACTTTTTGACGAGATACGTTTTACCTACTAACTTTTGCCCGCGGCTTCGCTCGCATGGTTATACTACCGTCAATAAAATTATCCACGTTATAAAATCTGTAGGTAAGCCAAATTTCATCTAAATCCGTTCAGCCGTTTTTGTATAATTGAGTAATAACCATCCAAACATACATACATACTTTTAAATTTGTTATATTATATTAGGAAGTCCAGTGCACTTTGCGCTGTATTTGACTGCCCAAACAACACCAAACCTTGCTGACTACATAACGCCCACACGAGAAAAGAAAGTTTTCAAAACTGAAAGTTTATCTGGAACTTTTTTTTTATATTCATAAAAACTACACGTAGATTCTTAACTATTCTTCCTCAAACGAAAATAGAAAAAAAAACTTCAGTAAATGCTTGTAAAAAAAGTTTATATAAAAAGACTTGTTTGAAGTAGAATCCTCTTATTCAATACAATATGTTAACGCATACTTTTACGTATTACGTGCTCCAAGATATTACCGTGTGGAATAAGGCTTTTAGTGAACACTAAAGGCTTTTATAACGTTTTTAAAAGTTGGCGACGTGATTCTCTTTCCGAGGTACGGTCAAGTTTTTAAAGGATTTTCGAAGTGGAAACTCCTTAAGCGCGTTGGGCATTTTTTGAGATGGGAATAAACCATTGAACTCGCGCCACTGTTACCGTGTTTTGTTTATAAGACGATTAAAAAATACCCGCTTCGGATGTGTTCGGCTGTCCTCGGGATGAACTCGGTTTTGATGTACAGACATCAAGCTACTGCAATCTGTCAAATTTCTTTAATAGATTTTCAACTTCATTGCTAAAGTTTATAGTTCAAAGTTGATTGGGAAAATTTGGCAGTTTCGGGTAGCATTGATGTGCTAGCGCGTCTGTATATTCAGTATGTCAGTTTTTTCGTGGATTGAATTGACATGAGAAGCGTGAGTCGTGTCTGCAGGCACGTGTGTTAATAATTAAAATGTAGTGTTTTATGTAATTGGTAAATATTAAAGAAGTTCTATTTTTCAGTGCGACTGCGGTGTCTTCACGCATACTGTTGATCCCATAGATACAAGTTTAAAAATCTTTATAAAAAATAACGTCTTTAGGCGGTCCCTATACCTACAATACGCTTGCGCCTGTGAGAATAACACAATGATTGTAATAGTGATATTTAGAGCCTTCTAAATTCTTGAAGGAATGACAGTTGCCGATGATAAACCATTTTGTAAGTCCAAGAATTCAAATAATTAAATGTACTGCCCATTTAGAGGCTAGTTTAATGCACTGTACAGATCACACATCACCAGAGTTGAAATATACAGCATTGAATCATAGTGTCTGCACAGAGTAGCAATTGAAATCAAAATGCCATACAAAATGGTCGGACAGCGCAATATTTTTAGACACAATCTGCATACGGACACAGTTCCAATTTGTTTCTATTGTATAGTTTTAAGGCTCCTACAACCAGGCGCGACACGCGATATAATTGCGCGCGACACAAAGGCACCGCTCGTTGCGCGACTTACGGTGCCTTTGTGTCGCGCGGGATTTTATTGCGTGTCGCGCCTGTTTGAAGGAGCCTTTAGTACAACTATTGTGGCTATGTAAATAACGCACACGCAATGCGCGCATCGAGGGATAAGTCATGAAGTCAGATAAACGTAGATATGGCACGTCTAATAAAAGGTCAGATAGGCAGTCGCTCCATGTAAAATATTGGTGTTCAGCTGCATTCGGTTAAATAGGAAGCCGACCCCAACATTGTTGGGAAAAACCTCAGCAGATGATAATGGTAATTTATGATTGCCACAGTTTGACGAGATCGCACAGGTCGATTGATCAGGTTAAGCTACGCTTGCCACGGTCAGTCCGTGGATGGGTGACCATATTGAAACACTTTTGATTGTAGATTTAAGAAGAATAATAACAAAAAGTCAAGTTCTCTTTTTTGGCATCACATCCGGACGTACAGTCGCCGGCACATCAACCTACCCGAAACTGTAAAATTTTCCCAATCAACTTTTAACCTTATGCTTTAACGATAAAGTTGAAAATCTATTAAATAAATTTGACAGATTGTAGTATCTTGATGTGCTGGTGTCTGTACATTGTACATACAGCGTTAGGTTTATCATATTACGTAACGACTGTTTACTTTGAGGGATACACGTAGATTATGGCAACACCCGAGGTTTAATACAGTTTGGGGAGTTAACGCTAATTATTTCACACAATTATGTACATTCAATAAAATAACTGTGACATGTTTGACATAAACTTGGCATTATTATTTCCTGTGATAATCTGAGGCTGACATTTTCGGGCAGGTATACACAGCCACACTAAGCTATACATTTCCAGTTCTAGCTGACCTCGCAATGTATAGGATTTTCGTACAATCAGAAGTCAGCTTATACTGGTAAATGACTGCTTGATGTGTAGCCGTATTTAGCTATGACAAATAACTCGTAGATCGTTAGTTGATAGAAAATGTCTTTGAAACAGTAGTTCTGAGTCATGCCGGTTTCTTTTCGATGTTTTCCTTCACAGTTTGAAGGCTGTGGTGGTGAAATAAGTTGCTAGTTGTAGATGGCTGTAGTAGCAAAGTAACCGACACAGTCCGAAGAATTGCCAAACTTAAGTGGCAGTGGGCAGGGCACATTGCTCGCAGAACAGATTGCCGATGGGGCCGAAAGGTTCTGGAGTGGCAACCGTGTGCCGGAAGACGTAGCGTTGGAAGGCCTCCTACAAGGTGGTCCGACGACCTTGTGAAGGCAGCAGGGACCCGTTGGATGCGAGAAGCACAGAACCGGTCGAAGTGGAGGTGCTTGGGGGAGGCCTATGTCCAGCAGTGGACGACTTTCGGCTGAAATGATGATGATGAGGTGACTGCCTGGGTTCGACCTCACGGCTGTAATTCTAGGCTGTTAACACTGGGTTATCACTGATCTTAAGTGCCAAAGAAACACTTTCAATTAAAAATCTACTTTCTAAAATAATCTTAGACACGACTTAAGGCTCCTTCAAACAGGCGCGACACGCGATAAAATCGCTCGCGACACAAAGGCACCGCAAGCCGCGCAACGAGCGGTGCCTTTACGTCGCGCGCGATCATCACGTGTCGCACCTGTTTGTTGGAGCCTTTACTGTGAAGAAAATATCGTAAAAAACCTGGACTCAACAGCACCCTAATTACGTAACACCTTTCAATTACAATCTGAATAATTTTAAAGGATATCACTAAACCATTGCTTCATATGTTCCAAAAATTTGTCAGCTCAACGACGTAAAAAACGCAATGAATGTTGTGAACTGTTAAAATAAAAGCCAGCGCTACTGTTAGTATATTACTCAACTACCCCACAGGTAGAAATCGCCACCAGGCACAGAGCAAGCATGCTGATCAATCCGCCTTTAAATAAAACTCATTATCCCTTTCTGGTACAGACGCCAGCACATCAAGCTACTCGAAACTGTCAAATTTTCCCAACCAACTTTGAACCTTAATACTTTAGCGATAAAGTTGAAAATCTATTAAAGAAATTTGACAGATTGTAGTAGCTTGATGTGCTGGCGTCTGTACAATTAGGGAGCAACGAGCAACTTTTGCCTCAGCAACTAATTTGTCTCTCACATCAAAATAATGAAAGTGCTGTCTTTCTCATGTCGCTACATGCGTGCACTTACATACAAACCCGTAGACTTGATTACAGATTTGAGAGACAAATTAGTTGCCGAGACAAAAGTTGCTCGTGGGCGCCCCCCCTTAGGGCTGATATTTCTTAATTATAATCTCTCAGGCAAATGCCAATTAACCTAACAGGACGGCAAATGAGTTAATGAGAAGGCTTTTAAACTTAACACATATTGAGCTTATAACTATGAAGTTCAATGTTGCCTTTAAAATTTTCGTAATATTCGCACCGGGCCTACTGTATGTTTTCATTTTATGAATCTTCACCACGGGTAAATACTGATATATCAGGACCTATCAGGACTTTTATTAAATACGCAGGTGACATGACATTTTAAAATTAAATGTTTAATTTATTCAATTAATAAAGTAACTAGCTACGCCCCGCGGTATTAGTAAAGTATTTTATGTACTAATCCAGGTCATGGTCTACCCATGTGCAAAGTTTCATCCAAATCCGTTCAGCCGTCTTAGCGTGAAAGCGGAACAAATAAACATACAAAAAAAATCAAATCTTTTTTTTTATAATATTAGGTCCTTACATATGAAATTGGTCTACTAGGTCGCAGCGCAGTAAGTAGCTAGTGTGAAGACCCCTTTAGAACTTCCGCGTAATGAGACCGCCGTATCGCGGGTTATGTTTAGCACAAATAATAAGCTAACTCTGGCTAAATGCACAAACCGAGCGAAGCCAGAAAAAATAAAAATAAATAAGCTCTCACATAGAATTTAGTGTTGTTGATAGTAATATAAAATACTAGCTGCTGCCCGTGACTTCGTCCGCTTGAAGTTTCTAGTTTTTAACCGACGAAAAAACGGAGGAGGTTCTCAAGTTGACGCGTATTTATATGTATATATTTTGGATGACCACGCATAACTTTTTATAGAGTAGTCCGATTTTGATAATTCTTTTTTAACACCCACCGCCACCGTCGCCGCCCGCCGCCCGCCTGTGCCACTCGGCAATAGTACTGTGGACTTCCATTAATGAAAGAATTTTTGGAATCAGATCAGTAGTTCCGTAGATACAAACTCAATAATTTTACCGCTTTATAATGTTAGTACTTATAAGTAGTTTATTTTAATATATTATAAATTTTTATTTTTATTTATTTAGTTTATACAATATAAACTATATTGTATAAACTAAATATTAATATTAATTACTTAAATATATTTTAATATTACTTTATTGAACTAACGTGTCGACGCTTCTCCATCAGTATTGGTAATTTAAAACGGACCGACCATCTCTTTTATCTTCAAAAAGGGCTTCTTAAGTCAAGTGTCAGAGCTAATTTGACATTAAAAGCTTGTAATTAATTTTGATTGAATGAAAACAGTACAGTTCGAAATACAAGTACAGTACCCGGCGATAAATATTGCACATCGACCTATTCGATCCTATCGATTTTATACAAAGAATAAAAATAATTATCAAAAGAAGCAATCATAATAGGGAATATGCATGAATTTTTTTCATGGCATTTATTAACAAAATATGAAAATACCGTAGTAGATATGACAAAAAGTGAAATTAAAATTAATATCGGCCAAGAAACACGGCCGATATGAGCATTTAAAACTATTGATTACACACCAATTAGACAGAGAGATCCGACATAGACTGTGACGTCACATGTCACTACGGCCATATAAACTCCGTGTTAAATTTCGTTTTGCGAGAAAGAGTTAGAAACAAATCTTCGATGGCTCATATCTTTTTTAATTTCATAGTTATCCGAAAAACAGTTTTACTAAACTGTTTATTACATTGTCGTGTGTATGTAAGCACCTTTATATTATTAAGCTATGTACGTGTTAGACAATATAAAAGATGTAACATTATTTAAATAAAGACAGTATTTACTCATCATTCGCCGTGTTATCATTTCGCTCCGATTCCCAACATCATATGGCGACCGTGACGTAAGTGTCCCATGGACTTTGTTTACATTCCTAACACCGTATAAGGATACCGTTCCACAATGAATCTGTGTAGTCGCAAACAAAGTCTTCTAAGAATAAGTGTTTTTTGTGGCAACAGTATAGAACAATACTATCATGGGGAAAACTCAGAGTAAGGAAGAAGTCATAATAGCGCAAACAGCATCTGGCGGTAATAACAACGCAGATTTGGAGCAGCTGAAGTACCACACCAGCACGACGAATGTGGTTTTAATGGTAATTTTGATTCTCCTGTTGCTGGGATTCGTGTACCTCATATTCAGGATTTACAAGAACTGTCATACAAAGTGGATGACCAACGAAATAAATCGACACGCTTTGCGAAGATCAATTTCCTACTTGCGACGAAACCCCAAAATTGAAATGAATACGGAGAACATATAACAGAGATTTTATGGATAAAACTATTTGATAAGGCAGCGACAACGACACCCTTGGCAATATATCCTTGACTATGAGCTAGATATAAGACGACAACTACAGTGAAGTGCAAAAAAAAAAAAAAAGTGAGTAAGAAGAACAATAGAAAAAGTGAAAATAAAGTGAGAAAGAGCCAGCAATTTGTGAAGTTATAAGTTTGGTTTGACGGCATCCAGAAGTGGAACTTTAGACATAAATAACTTAACCCTAAGCAGTGAACTCTAGTAGATACTTAAATATATACATACGTCAAGATAAGTGTATCAAATATTAATAAACAGCGCTAATTGGAATGTTCCTGCATTGGATACGTACGTATATTAAGTAGGGAAATATACATAACTAACATACGCCTCATAATTTTGCCTTATGGCTCAAGAACTATCAGATTTACTTGAAAAAATAAAAGAATTGAGAACCTATTTAGTGAAGATAGGCCCAACGCGGCGAGTAGGTAAAATAATTAAAGTAAAGGTAGAGGAAGCCAACCACTTGTATGAGGAATATCAAAATATTTTAGGAAAATTAGAAGTTATTAAAGGTAGCATTAAGGAGCAAGAATACTTGTTAGTAAAAAATAATTGTGAAAAATTCAATATAATATACAAGGAAATAATAAGTTTATGTACTGTGAAAACTGAGGAGAGCCCAAAAATGGCCAAATTTGATTTAAAGATAGCTATGAATTTATTGCCTGTTTCAGCCAACGATGAATCCACTATTCATCGCCTTATAGATGGTATTGAATATTACAGCTCAGAGCTCGACGACGACTCCCAAAAAAGGTTAGTAAACTTTGTTTTAAAAAATAGATTAACTCGGGACGCGAAATTGAAATTATCAAATACTTATTCTAGTACTGATGCACTTATTAATGATATGAAAACCCAACTTTTGCCGAAAAAATCGGCAACTGCTATTCAACGCAAACTGCAAGGTTTTAGACAAGATAATCTGTCAATTGATGAATTTGGTAAGCAAATTACAGAAATGTTCGTAGACCTGACCATTTCTCAGTCGGAAGGTAAGAACCACGCATACGAGGTTTTACGTCCACTAAACGAACAACTCGCTATTAAAAGTTTTACAGATGGCTTGAGAAATCGTAGACTCAGTACAATTATCACAGCAAGGAACTATACCTCGTTAAAGGATGCTATCCAAGCGGCTTTAGATGAAGAAATAACACGACCAACCGATCCAGAACTTTTATATTTCAATCGCAATAATTATCATAATAACAATTACAGGGGTTTCGGGAATCGTCGAGCTAGTATGAGGGCCAGAGGTACGTCACACGCAGCTGCGGAAGAGCAGAACAGCGAGAATTTTGGTTACCAGCAGGGCACAGGGCGCGGTTGGCGAGGTCAACGGAACTCAGCGCGCGGTGCAATGCGGTCACCTTTCAGGAGCAGAGGTAGATCTAATAAACTCACAAGCTTATACTCAGGACCCTACAAAGTTATCAGGGACATTTCACCAAATGTAGAAATCGAAATTAATGGTAAAACTGATGTTATACATAAAAATAGAACAAAGCTCTATTTTGAATGATGTATTTAATGTACTTAAATTACACTGTAACCATTCTAACATAATTATTATAAGCACTTATAAAATAGTACTATGTATAAGAACAACAACCTGTCGTTGTCCTATAGGATAATTATAATTACTAAGCTAAATGTACCATGTACTAGTATTATGCATACAATATTATGTGCTTAAACAATTTAGATAACTAAACTAATCATAACGGTAAAAAAAATAAAAAAAAAAGTTGTTATTTTTTTTTCTCCCCCCCGGGGAGGTGTCGTGTGTATGTAAGCACCTTTATATTATTAAGCTATGTACGTGTTAGACAATATAAAAGATGTAACATTATTTAAATAAAGACAGTATTTACTCATCATTCGCCGTGTTATCATTTCGCTCCGATTCCCAACATCATAACATGAATGAGGATTAATTTTTTAAATAAAAAAAAATCATGCATATTCCCTATTGTTTTAACAGCTCCTAATAGATACCGGACTGTTTGTATTTCGTGCGACAGAGATAACGCTCTTTTAAGCCGAAATTAGCCGATTGTCTCTTTCCAAAGGTCGATGTGCAATATTTATCGTCGGGTACTGTACCTTACATAATCAGACTATTGTTCCCACTGCTGGCACACAGACTTTCTTTCTTCGAGAGAAAATGGGCCGTAATCCACGCGGGCCCAGTGCGTGTTGGTAGATGTCACATGTCTTGGAATTTTTGCTTCTAGGACATGCCGTTTTCCTCACGATGTACTCTATGCCCCTTACTAATAAACGTATTATATCAGATGAATAGTTACACACCGATTTCTCTTTTTCAGTCGTCAGTAATTTGACTTTCGATAGAAGAAGACAAATCGTTGTGTAACTATACAGATGCTATACAATGTGTATGTATTAGTAAAGTGCCAATACCTCTTAACTGACATTTTTCGAGAAATTCACTATTTTATCGTTTTGACCACTTTTTTTCGTGTTATTCGCATGTTTTAGTGAAATCTCCTAAGTGTATTTTTAGTTGCAACAGCATTAAATTAAAATGTGGAAGTACCTCCCAACTAAACCAACGCGAAGTGTTTATTTATGAACGTTTTTTTTTTTCAGTTTTTGTAAATCATTGACTTTGTCAGTTAGGTGTTATTGGCACTTCGCCGTCGAAATGTATAATGTAGTTTGTTCCTGTTTTGTTCGTAAAGTATTAAGGAGCTTACATGACTTAAAACGCGGTTACTGTCGGACTGCATAGAAAAGAAAGAGAAGCGATGACACAACGCTGGTAATTTATTGCAAAATATGAAGCAATTATTTAATTACAAAAAATCTATTGTATGAAATAAAAAATTAAAACACTAGTATTTTAGTATGTTGCTTGTAGAATAATCTGACAAAATATCAAAATGATTGTATGTATGGTTTTTATTGTAAAAATAAAGTTTTTAGAGGTATCTTCATGATTTTTTTCTATCGTATCAAATTAGTTGTATTTTGTTTTCAACACACTATCTACATAGCATAATATCCTGAAGAATATCATATATTCTTCTGATTTTGTTTACTGAAGTCGATCATATACTTTTATTTTTTCTAAAACTTGCGTTTTTTGTGTTTAGGTCCTGTAAGCCCCTTAAATAAATCTTATTGCTATTTTGGATTTCCTGTTGTAAAACACGATTATCTCAAAAACATAACACTGAGAGGAGTACGAGATAATTAATCCACAAATTGACAAGGCTTCTTTACTTCCTTTAATCCAAATTCGCAACTTGTCCCAAAGTGCTTTTTATACGAATTTGCATATCTTTATGCTCAAACATGGATATTCAGAGAAGGTACTATTCAATATTGTTTATGTAATCTGACGGATCGGGTGAGGAATACTAAATTAATGATCATTGGGACTCGTGCAAAGAATTCTTTTGAAATCCCTGTTTCTACTATCATTATGCACTATAAGTGCTTCATTCTACTATCCAACTTCCTACTATCCTACTCCGACTAATATTATAAACGTGAAAGTTTGTGAGGTTGGATGGATGGATGGAAGGATGTTTGTCACTCTTTCACGCTAAAACTACCAAACGGATTTGGATTAAAGTTGGCACATAGATAGTTTTTAACCTGGATTAAAACATACAATACTTTTTATCCCGATATTCACACGAGATCAAAACACTGCTAGTGTCATATATATATTTCTAGGTTTTGTGCTTCCGTTGCTTCACGTAATAAGTATTTCAAGTCAGAGAAATTAATTGGTAAGCAAATTGACTACCAACTGAAATTGTCCGCATACTCAAATCACAATTAAATTTTATTCGACAACATCTATCGGTTTCTTGCTAAACTTCAACTATATCCGACGATCCTGCATACTTATCTCTTTTGTTGACTGTATATTTATATTTCGCCATTTATGTTACAAGTCTCATGTAACTGGGGTGTAGGAGAACCAAGGTAACTGACATAACCCGAAGAATTGCTAAACTTAAGTGGCAGTGGGGCAGGGCACATTGCTCGCAGAACAGATGGCCGATGGGGCCGAAAGGTTCGCGGGCCGCTTGCGGCCCACGGGCCGTGCTTTTGACAGCCCTGGTCTAACTAAACATTCTAAACTCTACAACCTAGTTACTGGGTAACACGATATCACTTGGTAAGATGGGCTTCTGACTGCCCATAACAACTGTCAGAGATCTACAAATGACAGCCAGGCCACCGGCCTAGCGTGCTTTTTGAGGGTCTCGATGTAATGAAATGAAACCATCCACAAACATACTTGCATGCTGCATGCAAACCAAAGTAAACAATTGAATGATATTGTGCGTAGCAGGATGGCTACGGGCTACGTCGCAGCCACGGCTACGTCGTAGCTACAGCTACATCGTATGTATGCTACGATTTGACATCGATTGAGATTCGTTTATAGAGATTTTTATGTTACTTTTTAACGGACTACGGCAAAGTTAAAAGGTTGAAAATAATATGTTTAAGCAGTATAGCGGGAGCACTCGTAATGACGAGTGACTCCCACTATACTGACACAAAATAATATAAAATATTAAATATTATTATATAAAATATTACTAACACAAATATGAATATTCTATTTTTCGAAATAAAGTTATTATATATATACCTTTTTTGTTGTATTTTGGTTTTGGTTATTCGCTGAGGATCCTTCTAATATACAGATTAAGGGCTGATTTTATTAAAGTCAGTCAGTTACCTTTTATCTGTGGAATTCAATTCTCGTCTGACAGTTCTAGTATCAAAAACCTTCTCAAGATAATATTTATTCTAGTTACTTATAATTTGGTAAAATTTGCTGTTAATCAAACTAATCTTTTTTAAATTAAGAGCTAATTTTATAGCCAGATAATTTTATTCGAGGAATAATTTTGAATTTTTGACTGTTCTTCCATACAAAATCTGTCAGACGTCAATTATATTCCACGAATAACAATTATCTGAGAATTAAAAAATCAGCCCTTAAAATTATAAAATCGTTGTTTTGTGTAGGCGTAAGTAGGTAATTGACGATGCGATTAACGGCTGAATGACTTTAGATTAACATACAAACGAACTTTATCCTCTAACTAATCGCATTGGAAGGTGACAGAGCCCTTTCGGTACCAAACAAAGTATCGCTTGTTCCGGATCAAAGAGATTACATTAAAAGGACACGAACTTTTCAAGTTTCTTACTAGGTAAGGGGTTAATCCATAGATATCCGTGAGTTTATCCCTTTAGATGGACTTAGCATATTAAATCCGCAGTTTGCGGTTAGTTAGTTTGTTTACTAAGAATTCCAAAAATCGGAGTAGGTGGCGAGAAATCGTGAGGCGAATCACATCAGCCCCTAGACAATAAATTACATGAGGACCACGACAGCTCTGACAAGTGTGCTACGAAGGAGGGGTTTATTAAAAGGCTTTGTATGTCATATTGTAGAATACTCCAGATGAACGAATCTTATAATGCATTGTGTTGTTTTAGCAGAAGATTATTTACAGCAAGCTGGCAGTGCGGAGGGACATCGCTCTGTATAGCTTAGCGTTTCGCGTGCTGCGCGGCTGGCTTCACCACCCCGATCTATTAGCAGAGCTGAAGCTGAGTGCGCCGCTCGGCTGCAGGGGCGCGCGTCGCTCCACGAGAACGCTACTGGAGTCATCATCTAAAACTAACCTGAACAAATTTGCCCCCTTGTCAAGCGCCATTAGATTGTTAAATATTATTTCAAATGAGGTAAGTAGATATATTTCACTGCAGCCTGATGAAGTACACAGGAGTAGCATTGAAGTGCATTGAAAATGTTGAGAAATGATTTTAATTTTGAATAAATAAATAAATAAAATAAATAAGACGCTAATCAATATCACGCTTTGCTTCCCCGGAGGGTTGGACAGAGGTGTACCTATAACACACTTACAATTCGTCAGTTACCTGTGTTAAAGTCCCATATCGTCGTTGCGCGTGCAAAAGCCGCTATGTGTTATTTAGTTATTTTATGCAGTTTTAATCGTTATTTCAATACACACGTACTGTATAAACAGCTATGTGATAAGTGCAATATTTAAAGAGTTAAGGAATGCAGTTATGTGATATTCATACATCGAAAGTTCCGTATAAACACGCTAAATGTTATAATTCATATAGCTCAAATTGTGAAATTAACAATAACAACCTAGACGGCACATCAAGCTACTACAATCTGTCTAATGCCAGCACATCAAGCTACTACAAATCTGTCAAATTTCTTTAGTAGATTTTCATCTTTATCGCTAAGGCATAAGGTTCAAAGTTGATTGGGAAAATTTGACAGTTTCGGGTAGTTTGATGTGCTGGCGTCTGTACTTACTACGTACAGGAAAAACATCGTGCGAAGACCTATCAATGCTTATATTCTTTCTGTATGAGCCTTTGCCCTCCAGTTGGATAATAAAAGACTGGAATTAATATGTATAAGTTACGAAAAGCACAATATCAATAATATTATTATCCACAGATAATGAAGAGATTCGAAGTATTTATGTCCGCGAGAGTATTTTCAAATTGCGTGCAAATTCTTCCTAAGTTAATATATGCCTAGAGTGACATGGCACACAATACACGACTAGAAATGGGATTAGGCTACGTTCACACGATGAGGCAACGTGAACCATGACAACAGTCACCAGTGTGCAAATGCCTTATGATTGAGAAGGATTTCTGTCGGACGTGTAAAGTATGTACATAGAAGACAGGATGATGGCTAGTCTGTTATAGGAGCGAGGAATCTTTCGGTCAATAACCTTTGCTGTGGTCGAAAAATCGGGACTACAGAAAGCCAATAAATTTTATGGTTTCTGACTTTTCTAGTAGGTACTCAAACTTTAGCTGCTCCAATAGAGTTATTTGATCCCTATAGGAAACAGGATCGATTGGCAAAAAAAGTATTTGAGAAAACTGGTCATTTTCTTGTTGACTTTACATTTCTTAGAAATTGTGAATGCAGATCAAAATGTCAAATAAAAAAATTGACAGTGTCAGACTAATAGTTATTTCGAGTTATTCCGGTCTGATCCCCAGCCGGTCGATTCTGTCAAAATCTCACCGTGAAAACTTAGGTGATGTGAGTTTGTTTTTACTTGGAATTGAAACTATTGACAGCTCACTCCACGCTCACTTCACCTAAGTTTTCACGGTGAGATGGTTACAGAATCGCACTGCTGAACCCCCCCTCCACCCCCCACCTCGATCTCCTGCTTGTTTGTCTTCTGTTTTAATCTCTGTCTTATCCACTATAAACTTTCTCATTCCGGTTTGAACCGCTTTTTCTTTTGTTTTTATTTCTGAAGGATCATCAGCAACAAAAATAAGTGATTCGTTTATAAACATAGATTATGTAAGTAGATAGAAAACTAATAAATAAGAAATTTAATAAAAATTAAAACCCATCTACGTCGTCGATCTTTTTCGGTTACCGTATAACCGGAATCACATGCCATTACTTAGTCATTAACCCTACGGATTGCGTATAACTTCAGGTCAGGGTTTAGATCCCGGGACGTCTCATGTCTCAAGGTCCCGGGATTTTTTGTAAATTTAGTTATCTCGGGTCCCGAGATTTCCGTGTCTCGGGACATTATCCACCACAGTTTACAATTCCAAAATATGATTTTTTCTACTTCCAATTTGAGTAAAACTGCACTCATTGCTTTTGCAGAAGAACTGTAATGCAGCCTTTGAAAATATCCCACGTATTCTAACACAGATTTGGAAAAATGGCCGCCAAACCTAGTACCTACCAGTAGCTTTACAGTACACAATGAATCCGTCGATTAGTTTAAAAGTCAAACAAATCGAAGAAAATAACCAGAAATTCTTTCAACGTTAGAAAAGGAGTTCCAGTTTTTTGTACCAACCCGGAAAACGTACTGAAAGTTTGGAACTAAGAGAACTTTACAAAGCTTTATAAGTACAATAAAACCGACGTCTGTTGAAAACGAGAGAAACAAATTGCTTTTCAAATTGATACACCGGGGCCAAAAATTAACTCGTTTCTAATTTAATTCTCAGAAATCTCGGGACTAACGGACTTTGATCGTGGGTTGTCTCATGTCCCGAGACTTTAAGACTGTCGAGACTTCCCAAACCCTACTCTGCGGGGCAATTGCGTAACACATTCTCAATCGGAATCCGTTTCATTTTGACAGTTCAACAACATTCATTTCGTTATTTACGTGTTGAGCAGACAAATTTATCGAACATATGAAGCAATGGATTAGCAATTTGTGTCTAAATGATTCAGATTCCGATTGATAGTGCGTTACGCAATACCCAAAAGATCGACATCGACGTTTTTGTTTATACCTTTTTGGTTGGCGTTAATGTCGTACTTAGTTGAGTTTTCGCTTTAAACCTTTTGTTTTATTTTAATTATTTTGCGGTTTAGGGACCTTTGAGGGTAGGCAGGTAAGTTCCTGCCTATTACTTTGGTTTGGGAAATTCAACAGATATATCTTTTGTGGACCGTTCTTTATGTAATTGCTTAGTGTTATTGAACATAATTCTAATTTAGAATTTATGTATGAGATTGTCTATAATTAGGATAATGTTTTATTTTAGGAAATTACTCCTTGAAACCTGTCGATATACATCAAACACACAGTACAGTACAATTTTTTATTTTTCGGCAAAACTTTACTGTAAGCCGCCATGTTGGATATTATGTGATGTACCGTAAATATATCGATATTCCATCATGTCTGCCGACTTTCGCAAGCTAATTTAGTTGGACCCTGGATATTATAAACAAATACTATTTTAACCATAAAAATGTGCTCATAATGAGTTGATCAGATTCATCAATCACTTGTGTGCTGTATCGGAAAAACGATTAGATAAAGATACTATTTATTAGGTTGTAGTGGAGCCTCCGATAAAAATTACAACACTACTGTTGTTAATATATGGGAAAATCAAGTGTTTTCTTTTATTAGTTACAAGCTGTGCCCGCGACTTGTTACGTGCATGTCGGAAAACAAATTGGGTTATGGGTTTTATTGTTTTTGCGCGGAACCCTGATCCTTTTTCTAAAATAAGACTAAATTACTCCTTATAACATCAGCATCTGCCAGTGAAAGTCCCGTCAAAATTGGCCCAGCCGTTTCGGAGATTAGCCGGAATAAAAAAAACAGACGGACTAAAAATTATAGACTTTCATAAAACTGTTATTTTGACATTACAAACAGATATAATTTTTGGGTTTTTGAGGTGTGGGTCCGAGTGTCATGATCGTTTTAGAGAATTTCAAACGGCTGGTTGACACTTCCCGTGACCCAAGGGTTGGCTTTTACCTTGGCCAGAGGCTAAGTATGGCCATACAACGTGGTAATGCTGCCAGTCTCTTGGTTACATTAGCAGTCGACAGCGATGCGGATGAAGTTTTCGACGCTATATTTTAGTTTGTGTATAATTTTAGTTGAGTTAGGATTACATTTTGTTATTTTTATTAATTAATTATACATTAGTTATTATTTGCTTACTTATTATTTTAATTTACAACAATAAAGTAAGTTACTTTATTGATGTAAAAGAAAGAAAGATATAAATAGTATTAAAACACACACGAGTATGTAAACCGGTTCGCATTTATAATTATTATAATGTGTATCGTTTAATAGTCCCTATACCGTAATTATATCACATTAATTACCTCGTAATTATATATATAATGTTAAAACGACATGAATATTATAGAATTTCAAATCAATAAGGGGAAGCAATAAAATGAAACATGAAAGGTAATGGTGTCAGATGGCTTGTTGGTAACTTGATACCATAAATAGGTATAAAGGAAAAGAGGTTCCGGAATTTCAATATCACTGAAAATGGAAACGTGAAACTAAAGGAAAACCGTAAAGTAGTTAGATTTAATAAAAAAAAAAACCATGATAAACTATTTACACACCTACAAATTTGTACGGAACTCTCGGTGCGCGAGTCCAACGCTCTTGACCAGTTTTTTTTTATCTCCTTATATTATGGAAGTTTTGCGCAACATTTATTATTCTAGACTTAAAGGCTCGTACACACAGGCGCGACGCGACACGCGACACAAAGGCACCGCAAGTCGCGCAACGAGCGGTGCCTTTGTGTCGCGCGCGATTCGCGTCGCGTGTCGGGCCTGTTTGCCTTAACGGTTTTAGGTTGGTCATTGTCTATGAGTAAATGAATTTAATATATTTATTAAGTAGAGATTGTGGACTCATCTCTCTTCTAATTAGTCAATGAAAAACTGTAGATAACGATTCACAACTGTGTTACTAAAGGCCGATTTTATCAGTCTTAAAAAACTGGTTAAGTGCGAGTGGGACTCGCACACGAAGGGTTCCGTACTACAGGGCAAAAACGCCGAAAAAAACACGTTTGTTGTATAGGAGCACCCCTTAAATATTTATTTTTTAGTATTTGTTGTTATAGCGGCAACCGAAATACATAATTTCTGAAAATTTCAACTGTCTAGCTATCACGGTTCATGAGATACAGACTGGTGACGGACAGACAGACAGACGGACAGTGGAGTCTTAGTAATAGGGTCCCGCTTTTACCCTTTGGGGACGGAACCCTAAAAATGAATTTGATTTATAATTTATCGTCTACTTTTCTCTAACAAAAGTGATAATTTTTTTACACAAAAATACCATTCAGACCATGTTATGTTACGTTGCTTTTATTCAAACACTTCCATATTCTGAATTCTGAAGTCCCGTTATCAGGGAAAAAGTTGATTTGGAAACCATTGCCAAAAAAATTACAACCCATTTAAGCTGTCAAAAGATTTAGCAAAGTTAAATTACATTTACTTTTTGACGAGATACGTTTTACGCTTTGGGTACGGAACTCTAAAAATCAGATTTCATCCGTGGATTTAAATTGACGTCTGACAGTTCTAGTATGGAAAAACTCAAAAATCAAAAATTATTCTCAGGATAAGACTTTACTATAGTTATAAAGGTTGTGGTGAAATTCGCCCTAAAAAGATTATTTTGAAGTATCAGAAACCGATAGGTACTTCCTATCGGTTTCTGATATTTTCATTCTGGAAAATAATCGTCATCATCATCATTTCAGACGAAAGACGTCCACTGCTGGACATAGGCCTCCCCCAAGACCCCCACTTCGACCGGTTTTGTGCTTCTCGCATCCAACGGGTTCCTGCGGCCTTCACAAGATCGTCGGTCCACCTTGTAGGCCTTCCAACGCTACGTCTTCCGGTACGCGGTCGCCACTCCAGAACCCTTCGGCCCCATTAGCCATTTGTTCTGCGAGCAATGTGCCCTGCCCACTGCCGCTTACGTTTGGCAATTCTTCGGGCTATGTCGTTTACCTTGGTTCTCCTGCGGATCTCTTCATTTCTGATTTATTACCACCATACTGCGATCGCCAACCCGTTTGCCAAGAGTGGCGATTATGGCCAAAAATGGAAAATAATAACCCAGAAAAGAAAAGTACTTAGTTTTAAAGTTTTAATTTGTTAGGGAAAATCAAGCAAGGGAATGATAAAAAAAGATTTCTTTCGTCTCAACAATGAAAGAAATCTTTTTTTTATCATTTTTGCTTCAGTGCGTAAGAACGTCTTTTCTTAAATTGTAAAACACTTTTGTAAAGGGTTTTTTTTTGTACCTAATTTGCTTCCAACATTATTGGACGTGTAGCAAAAAAAAAACAGTGGCACTCCGGGAGTGCTTACAGAAGTGAAAACTTGTGTCACGAGTTCAATGGTTTTTCCCATCACAAAAATGCCCAACACGCCTAAAGAAATTTTCATTTAAAAAAAAAAATCCCACTGCTGGGACAGAGGTCTCCTCTCGGTGAGAGGGAGCGGGTCGTAATCCATCACGCGGGCCCAGTGCGGGTTGGTAGATGTCACATGTCTTCGAATTTTTGGTTTAAGGCATGCCGGTTTGCTCACGATGTTTTCCTTCACCTTTGAGAGCCATTTTGAACGTGTAAACCGAAGTAAAGTTTTGATAAACTGCTCTCGGTTTATCATAACTTTTCTTTTAAATTAGGGGTTTTTAATTAATGCGCCAATGTTTGCTTCATCAAGTTTTTAACGTTTTTTCTCGACGTTATAATATGTTTGTTATTTAAGTTAGGATATTATATTTTTATTTTATTAATTAATTAGTTTAGGTTTATGTCCAGCAGTGGACTGCGATAATCTGATATCCAGAAAAATAATAATGTTAATAAACTAAATAAAGGATAATTTTGTTGGAATTGCATCACACTAATATTATAATGGTGAAAGTTTGTGAGTGTGTGTGTGTGTGTTTATATGTTAGTTACTTCTTCACGCTTAAACGGCTGGACCAATTTTGATAAACATTTGTATGGTGGTAGCTGACACTCTCGATTAACATATAGGCTACTTGTTATTCCGATATTTTCACGGGATCGACACTTACATTAGCGGGTGAAACCGCGGGGCACAGCTATTACTTAAATATGATTTAAAAAAGTGTAATTGTTTTCGAACATTCTGTTCTGTAGGCACATTCAGCCGCTGCCATGGTTTCAAACTTGTACATTTGTAATAAAAAACAATAATACTTTGTGATTAGTAACAATATTGTGAAATAATTTCGAAGAACAAAGAAAATGAGAACCAGTCTGTTGTTGGATTACAAATTAAGAAGGATCCTTGTTTTTTATTACTTACTAGCTGTGCCCCGCGGTTTCACCCGCATAAGTGTCAATCCCGTGAAAATATCGGGATAACAAGTAGACTATATGTTCCATCCAGTGTGTCAGCTACCTCCATACAAAATTGTATCAAAATTTGTCCAGCCGTTTGAGCGTGAAGAAGTTACAAACATATAAACACACACACACACACAAACTTTCGGCATTATAATATTAGTGTGATTTGCCTGAATAACATGTTACGTATCATATCATATCATCACGCCTGTATGGCCCGACGGGTTAGCCAGAGATCTACGCACATTCCGCCAGTTATGCTTAAGTCCCATGTGACTGGGGGCGAGCCTTTATTCCTAATGACAAACACTGTTTTACAAAAACCATAGGTACAGTCAACAAAAGAGATAATTATGCAGGATCGTCGGTTATAGTTGAAGTATAGTAAGAAACCGATGGATGTTATCTACAAAGGTTTCTATTACAATATTTTGTATAGGTTATTTTTTATTTTTATTTAGTAGAACATAAAACTGAGATCCTTAAGTGCCGAGTTGAGCTGCTTGATTCTTGACAAATGCGTGAACTGTCTGGACAGGTCCACTCAATCTGTATGGTTATTTCCTCAAAATATTATTTCATACACCAATCTACATAGTCTTCACATGATCTGACCAAGATTATGTCTGGACTTTACTTTAAAACGGACTGTGACGTCAGAGTTTGTTTCGCCCTGTCTTCTCGGTATAGTCGGATAGGAAACGCCGTCTAGTTTTTTAAATATTTATGACATGTACAAACCTGCTCACAGAAATAAAATCATTATATTATCATTTCCTTTTTTATTTTTACATTTACCTAATCAATCATATTTGTTGTGATTAAATTCTGTCCGAAAAACATAGAACAAAAAGTGATCTACCGATGGAGGTGCCCAGAATATGGAAAAACGCAGTATTTTAATTTAAGTTTGAATTACATTTAAATCAAACGTGGAAATTGTAACAGCTGTTCTTGTGCTAAAATCACCAATAATTTAACTAACATGATTAACAACATGGGTTTAGGTACTCCAGCACTGTTCCAAACCCTACAATTTCTTTTCACATCAATACAATTTCCTTGACCAGTCCATGTCAGTTACGTGATTACCGAGCTGCAGAGCGACCTGCACAAGATCATCATGAGGTGAGCCATATTTTATATTAATTTAACATTTAACTAATGTTTTAACTTTATGATACCTCCCGTGAACGGACATATTTCCATTACTGTACACGGTTTTCGTTTTGTGGCTAAAACCAAATTATAAAACTGGTTAAGTTTTTTAGAAATAAATAAATAATATGCGTGACCTAATATTAGTAAAATATCTATAATAAAACAAGGAGTTCTGAGTTGAATTATAAAAAAATGAGAATTTCGTAAAAAAATACAGTTGACTTAAATTACTTTACTGCCGTCGATCGATATTTATTTATTTAAACCTTTGTACCTTAATGTGTGCTAGATCACATTAAGGTACAAAGGCGGACTTAGTTCCTTATATATTCTGAACCAAAGATGGTATAGAGATAAGATGGCAGGTGGTCTGGAGAAACTATTGCAGAATTTATGTCTTTTACATAAGTTTGAAATAGATTTAGCATTTTTTGTCTCCAATAAGCGTCGCTTTTTAAATAAACTGTTGAAAACATATCGTTTACTAGCGGACCCGACAGATGTTGTCCTGTCCAAACTTTAATAGTTCACACAAAAAGCCCATAGAAAATATGGATATATTCGTTCAAATATTTTGTATTGCGCTTAGTTTATTTAATATAGTCATATATTTGCAAAAAAAAAACACTGATTAATGTGATTTTAATTTGACCTAAAATAAAAAATAATAAATATTAGTGTATTTTCGTTAGCTGCTATATTTTTATACCATCGTCATTATTTTGGTGGTCTGAATGATTTCTAAAAGTTTGTCCATCTATTTTAATGGGACCTTGTATATTATAACTGTTTTATTTTTATTATTATTTAACTTATCTGGTAAACAGTATGAGTATAGTATTGGATAGCGCGGATGCGAATTGTGTGTGTCTAAATTCTCGGATAATTATTCTGAGTGCAAAGTCGAGTCTACGTAATTTCGAGCTTTCTATTTTAATTGCTAACAGCAGGGTGAATTTTAAATTAGGATAGAGTACATTATTAAAATATTATAAATAAAAAACAAACTTATTGTTTTAATCTAGAACGGTAATTTAATCGATAATTATTTATTTTTTTGTATTTTTCGCAATTACGTCGGAAAACACTTCTGAAAACACTGGATTTTTTATGATAAAATACGGAGAAAAATTATCTAAGCATCACTTTTCTGAACCAAAATGTTAATGTTAACCAAAATGTTACTTAAAGTTTTTCCATTTTATACGAAGCACTATTTCAATTACCTATTAAATTCTAAACGCCTATCCATATCTAATAAAACCCTGCCCGTATTTACTTTTCATTAAAAAAAAAAACACCAAAAACCGGAATCAGAACAAATATATCCTGAAAAAACAAGTTTCAAAACTTACCTGAAAACCTCGAAGACTCGTAAGGAACAACGCACACGCGGGGAGATGCGGCGTGCCTCGACCGCGCTCACTTGGAACTGTGCGCCAAACTTATGTGGCGGACATTTATAAGCGTTCGCGGACCAATGAGTGGTGATCGGGCGGGCGGGATTGTACCTATAGGAAGCTACTGGTCAATGAGAAGTGTCCTTTTTATATTATGGGGAGTTTAATCGTAACTTTATGGAGATATTTTAATATGTTTCGGATTAAGGCGAACTATAAATATGTACAAATAATACGTTGAATTGATTGATCGATAAATAAGGAATATTTTGGTAAAGACTGCAATACCAAATTACTCCTAATTAAAGCACATATACTTGCATTTTGTTTTATTCTTTGTTTTTATTCTAGTTATAAGTAATTTTTGTCTAGAAGAATTTGTTTTGTTTTATTTGTTTAAGAAGATTTTATTCCTGTGTGTATTTTGATTTCTTATTCTTTTTTTTAGTTTTTAATTTGTGGAAGCTTGTAAATGGCAAACGTAAGCGCTAATTCTGCATTGTTTATCTAGATATTAGACTGTAAGCTTTCTGAAGAATAAATAAATAAGTTATTGGTAAGGGTAAAAAGTTGTTTGATTTTTATTATGAAAATTTTATGGGAAAATAATTTTACGTTCGTACGTAGGTTGTGAGCAGTGGTGGCTCAGTGGTAACGACCGTGGCTTACGAGTCGTAGGTTTGAACCCAGGCCGGCGCTTTACTTTGTGTAAATAATTTTACCACCACTGCTCTCAAAACGGTGAAGGAAAAAACATCGTGAGGAAACCGGCTTGTCCTAGAACCGAAAATCCGAATATGTGACATCTACCAACCCGCGCTGGACCCGCGTGGTGGATTACCGCCCACTCCCTCTCAAAGAAAGGTGGCCTGTGTGCCAGCAGTGGGAACTTTATAGGCTTATTATTTACATAAATGGCTAAATAAATAAGTACCAATGTGACTTTTTCTTATGTATCGTCTGCGGGGGTTTTGTCCGGTTGGCTTTAAAAACCGACCTCTTTGAATGTTTTATAAGTTGATTATGTTGAAGGTTGTAAACTAAACGACCACGTCTTTAGATGTGTAGGTATGTGTCATAGAACAAACCTTTTTTTTTTCAGGATGGAAATCATCAAATGACCCCTCCCGCTCTGGGTGAGAACACACCTGTCATACTAGCTTGTCATTCGTTGAAAAATGTCCGCCTGTGTCTGCTCTGAGAGAATTAAATCTGCCAGCGCTGGGGCTCTGTCTCGTATAGGGTCTTAGCATTATGCTGAGCGTTGGTCGTTTTGCGTAGATGTGACGCATACTTTCTCCCAAATTTTTATTTTTGTTTTTCTGTTGTTTGTGTCTTTTATTTTTATGCGTCATGTTTGCCGCAAATAAACGTATTTTCTTTCTTTCTATCTGGGGTGCAATTCTCGTAATTTTAAGAACGTTCACAGTCTGATTTGTGTCAATCTGTCAAAAATACCTCTAATTTCCCTACATTTTGACAAGTTTTTGACATTTGTATGTCGCCGATATGAGGCTGCGACTAAATTTCGAATGTTTTAAATTAGGAGAATTGGCCTTCAGATCAAATCTTATAATATATTCTTATTTTCCTACCAATAATCCATCAGATTACATGTATAATGTAATATTAGATTAGAAGATCAGCTTGCAGAGTTGGCAGCACGCGTGATGATGTAAAGTAAGTAGATTACACTAGATTACAATTATAATAATCACACTAATATTATAAAGGCGAAAGTGTGTGTGTGTGTGTGTGTGTTTATATGTTTGTTACTTCTTCACGCTCAAACGGCTGGACCAATTTTGATAAAATTTTGTATGGAGTTAACTGACACCCTGGATTAACATATAGGCTACTTTTTATCGTCATTTACGCGAGTGGAACCGCGGGGCGCGGCTAGTTAATAATAAATAGAAAGAAAGAAAAATTCTATATTTAGCACAAACAAAACTTTATTATTTTTAAATACATATATAACATATTTGATTAATTCTAATTTTAAAACAAAAATTTGTTGACTTTGCCAATTTAATTTTTAAGTAATAATGAAACTGTGTGTTGTGTTTTGCCTTATTTTTGTTTATTTTTCTATTTTATTTTTTATTTAATGTACAGACGCCAGCACATCAAGCTATTACAATCTGTCAAATTTCTTTAATAGACTTTCAACTTTATCGCTAATGTATAAGGTTCAAAGTTGACAGTATCGTGTAGCTTGATGTGCTGGCGTCTGTACCTCTTGCTATTGTATGATCCAACTGTTGATTGAAATAAAGGAATTGAATTGAATTGAAAACGCACATTACAAAAAAAAATTATAAAGTATACACAAACAAAGTAGTCAAAAGCATTATACTTAAGCATATAAAAAGTTGACAATTCTGTCCATTGCGTGATGCCAGGGACCAAAGACAATTTACATTCATCTGTGTTGCGCTTGCGACACTTGCAGATCATCATCATCTGCCTATTACGGGTCGTCAGTAGCCCGAAAGTCTGACAGCCAGTCTTACTGACACCCCTTGGTATTACCCAGTAACTGGGTTGTGGAGGTCAAATAGGCAGTCGCCCCATGTAAAATACTGGTATTCAGTTGCATCCGGTTAGACTGGAAGCCGACCTCAACCTAGTTGGGATAAGGCTAGGCAGATGACATCGGCGATTCACTTTGTGAACATTTCAACTGTCTACCTATTACGGTTCATGAGATACAGCCGTCTGACAGACAGATGGATGGGTGGACGGACGGACAGTGGAGGCTTAGTAATAGGGTCCCGTTGGTACCCTGGGTACGGAACCCTACAAAGTCTACTAAACTAAAAACTCGATAGGTACTGGATTATATAAATGCAAAACCTACATCAGAAAAGCTTACAAACAAAATAATTAAAAGAATGAAAAATAAAAACTTTTTTACAAAAATAAACAACCGACTTCAAAAGACTGCTTAGAATAAAAAAAACAGTGGCACTCCGGGAGTGCCGACAGAAGTGAAAACTTGAACAATTACGTGTGTATTTTGTGAATCGTCTTATAAACAAAACGCGCGGTACCGGCTACGGCCATCCGTCTTACGAATTTTCGATCAGGTCACGTGTCCTGACGCGAGTTTATCATTTTTTACCCATTACAAAAAAAGTGTACAACGCCGCTAAAGAAGTTTTCACTTCTTAAAATGATATCTGCAAGTTGCATCCAGTTGTAAAAGTCGTAGGCGTTACGGTTCCACGTACTGGTCTAGGGAAAGAGATTCTAGATTATTTATTCAGATAGGACACCTCCCTGGAAATCGTGGGTGTGTCACTAAAGGTGGCTAGGGAACTGAGATGAAGTGTGAAATTTTCATACAAAATGTTCTTGCGAACTAGAAAATTGAAGCATCTTGTCTCAGATAGGTTGGATTAGCTGTCTTTGTTAATTAACAGAGTGCAAGAGTGAAAAAAGAGAGCTCGAAAATTGGTGTATCCTTTTAGAGTGTTAAATTGAAAAAAATATGGTTTTTCTATTTCGTGTAACTTGTTAAGTAATATGTGGAATAGGGATTTAACATTTTGGTATATGTTCTTTGACTCTTTGGTCTAGTATCATGTAAAAGGAATACACGATTCAATTAATTTTTCTCGATAGAAAAAAATTGCAAAGTTAATATATATAAATATTTTTTTCGACATCAAACCGTAACAATAATATAAAATAATCAAAAGTAGAGAATTATCATCTCAAAGTTTACTCAAAGTAGTTGGCAGCATTGCCACGTTGTATGCTGACAGCGATGCGGACGAATTTTTTGATGCCCTGTGATTCCTTTTATTATTTGAAGTCTGTTAGCTTGTCAGCGGGATTGTCCGAAAGGGTTACCGCTGGCTCGGAACATAAAGGGCTAAGGAAGGAACACGGGTGGGTTTTAGTCAGTAAGAGTCTGACACTCCCTTCCGCTCCACCCAGAGCGGGAGGGGTCATTTGATGATTTCCCATCCTGAAAACAAAAAGGCTGTTAGCTTATATATTACCTATATAAATACAAAAAAAAAATTGAGGCATTGAATGACATTTCACGAATTTTTACTTACGTCGGGAAGCCACTGAAGCTACGTGCTACTTCTAACAGTAGACTGCTATCAGATTATGTTAATGATGATTCTCAGTAGTAAAAATATTTGAACTCAGATGGCCGATTAATTCCGTAGTTGAGCTTGCGTAAAGTTCACCGAAAACATTTCACACTAACTACGCCACGCAGTTTTCCCCGCATAAGTGTCGATCCCATCTCGGAATATCAGGTTAAGAAAATATCCTATGTCTTAATACAGGTCATGGTCTACTAGGGTTGCCACCTTTTTTTTGAAGAAATATAGCATTTTTCTCAAAACCTTGCCAAAATATAGTACTTTTGGGAAATTTTGGAAAAAAAATAGTACACATTCATTCATTTATCATGTTTAAACATTATATACAAATTACAATCCTATATCACTTTATTGCACACCAGTTTAAGTAGGTACAAAAGAAACACACAAATACAGAATTACATTATTTATTTTTCGAAGTATATTTATTGTTACTCTGCGCTTTGGATATTAACAGTTTGTTGTTTTTAAAATAATTATACGAATCACAGCAATTTACTTCCATATTAATAAAAATCAGCAATTCATTTTGAATGAGCTTAATTAAACTTCTGTTTCTTTCAACATCAACAATGTCAGAGTGACAGACAGAACCACAGAATAGAAACAGAAATGACGTTTCGTTGCATAGCCGTAACTAGGCTTCGTGAGTGCGTTTCGTTCTAAAATTCACAACGCGTCACTACGGGTACGTTCCAATTTAGACGATGTTTATACAAAAAAGTGCAGCAGTGGAGTTAGCAATGTAAATATAGTATTTTTCGTACTATATTATATTTCTATAATAATACCGCAATACAATTCACAATTCACATTTTACAATTCTACAATTGACCGCAATATAGTACGATACTATATAATATAGTACAGGTGGCAACCCTATGGTCTACCCATATGACCAATGTTATCCAAATCCGCTCAGCCGTTTTAACGTGTAAGCGTAGCATACAAACATACCACAAAATCAAATCTTTTCTCATTATAATATTACTATTATACTTATTAGTATAGATTATATCACGCCTGTTTTTCTCATAGGGCTAGGCAGAGATGTATCGACCTATTTCGCCAATGTAATAAGGAGGCGAACCTATTGTCATAAATACTTTAATGACTTATAAATAATTCTCGGTATTGATAACAAGGCTTTTCAAAGGTTCTAAATTAAGAAGGTTGCTTAGCAACCAAGTAACTTTCTTCTTAAATAATCTGCTAGACGTCCGATATAACGATCGAGTTAAATATATAAAAAAGGATGGAGGTCGTAATATTCGAAAAGAAAAGCCAAATGAGGGATATTATACCCTCTTTTTGGATTTTCTTTTGGTACAATAATCTGTACCTGTGTGTGTGTGTGTGTCTGTATCTGTGCCTGTGTGTCTGTGTGTATCTGTGTGTGTGTGTGTGTCTGTGTCTTTTTGATAGCCAAACACATAAATGTGTCTGTCCTTATCCTTACCCAAGTCGAAATCAAGACCCGATTGTCTACAGTTTGCCCACAGCCTATTTTAACCTATTTCGGCCACATAATGCGAAGAGGAGACAACAGCATTGAAAAGCTGGTCATTGTTGGCAATGACCGAAGGAAAAGAAGCACGAGCTCGGTCAGGAACACGATAGTCTGACCAAGTAAAAGAAGTTATGTCCTCGAGCAGTTTTCAGCAGGTGGTGATGCCCACTTTGGGCCAGAGTCGATGGAGGCAGATTGTCCGCTAAAAGGGGTCCAGGGACCACGATCCTCAGCAATTAGGGATCACTGCGGTCCCAGTGCGGGTTGGTTGATGTCACATTTCCTCGAATTTGGTTCTAGGAGAAGTCGGATTCCTCACGATGTTTAAAGAAGCTCTCAGGGAAGAGATTGACGAGACAGCCGGAGGAGGTGTTCGACATCATCTTCAAGCTCGGCGAGGGGACTGCAATGAAAAGATTGGTTTTCAGTTTTCCACTTTTGGGCACAATGGCGGTTTAATTGCACAGTAAATATTATAATCTATTTAGTACTTACTTTGTGTTGTGTTGTTACAATAAAATGATTTAGTTTATTTTAAGTTTTTTGATTCAGTTTTGACAAGCCAGGCGTGTTTTTTAATTGTTTTATGCTATGGAAAATGCGTAAACTTTACACCCTGTTCCTCATACCTGAATAGTCTCATGTTTTGTGTAGGATGTAGGATGGGTGACTGTTGGATCATGAGAAAAGCCTTAAGCATTCTTAATATTCGTCGTCCAATTTGTTGCAATAATCATGATGTTACGGATACATTTGATAAAAGGATTTCACTCTGTTAAAGAATAACAATAATAAGGCTGCGTTTCCACCAGAGATGAGCGAGGATGCGTAGCGAGGAATGCGTGTAAAACTAACCAATAACAACGCTAACTTAGTTCAAGCTACGAAAATGAAGCGATGTTATTGGTTTGTTTCACATACCCCCCTCGCTACGCTTCTTCACACATCTCTGGTGGAAACGCAGCCTTATCCTGTTAAAGGTGGTTTGTTGAGCAGTAGTAACGGCCGCGACTTATGAATTGTAGGTTTGTAGGTTCGAATCTTAACAGTTAGTTTGTGTAAATTATTTCACCAACACTGCTCTCAAATCGGTTAAGGAAAACATCGTGAGGAAACCGGCATGTCCTAGAACCAAAAATTCGAAGACATGTGACATCTACCTACTCGCACTGGGCCTTTGAAGTGGATTAAGGTCCACTTCCTCTCACCAAAAGGAGACCTGTGTCCTAGCAGTGGGTACATTATATGCTATGGTTACGCTAGGTTGTTCGGTGGGCATTAAAACATCCTCTACGCCCGGGATATCCTGGGTTATTTGGCTGATTATCTATTCTTTTTTCCGCAACATGAACAATTGTACTCTAGCTCGTGCCGTTACGAGGAAAGTCATCGACATTTAAGAGGGCGCCGACCAAACGCCCGACCGCGCAGTGGCGCCCTCATCGTTTGTTTGGGTATTTCTTTTATTTTAGAATGAAAATGCAGAAAATAAGCACGTTAAGTCGTGCTCCACAAGATTATATGTTAATATTTATTATAAACGGTAGTTTTACATTGATTAGTTTTATAATTATCACTAAAACGGATAATAATGGCCACTATTTTCTGCATTTTCATTCTAAAATAAAATAAATAACCAAACAAACGATGAGGGCGCCATTGGCGGTCGGCGTAGCCTTAAGTCACACCTCGGTAACTTGAGCTTATTGAGAGATGTTGGTATCACTTGAATTCGTGCTCACTCCGCCGACTCAGCGATGCGTAACGATAAGAAATAAGTAAGTTATCTGGAAAAAATATTATTTTCAACTCGACTCAAGTTGGTTTCTTTTTTGATATCTGCCGTTTGTCACCGGCGCTGTTAGGTGTTCTTCAACGGTTAAAGTTTATTCGCGTTTTGAGTATTATTATTATTCATCTCACAAGGTGGTCCGACGACCTTGTGAAGGCCGCAGGAACCCGTTGGATGCGAGAAGCACAGAACCGGTCGAAGTGGAGGTGCTTGGGGGAGGCCTATGTCCAGCAGTGGACGTCTTTCGGCTGAAATGTTGATGATGATTATTCACTTATTCATTCGAGTTATAATGACTCATAGAAAAAATACAAAATTCAATACAATACATCACACAATAATATAAAATCAAATACAATACAATACATCACATAAAAATACATTAACAATATAATAAAAAACCACCGCACCTTCAACCCTTACAAAAATGGCTGACGACTGTAGGTGACGTGCAAGTCACTGCAGCGTCGCATGTATGGACAGTCGAACCTGTCCGCTGTCATCGTCAGCACGCTATTGGGGCTGCCGCGCATCCTGCACACCAGAGACATAGTTGCATAGAAGCAGTCGACGCTAGCTTCGGCAAACATGCCCGAGGCACTACAGTGTCGCATCAGCGCTCTGAAGGCGTTGTTATATTGGATGCGGAGGGCTTCGTATGCTTTTTGGGTGTGATTCACCCACACCTACCACCAGGTGGCAGGCACATCCAAGCGCAAACTGTGATCATGAATTTAGCACACGATTCTAGCGTGGAAATTTTTCTTCGGTTATTAAAAAGGTGGTCTAGTAGAAATTACTGCGGCTTACGAGGTTTAGGTCGTAGGTTTGAACCCCACCATGGCACGCACATTACTTTGTGTAAATTATTTCATGAGCACTGCTCTGAAAATGGCGAAGGAAAACATCGTGAGGAGACGGGCATGTCCTAGAATCATGGCCTCTTTTACAGCCCACTCTCTCTCTCACAGAGAGGAGGCATTTGTCCCAGCAGTGGGAAAATAATAGGTTTATTATGCTATTCTAATGCTATGTTTTCTTGGTTCATCAGTGACTGAGAGATAGCAATATGAAGTTTTAAATTACTTTAGCTGGTTTTAATGTAAGATAATATTGCAACCTCCAACTTGCAATGCTAACTGTACGAGCAGAATTCTAAGTGATATTTATAACCAGGGCGTCTACATTACAAACTGTTGTGTAATTTATCTTGGCTATGAAAGTAAAGCGTGGGGTGTAAACCGAGCTTTTTTAAACTTCCCGTTTAAGTCAGTAATAGAAGAATTTAAAACTAAGCAACATGATCCCTTTCGTTTTAATAGGCGTTGTAAGAAAACACTGCGAGAAAGATTTTTTTTTATTTTTTAGGTACCTGCGGGTTAACACACAAAATATTTTGTTATTTCTTTACATTATAATATTACGACTATTTTCTTGACAGCTTATTTATTTATTAATAACATTTGAGTTGAGATTACGTGATGTGATTATATGTCACTCACTTTTGTTTATTATTTATATGTGAGTTTGTTTCGGTCTTTCTTCTCAGAGTTGTCGTATAGGAAACACCTATTTCCTCTAGTTTTAAAACATAATTTAATTTGCGACGTGTAAGAGTGTTAATTTAAACGAATTTAATGAAATAAATATTATTTTTTAGTATACCCGCATTTTTCCAGTTGTGTTTAAGCCCATAATGAGTCCCATTTTTCCAATAGGGGGCGAATTATTCTATTCTATCCCTTTCTATTGGGTATAAATCTATACTTCGGGCTAATCTGTATACTTATTTACATATTATAAACTAGCTGTGCCCGCGACTTTGTTCGCGTTCATGTCGCGGTACCCTAATTATTTTTCTAAAATAAAAGTAAGCGTTATGGGGATTAGCCGGAACAAACAGATTGACAGACAAAAAATTTAAAAATTGTTTTTTCTTGTTATACGTACTTATAATAAATATTCTATTCTATTATATTCCCTAAGTTGAAGTAAATGTAAGCCAATAAAAAAACGGTCACGATCCGATTAATAGTTGCGGAGAAATGCGTGGACAAACATACGTACGTCTCTAAAATTTTGTATATTTGTTTGGAAGCCCTAATAGATTTTCATAAGTGAATATAATGTAATTCCAACAATATTATTACATACATACGTGTCAAATTGATAACCTCCTTTTTTTTTGAAGTCGGTAAAAAATAAATAAAGTGGGCATGATAAATCAGCAGGAAACTGTGCGTCGCGGCTGCGCCAAATCAAGCAGTATACCTATATCCATAAATAGAAAGAAAGAAGAAGAAAGAAAAATTGTTTATTCTGCACAAACAAAACGCAAATTACAAAATAAACCGGTCAAATGCGAGTCGGACTCGCGTACCGAGGGTTCTGTACTAGGTACATACCTAGTACGGAATAATCCGGTATAATCCGAAAACCGTAACTTTGTAGTTACATAACTACAAAGTTACAGTTTTTGGATTTTTACCTTAACTTATGCTACATGACAATGCTTCTTGCCAAATTTCATGATTCTAGGGCAACGGGAAGTACCCTATACATTTTGATTTCCTTGAGTATGTCGAAATATTCGTTTTTTGCGGCATAAACGGCCGTATCTTTTATTTACGTTAACTTAGAATTTTGATTTTTTCACTGCGCACACATAAAGGGTCTTGACAGACAAATGGACAACAAAGTGATCCTATAAGGGTTAATTTTTTTTCCTTTTGAGATACGGAACCGTAAAAAAGACAAAATATACACATACAAAGTAGTCAAAAGCCTCGTGCTCAAGCTGATAGCTGCAACAAATAACCTAATTCATGGGTTGGTCTGATTAATCACAGCAATCTCAAAGAGCATTTGACCAATTTGTAAAAACCTCAGCGTAATTTTAAACGCATTTCTTTGGAATAGTTCCCTTAGACGTTATGCGGCCCTTGGGAAATCGGGCACTAAGGCGCATCAAGCCCCCATCGAATGTCTCATCAAAGATTTTTGGTTTTTGTTTGGTTTCTGTTTTTATCTGATATATTTGGTGTGTGTCTTTTAGTCTGTGCTAAATAAATTTATTTTTTTCCTCCCCTTCCTTTTATTTTTAATTTCGGTTTCTGAGAGCTATCTAAAAAAATAAATAAGATGGAATCAGCGGTGCTATTCTGTAAAAATCTCACCGTGAAAACTTAGGTGAAGTGAGCGTGGAGTGAGCTGTCACTAGTGTCAACTCTTAGCAAAAACAAACTCACTTCACCTAAGTTTTCACGGTGAGATTTTTACGGAATCGACCGGCAGATGGTATTTGTCAGTGGGTCGCCTTGGGGTTGGAAGATAGATGCAAGAAAAATCTTTGATTTTAAAGGGTATATTTTACTTTTTAACCTTTCTTACCAAGGGGTATATTGTTACCCTGTAACGTACCCTGCGTTGTAGAGATTAGATACGCAGTCGCTCCATGTAAAATTATCATCATCATTATCATTTCAGCCGAAAGACCTTCACTGCTGGACATAGGCCTCCAAACACCTCCACTTCGACCGGTTTTATACTTCTCGCATCCAACAGGTTCCTGTGGCCTTCTCAAGGTCATCGGTCCACTTTATGGGAGGCCTTCCAACACTACGTCTTCCGGTACGCGGCCGCCACTCCAGAACCTTTCGGCCCCATTGGCCATCTGTTCTGCGAGCAATGTGCCCTGCCCACTGCCACTTAAGTTTGGCCATTCTTTGGGCTATGTCGGTTACCTTGGTTCTCCTGCGGATCTCTTCATTTCTGATTCGATCATGCAGGGAAACTCCAAGCATAGCCTTCTCCATTGCCCTTTGGGTGACTTTTAGCCTTCCAATAAGGCCCATTGTGAGCGATCATGAAAAATACTGGTACCTACATATTTAGCTACATCCAGTTAGAATGGAAGCTGGTCACAACATAGTTGGGAAAAGACTAGACAGATTGAATGGTGTCTAAATGTTGATATGGTGGTCGAAAATAACTGCTACAGTTATCAATCTTTTGGCCATATTAGAACCTAAATTTTAAGGCATTTCTTTATTCAAATAGTTGGCTCTTTTAATAAAGAAAGGTCTTTATTAAAAGAGTTGGGGTCAGCTTTCATTCAACAAGGACGGAGGACCATATAGATCTATCCATAAAAGTTGTTCTTTTAAATTCAACATCACCATTTCATATCACAATCACCCACTGCTCCTCACCCAGGCCTCCTTTTTTTCCTGCCATTCTCCACGGCTTCAGTGTCCCTAGTTTAAGTATTTTCTGCTTGTTTTTTTCTACCAGTAGCTGCGCGCACACTAATATCTCCCGCGTTGAAGGCTAGTCACCGTTGAGATTGACTGCCGTGGTCGAATTACGGTCTGGAGGACTTTTTATGTTCTGCAAGTTTGACTAATACATTAAATTTAAAATAAAATACTTTCAGGCGTTTTGAGCAAATAGCCAGGCGAGTTTTAAAACTCAAAACAGCTGACTAACGTTATAACTAACTTGATTTACGCTATCATAATTAAAAGACATAATCCCCGGATCTATATTTTCACGATTATCACGTCATTATCTTTTAATTATTTTATGAATTTCCTAAAAATTTACCCAATTGTGTCAGATTTAATAGATAGTACTTTTATAGCCTAATATTATCGGAACATTTGCGATCGACACGACATTTCCTTAAAGCCCATTGAATCAATACTATAGCAAATGATATCAGCGTTTCTTTGTATAAATACTTCAATCTAGCGTTTTAGGGGATCGTAAATGCAGTTAATAACCCAATGGTAGTGTTTCCTTCGTTTATTTTTAAACCAAACGACTGTTCTGTTGTCAAAATTAACAACTGAATAAACAGCTACGGCGTAGCGTCACCGTAGCCCGTAGAGCTTCTCGTAAACCCGTAGTAGCTCGTAGCAAATGCTCGTAGACCTCTGATTTAGTTATGGTGCCTTCTCAAATGTATAAACATAAACGGCTTATAAAGTTTTCACTGCTGGTACGCAGGCTTTCTCAGTGTGAGTGGGACTGGCCCGTTATCCACCATGCATTTCCTTAGGGCAACTCCAATGCGGGCCACGAGGAGCGTGCAAAGGGCGAATCTTAATTTGAATTTTGAATTTTGCTAAATAAGACAACTTACATGTGTCAAAGGTAATATCGTCGCTTAACTATGGAGAGGTAAGGTTGATAATTAGATCGGCAATTTCAAAATAACAGCTTTTTACCATAATATAAATGTATATATATACTTACGGGTAGGTACTTATAATAAAAAATAAAAAAAACATTTATTTATTGTTTGTCTGTCTGTGGCTAATCTGCGAAATGGCTGGGTCGATTTTGACGGATCTGTCAGGGTAAATTAGGTTATTATTTAACCTCTTTAGGGGATACAATATAATTGAATACTCTTTATTATGTACACCATATAAATTACAGACATAAATATAGAAACTGTACAAAGGGTGACACAATGGGCGGTCTTATTGCTAAGACCGATCGTTTAAAGACAACCTTTGGATGGATTTAAAAAGGGGAAGGGCAGACAAATACTGTAGGTAGTCCGTGGTGTACCATCTACATAATACAATAAATATATACATAAAGTATATTATACTAATCTAAATAAATATAATAATATACTGTTAGGACAGAAGTGAAATCACAATTAAATAGAAGAATTATTTGATATCCTAAAAACTAATTACATGAATTATAAAAAAAATTATCAACCATAGCAAAATTACAATCAGAGGAACAAAATCATCACTAATCAAATTAAAGAAATCAACAAGAGATTATTGAGATACCAGATTACACCGAACGGCTGACAGCTGACGGATAGCGCTTCTGCACGCAACGTTGTCTAAAACGCCAAACAAAGACCAGAGAGCCTGGCCTGCCGCTTACGGCAGCCTCCTTGTAGTGACCGCGTCCCACGCGCTCCTGGGCCGGGTAGTAGTATCCAACAATACATATAATAATAAACATGAAACAGGAACAAAGAAAATATAATGATGATGTTTAAGGAAAGTGGAAGTGCTTTTGGGATGTTGTTTGTTTGTTTGAAGTTTGTGACAGATAACTTCTTAACAGTCACATAACTTATTGGCAGATAGCTAATGTTATAAGGAGTAAGTTTTATTTAAGAAAAGAACTAGTGCTGGACCTTTTTGCCGCAGCCGTGAGGCACACTTTCTTGCAAATTTGTTACATCAGACGTTACACTTTCTATTTGATTCTTACTTGTTGCTACCCTGATGTATGTATCTGGTGTATTGTGTGTCTTTTAGTCTGTGCTAAATATATTTTTTTTTCTTTCCTTCTTTAGTAAAGATACACATTATTGTTTTTCGATATCCACGTGAACGAAGTCACCCGTGACTTCTGAGGACAACTGAGGAAGTCGTGCAGTATTTGAAGGTGAAGACCAACTGGACTCTGAGGGTCGAAAGGTTGGAATCGCGCCACAACATCAACTTTAAGTCATTCGTGGTATGTGTTCCAACCCAACATCTACAGACCTGTCTGAAAGAGGACTTTTGGCCGAAAGGTGTCGTATATCGACGTTTCCGAGGACGGTTACGCGACACCACGCAGCGAAACACGACGCCGACAACGTTACGTGTATAATCATAGTTTTAAGTTGTTTTAATATGTATTAGTTTATTATTGTATAAGTTTATTTTGTGTATTTTATGTATGGGCCTTAGTTGCCTGATAATAAAATGATTATTATTATTATTAACTTTCGATCGACCCGTGCGGCTGTTATCATTTAACAACGATCCCCGGCACCACCGTTATTAAAAAAAAAATTTACGGAACCTCATCAAAAACTCGAGTATACAGCATAATGTTCTCCCGTTCAAAAGTCTCGGAATAAAGCAGATAACATCAGCCAATAGCGAGCGATGCGTGGGTCGGGTCGCGGTGACGTCACGCTCAATGACGTCAAGAGCTTGCACTGACACAGCTATATTTTATACGAGCTCTTAGGAAAGTGTTCATTGTTAATTAAATGATTTTAAGTTGATTAAGCTTATCAACTTAAAATCAAGAGATTTTTTTTTTTCAAGATTGTTCAGAAGTGACTTTTAAGTGCCTTTCACACTAATACGAGTATTATAAAGGCAAAATTTTGTGTGTGTGTTTATATGTTTGTTACTTCTTCACGCTCAAACGGCTGGACCAATTTTGATAAAATTTTGTATGAAGGTAGCAGACACCCTGGATTAACATATAGGCTACTTTTTATCCCGATATTCCTGCGGGATCGACACTTATGCGGGTGAAACCGCGGGGCGCAGCTAGTTTGAAATAAATGCTTCGACATTTTCATTTTGACAGTTCAACAACATTCATTGCATTATTTACGTTGTTGAGCAGGTTTTTTTTTGAACATATGAAGCAATGGGTTTAGCTATAACCTTCAAAATGATCCAGATTGTGTTTGTAAGTTATGTTACGCAATTAGGAAGAAAATAAACTACAATTTTCCAGTATTGTTATGTTTTGATATTAAAATCTTTTGTTTTATAATTGTAAAATAATTAGGTACTAACTACTGAAGTATTTAAAGCAAACTAATTCTTTTAAATGATCGTGTCCCTACTTAATATGAAACCCATAATAAATAATAAAAATAAATTAAATAATTAATAATTTTTAATAACATTACTTCAGCTCCTCTTTTCTTTACTTTATATAAATCTCTGCCTGACCCCTCGGAGATTATAGGCGTGATGTCATGTAATCTCTTTAGACTAAAAAGCATGATATTTTTACGAAATATCCAGCAAAAAAGTTTTCATAACAAAAATAATTTGCGTAGGCCATTATCCAATTTTTGCGAGTCCGCCCCACTTCAACGTCATACCATTATACAGACCAATAGTAATGCAGGGTGTAGGTGGCTACCTACGCAAGTTAATATAAATGCTGACCTATAGGCAACCAGTGTAACTTGAACTCAAACTCAAAGCATTTATTTCAATCAAACCATTCAAAAGTGCCCGACTTTTCAATTGTCAAGAAGTCGGTCAGTCAGAAAATATGAAGCAAGTTGTCCATTCCAAAGCGTAGGTACCTATGGAGAAGAACGAGCAATAAACTCCATGGACCCTCTTTTAAACAAAAATATTAGTTGTTATTATTTTTGAATTTATAATTTTAATGTGAGAACGATGTAAAAAAGACGTACGCGTTAAAAGCGTCCAGAGTAGAGCAAATATGTAGTAACAAAACCACCATCCAAACATAAAATAATTAAAAATAAGTCGAGGCAGCTAAGTGATGACCAGCTCCAACTGACGGCGCCCTTTCACGAAAATAACGCATAAATCAGCACCATTCAGCTCAACCATTTTGAAGGGAGCTAAATGATCCAACACACATGCAACCGTCAGCGAAGCATTTTTTTTATCAGCAAGGCTTGCAATGGTTTTGTATTATACACACCAGTCTGTATATATAATCAACCTCCTATGTTCGCACTGCTGGGACACAGGCCTCCTCTCTGTGAGAGGGAGTGGCCGTAATCCACCACGATGTCACATGTCTTCGAATTCATGGTTCGAGGACATGCCGGTTTCCTAACGATATTTTCCTTCACCGTTTAGAGAGCAATGGAGATGAAATCATTTACTAATTCAAATACATATTGTAATTTTCAAGGCAACATGACCATCAATTAATTTGCCTAATCCAGTACATTTAGAACTTCCAGAATTCAGTGCGAAGTTATAATGCGCTCATAGTGTAGATACATCTTGTAGAAGTGGGTAGTCGATGTTAAGAACATCAGTGTTAGAAACTACAAATAGGGTTGTTATCTATGTAAGCGTGGGATGCCGTTCGTAATAGGTTAATGTCTATATAGATATAATATTATGTAGTTAAATGGGTTTTTATTTTATTTGAAAACAGTAAGTATACAGCGTGGCGCTTCAATGGCGACATTAATTTAACACACGTATACGGTTTCGCGTTTTTGTTTTATGAACATATTTTAATTTCATTATCTATTATTTATTTACGATTTTCTAAAATACTTAGCATCTTGGAGCAACCTGGAAAAGAGAGAGAGAGCCCTATGTCGGCGAGCGGCGCAGGCGGTAGTTTTCAAATAACGAATTATTTTATGCTGTTATAATTTTTATGATTATTTATGCTACAATGCAATATTACTAGATTATATTATTAGAAGATTATTACTGGCCACTAGCCCAATGAAAAAAAAAAAATTAATGTCGCCATTGTAGCGCCACGCTGTATTTTCTCAAAACATATTTTCACTAATGTGCTCTATTTTAATAATAGGGACGCGTCCCGGCTTCGCACGGTTTTTACGATTTGACAAAATACCGAGATTTCTTTATTATATATAAGTTTAATATTAATATATTAAATAATAATCAAGTATGTTTGAGAAAAAAAATAATGATTAACAATTAACATTTTAACCGCATGCCGCAGGAACCCGTTGGATGCAAGAAGCACAGAACCGGTCGAAGTGTAAGGAAACGTACACACAGTATTAGCCAATATCCATAAATCACGTCTATCTTGGGAGCATAATCATCCTGTCTCGTTCACACTTTTGGTACACAGGCGTCCTCTTTGTGAGAGGGAGTGGGCCGTAATCCACCACGCGGACCTAGCGTGGATTATTGGACGTCACACACCTTCGACTTTTTTATTCTATTAGGTCACTCAGTACCTATTACCTACTTGGAACAAAATATAGAAATTATAATGTAAAAGGCTTAACCTAACCTAGCTTAATGTAAAAACTTAACCTTAGGCCCAAAAATTATATTAAATATAAAACAGAGCGCGTTTTTACATAATCCACTTTAGGTAAATCCAGCAAAAATAAATATTATGAGAACATATGCATACACAGCACACGCTTGAAAATAATTTCAGCTGTGTTGAAAAACAAAGGCAAATTGGTTTACCTGAGTAGCCATTATTTTGTATGTAAACGTATTTACCCTATGGACTCCTGTGTGAAATAAATGTTTTCTATTCTATTAGGCTAATGTACGAGACAGCTCTGTTTTTTTGGTTCGGATTCAAATAAAATGTATTATTTTAAATGCTTGATGGGTTTCGGGTTGTAGGGCTTTGGCGGCAAAAAGGTACTTATATTAATTTTATTCAGGATGACGCCAACGAGGAACATATTAAAGGAGGGTTGTCAGTATGCGATTCTAGTTCGGAAATGAATCGGTAATTTACATGGAGCGACTGCTATCTGATGTCATCAAACCAAGTTTTTCACCGACTTCAAAAAAGGAGGTTCTCAATTCGGTTGTATTTTTTTTTTTATATTTGATACCTCAGTACGCCGCCATTTATAAACCGATTTGGAAAATTCTTTTTTTATTACAAGGATATACTTCCAGATTGATCACACTTTTATCAAAATATAGTTCTGAAGATCGGATCCATGAGGAATTGAGGGAACTCCTCAAATGCACACCTATAGCGATTTGGGTATTTTTTATAGTAACTCGTGTATTTGCTCTCGGAAACCACCATTTGGTGAACTGGAACTGATGAAGAAGACAACAGATGGCCAACGGAACTACTCAATAATAAATATTTCATGGGTTGCGATTCGATTACTTTAATATGGTTGCTAAGCAGTTTATGCTCGTCACAATGCGAATGGTGAAATGGGGCTGATGGTGGAATACTAGTAGAACTCCTCAACAATTAACGTCCCTGCATCGGTAAAAGCAATATTTTGTAAAAGGCGATGTGCAAGTTGACATTAGGCTATTGTAACTTAGATAAAAAGCGAGAAATAAAAACGTTTAACAAAAAAAAAACCGACTTACAAAAAAAAAACACTACAAAGTGAAAAATAACTTTAATTTCGGAAGACGGTTAGACTAAAAGCCGACCCCAACATAGTTGGGAAAAGACCAGGCAGATGACAACTGTCATAGATATTCGTATGACAACAAGAACCGACCGTTTTTTTGGGCTTCCGGCTACAGGGAGCTTTTAGACCAAAAGAGCATTGTCTAAACTTGGCCATTTTTAAACACGATGCTATGCAAAAAAGTAATTTACCATTATTTTAAATTATATTTTAATAATTATCTGATGAAATAACTTTGTATCAATTATCACTGTAAAAAATCTTTTTTTTTTAGTATCTGATTTGATCTAAAATTCGTTTCACGAAAGAATTACCTTCGCCGTAATGTTGGAACCATTGCTTTTCATTGAAGAATTGTTTTACCTTCAATGAAAAGCAATGGTGCCAACATTACGGCGAAGGGAATTCTTTCGTGAAACGCACGGTTCCGACTTTGGATTTGGTTTCGGTGTTGCCAAACCAAAATTCGTTAAAACAACAAATTAAAATCGATTTAAAATACAATGCAATCTCTCCAGTGTATTTAACATAGTTTTCGTTAAATTACATAAGTAAAAAAGCTTATAAACGATTTAGGACATAAATAATTATAAACTGACGTTTTGTACATTATTTCTGGAGAACTTATAACATTTTTATCGATTTCGAATGGATCGATATAGAATTGTTTTTTTTTTATGGCAACACGGTGCTTAAAAATATTGTGTCAATTTGTCAAAATGACAGTTAACATTCGCTTTGTTTCTTTGCATCGTGACTTCGTGAGTCTTGTTTTTGTGAGTTTTTTGACGACTACTTTGGTTTTTTGTTAAAATGGATTCCAATTCTTCCCTTCTTGACGACCCTCGCACTTCTATGGACCCCGAACCTTGTATTTACGTTGAACCTGGCACACCTACGGAATCGGATACGGATCAATTAAATGTTAAAAAAGTATCTAAATCTACATCTTGATACAAAACTAGGTTTATAGACTCATTCTTACTGATATGAGTTATTAAATCAATCACATACTATTAGCTGAACTGTTTGTTTACGAGTGGCCAAAGTCCTATAGAAAATGGACAATGCCCTTTATAAACGTTACATAGCACGTCCTTTAGTTAAGCGTTATTCCTGACACTGTCGCACAATGTCAAACTACAAGTGCAAGACAGAGACGAAAACATGTCTCAGTCAAACCACGAGCTTAGTAACGTATATTCAGGTCACATTAAATTAGCTAGCCAAACTCTGCAGACGTGATGGTACAGATAGGTATCTAAACACGACAAAATAAAAAAGATTCGGTGATCGATGATAAATCGGTCATGAAAAAAATCAACTGTTCCCTACATTTTTGACAAGTTATGCGAACATAAATGTGGGGAAAAGCTGATTTTTTGTCGCGACCGATTTCGTTCATTTTTTGTATATCGTCAGAAACGGCGATAACAAGTATGTATTAATTTGATTGTGAAACATTTCTCCGACATTCGTTTCGCCGTTGAACGGTTCACCGATAGAACGATTCACTTTTCATTTTTTCACCGATAGAACGTTTCAATGTCGAACGATTCGCCGACAGAACCATTTATTGCATTTATGTGGTTTCCATACTGTATAGATCTTGGTCTGAATGTGTAAAGAATGATCCCCATCCACGCACTAACTGCAGCAACAGCAAATCAAAGTAAGAGTGAACAGGCTTCTTCTAGGTAAGCTCACTCCATCGTAGACTTTGTCTCTGTCATCTCTGACCTAGACTAGAGTCAAGAGCAAACCCATTTCAAATAAAAAAATAAACTTCACAGATTGAAGAGTCCACGTATGTTATTGCCTTCAAAGAAAACAATAGAACAAACGACTACTTACCTTTGTACTATAAAAATAAAACTTCATAATATCACAGCCATAGAGCACGTAAAGCCACCGGTATCCAGAACCGGCATAATCAGCTTATAACGTTTCTGGGACACAGGCCTCCTCTCTGTGAGAGGGAGTGGGCCGTAATCCACCACGCGGGCCCAGTGCGGGTTGGTAGATGTCACATATCTTTGAATTTTTGGTTCTAGGACATGCCGGTTTCCTCACGATGTTTTCTTCACCGTTTTTGAGAGGAGTGGTGATGAAATAACTCACACAAAGTAAAGCGCCTGCTTGGGCTCGACCCTGCGATCTACAAGTCGTATGTCGCAGCCGTTACCACTGGGCCAACACTGCTCTCTCTAAACACGGTACAGTACCCGGCGATAAATATTGCACATCGACCTTTGGTAAGAGACAATCGGCTAATTTCGACTTCGTAGAGCGTTATCTCTGTCGCACGAAATACAAACAGTCCGGTATCTATTAGGAGCTGTTAAAACAATTTTGATTTGCTTCTTTTGATAATTATTTTTTATTCTTTGTATAAAATGGTTTTGTGTAAAAAGGTCGAAGTGCAATATTTATCGCCGGGTACTGAACTAGTAAATTTAATGGCGCGGAGAGTGCATCAGGCGCACAACTTCTGTCAGGGACCGCCTTTAAAGCCGTCAATTTCTATTCTACATTAATGTCGTAGTGCTCAGCTAGCAGCTATGATTGTCGCAGTCAATTCATGGATGGGTGACCATCCATTAGGTACACATCGAGACCCCTCCGTGCCTCGAAAAGCACTTTAAGCGGTTGCTCCCGGCTGTCTTTCGTAGAGCTTTGACAGTCGTTACGAGTAGTCAGAAGCCCGAAAGTCTGAGAACCAGTCTTCGAGGTAGGCAGTCGCTCCATGTAAAATACTGGTATTCAGCTGCATCCCTTTAGACTGGAAGAAGACTCCAACATAGATGGGAAAAACACGCGTGGGATCGGATCTCATCCTTATTCATCCAACTGTTATAAACTAACACCCTAGTAAGGGTGTTAGTTTATAACGTATATAAACGTATTATATCAGATGAATAGTTACACACCGATTCCACTCTTTCAGGCGTCAGTAATTTGATTTTCGAAAGAAGAAGACAAAGCGTTGTGTAACTATACAGACGCTATACAAGGGGGTTAGATAAACACTTCTATTAATTAAAGTTGCATTTATTTCCCAACAGACATTATTTTATAGGACTTTACAACATGGCTGATCGGTTGCGAGAGAGAAAGACAACAAATCAATGAGCAGTACAGACATACTGTTACGTTTCGATATAGCCAGGCAGATTGATTTATGTCGTAGTGCGAGTAAACGATGACACTCTTAGTTTGTGCGGAAAGCGTTGACAATTTCGTGTCGCCTCTATAACATGGCTGCCGAGATGTCTCCTTGTTCTGTGATCACAATATGTCTATCGAAACACAAGTAAAGCAATTTTAAGTTACGACAACTGTGCTTCGTGTCAATAAGATTCAATATCATATAACTTAGTAATATGGAGTATTAGAAACTGAACGGTTACTGCAGCTTATGAGAATGTGTGGTATTGATTAAAGGACAGTGGTAGTTTTCAAGCAGCACCCTAATTGCGTAGCACATTAGTACCCTCAATTTGAATAATTTTCAAGCATATTTCAAATCGGAAAGGGATCGGCACCGTATCGTCTTTCACCTCGCCATCAAACAAATTTCAACCTAACGTAAGCACGTAACCAAAGCGGATAAGAAGCTCCGGTACGTCGACTCGGCTACGGCTAGGCGACGACGAACGGCTCGAGTTGATACGGTGCCGATCCCTGTCCGGTTTGATACCTGTGCCTTTATGCTAAGCGATGGCCTTTTCGCATGGATATGACGCATATTTTTCTTAATGCTGTTGACCCCATGCTAGACAAAGGCCCAGCGCTGGTTTACAGTGACAGCCAGGCGTCAACAAGAAACAAAAGCAGTTGCGAGAATCAAAATAACTATTCGAAGTACCAACTTCCAAAACTATTTCACTCAATACTACTTATTACACTGCAGTGTTACCGCGTCTCTTTTTTTAAGGTAACCTTTAATACCAGTATTACGTTTCACCGAATTCATTACATCAGATTTTGTGGGCACGGGACCACAATAATGAGCCACTCTTCCCAGCTTTGCAAGTCACACACCGCGTTCAAGAATAACTAGCAAACAGTTAGGCCCTTTGGGAAATTCTCAGTAAGAAGTTTTCTTCGAAATTAAAATAATTTTTGCAAAGCAAACTCTTGGACTTGATTATTTTGTTTGAAGGGTATTTCTGAATTACTTAATTGGACTTGGTCATAGTTGAAATGGTTCTAGAGAAGAGATTTTTGTGGGGAACTCAATCAGGCAAGTACTTACTACCGCGATTCCAAGTTTTGCAGCTAAAAGGCATTGTTTTGTTCTGGTTTGTAGCCAATCAGTTGAAATTGACCAGTCTGCGCGTGCGTCATTCCTAGTTATCACCCTCAGGCCTCAGCCTCATCTGCAACCTGGGAACAGCACACTGCACTTTCGGCCGGTGAACAAAAAAAACTGTTAATAGGTACCTCTCGTGGTGGACGCCATAAGTCAACACACCATACGTACCACATCCGACTCACTAGAGCATAACGAAGCGCCACACCGTTGCCCTGGGGTACCACCGCAGACAGTGCCGACTCACCGTGAACTATACAGCACCTGGTTCCGACTCACTGGAGCTCTCAGCTGGCCCTGGCAAGCATCGCAAGATACACGACTCCAGTCTCTCAATAGATGACTAATAATATTCTTCATCATCATTATTTCAGCTGAAAGACGTCCACTGTTGGATATATTCCTTCCGCATCCAGCGGATTCCCGCGGCCTTCACAAGGTCATCAGTCCACCTTGTGGAAGGCCTTCCAACACTACGTCTTCCGGTACGCGGTCGCCACTAAAATAATATATCAAAATAATATAACTATCACATTAATATTATAAAGGCGAAAGTTTGTGAGTGTGTGTGTGTGTGTTTATATGTTTGTTACTTATTCACGCTCAAATGGCTGAACGGATTTAGATGAAGTTTGGCACACAGATAGTTCATAACCACGAACGCAAAATACGCGCATTGACGTGGAGTTGCGGACACCAGCCTGTAAAAAGATTTTTTCAATCGTTTCAGAGATTAGCGCGTTCAAACAAACTTTTCAGCTGTATTATTAGAATTCGGGTTGGATGACATCCTTAAACGTAAACAATTCCACGGAAAAATGTATAATCCCTTTAAGCCGTTTGTTTTTTACTCGTTTGCTGTGAGAAAATTCCCAAGATGGTCCTGTTGTTGTTTTTAAATAAAATCTTGGAAAAAGCTAGTCCCAGGATCGCAATCATGAAATCGTTAAGACAAGTTTTTATAGAGAAGTTCGTCTATTTACAATGTTGTTTCTTATACTTTTAACTAGAATTGGCTTTTGTTTTCAACGTTGCACTAGAAATGCTTTAATAATAACTTTATTCCAGAGATCGACAAAGCTCTCTAAATAAGCGAGCTGTAATGTAATGGCAATGGACCAGCCATATTAGCCGTAGAACCAATATCCGTAAAGCAGTGTTGGACCAGTGATGGTATTGGCCTCAACTTACGAGTTGTAGGTCGTGAGTTCGAACCCAGGCAGACACTTCACTTTGTGTATTTAATTTCATCACCACTGCTCTCAAAACTGTGAAGGAAAACATCGTGAGGAAATCGGCTTGTCCTAAAACCAAAAGTTCGAAGACATGTGACATCCACCGACCCGCACTGGGCCCGCGTTCACTTTCACGTTTTCACGTTCCACGATTTCACGTTCCACGTTTTCACGTTTCACGTTTTCACGTTTTCACGTTCCACGTTTTCACGTTCCAGGTTTTCACGTATCACGGATCACGTATACCCCAATGGCCATTGCATAACCAGCTTATAATATTCCCACTGCAGGGATACAGGTCTCCTCTCTGTGAGAGGGAGTGGGCCGTAATCCACCACGCGGGCCTAGTGCGGGTTGATAGATATCACACGTCTTCGAATTTTTGGTTCTAGAACATGCAGGCTTTCTCACGATGTTTTTCTTCACCGTTTTGAAAGCAGTGGTGCAAAACTTATTAACCTACATATGATAAAGCACTTGTCTGGGTTCTAACCCACGACCTTACAACTCGTAAGTCGGGGCCGTTACCATTGGGCCACCACTGATCAGCACCCTAATTACGTAACACACTATCAATCGGTATCTGAATCATTTTGAAGCAAATTGCTAATCCATTGCTGCAAAAGTTCGAAAAATTTGTCTACTCAACACGTAAATAACGCAATGAATGTTGTTGAACTGTCAAAATGAAACCGATTCCGATTGATTATGTGCTACGCAATTGCCCCGCAGACCGGATTGATAACGTGTATAGTGGATAAGACAGAAATTAAAACATAATAATATAAGCAGTAGGGGATCAGATCAGGGGATCCGACCGGAATAACTCCTCTGTTTAATAAAAAATCGTCCGCATCTCTGTCAACAGGAAAATTGCCCAAAAGGTTGTCAGCACTCCTCTTGATAAATGGTTGAGCTGAATAGTGCTGATTTATGCGTCATGTTCGTGAACGGGCGCCGTCAGGCTGGTCATCACTTAGCTGCCTCGGCTTATTTTTAATTATTTTATTTTTGGATTTTCGATTTTCGTTCTCACATTAAGTATGTAATTTTAAAATCAAAAGCAATGATGTAACTAATATTTTTGTAAAATATAATTTAAAAAGAGTGTCCATGGAGTTTCTTGCCCGTTCTTCTCCATAGGTACCTACGCTTTGGAATGGGCAACTAGCTTCATATTAATTTCTGACTGACCGACTCTTGACAATTCAAAAGTGCCTGTAAATGGTTTAAGTAATTGAAATAAATGCTTTGAGTTTGAGTTTGAACTGGTCTAAATAACCTCTTTTATTTGTTGTCTCCGAAGTCGCAGACGCGAGTATCTCGTGGCCCCGGCGTTAGGTTAGACACACGCAGTGTCCGTGTGTCACCCACATGAAACAATACAAGTCTTCTTCTGGCATACACACTTGACAACGCTGGCGTCGCGTATTGCACTGAATAGCGTTAGCAAAACAGTCGACCTTTTAAAATGCTATTATTAAAGAAAACTTATATGATTTTATTTATACACTTACCATAACATAATATCAATATTTGATATGACTTCTCCATAATACCAGCCATTATCGCCCACTGCAGCGCACTCTTCTCCTACAGAGAAGGCACGAGCATTGATCACCACGGTTGCTCAAAACGGGTTAGCGATTTCAGACTTATAATAATAGACCGACCGCTTAACTGAGACGTTGCCTGAGGTAGCAGCGCGGTGCGGGAGGGGTGTGGTGACGTGATACGAGAGCTCAGTGATTCGTCAACTTGTGACAACTATCACCCCTCTCGCACCGCGCAGCTACCTCAGATAACGTCTTAGTTAAGCGATCGGTCTGTAACTATGAGTCCAGGTTCCCTCACTATGTTTGCCTTCTGTCTGTAATATCCAAGACATAGTCAGTAACTTAAAAACAAAATGAAATACAACCTACTGAGGGCTTTTTTTTTTCTTCAGTATGGAGGGGCTTGTAGCTAGGTAATCAAAGTGAAAGTAAAGCTACGCCTGCCGCGGTCGGTCCGTAGATGGGTGATTAACATACCGAAACCCCTCCATGCCTTGATAAGCACGTTAAGCCGTTTGTTCCGGCTGCCATTCGTGGATCTTTGACTGTCGTTACAGTCAGAAGCCCGAAAGTCTGACAACCAGTCTTACCGAGGGTCTCGAATTAGCCAGTTACTGGGTTGTGGAGATCAGATAGGCAACCGCTTCATGTAAAGTAGTGGTATTCAGCTGCATCCGGTTATGCTAGAAGTCGACCCCAATACATTTGGAAAAAAGCTGGATAGATTGTATGAAATACAACCCGCTTTCGCTGACCTTACCGTCGTATTACAAACTGCTACAAAATCCTACGCACATCGGCGCACGACTGTGCCACTGTTCCAGTATTTTTAACTTTTTCCAATACACTCGCTATTTTTATACCTTTTTATTTTAGTATGCCATTTGTCAGACTATGGCAAACCGAGGGTACATAAAGTTTCCCGTGTTGCTTATTAGTTAGTTTCGCTTTGCACTACGCTGGCCAGATTTCTATTGCGAGGTGTTTTTTCATTAGTTAGCGTAACTTGAAAAAGTACTGTTGGTAAAAAGTATGATACGCGGCGAGATGGGCAGACGACATTGTTGCCATCGCGGATAGAATCTGAATTATAATTTTTATAAGTTGGGGATTACATCGCTGATAAAAATGCCTGGCTCAATGCTGGTTCTGCTCCACAACTACAACTAATTGATTAACACTCAAAATTATTGTTGGAGCACAACTACAACTAATTGATTAACACTCAAAATTACTGTTGGAGCTGCTGAAGATTGTAAGACTATCTTTGCATTGTATAAACTCAATCTCCTTGGTATCTATATATATACATATATATATAAAATTCAAAGTCCTGACTGACTGATATATCAACGCACAGCCTAAACCGCTAGTCCTAGAGACATGAAATTTGGAGGGTGTGTTATTTGTGAAGAGTACCTATCCACTAAGAAAGGGTTTTTTGAAATTGCTGTCATAGGGGCGTGTGTGATTGTCAATTGATTGGATTGAGAATCCTCCATTTTCTATTTAGGATAAGGAGCCTTCCGCCCTGTTGCTCATACCTGAATAAAATACTGACAAACGTGAAGCAATTATCTATGAATGTTCTTTTTTATTATTTGTATCTCCTGTGCGTTTCCCAAATAAAATATTTTTCATTGTTTTTTCTTTCTTTGTGAAATGAATAAAATATACTCCAAAAGAAACTAGTCTATTTGACAAACTGTTATTACCGTAACTCGATACAGCCATTATTTCCCGAGTATTCTTTCTTTTTAAGTTGAGTGTCATTTGATATTGAACATTTATATTTAAATTGGCTTCGGATAAGTTTCATAACATCACGTTTTCTTTCCCCGAAGGGTAAGCTAGAGCCTATAGTAGATACACATACATTTTACCAGTTAGTGCTCGACGGCGAGCGTCGACGGGTGTCGACAGCTGCGTACTACAATTCTTTAAAATAAAGGACATGTCCAGAAATGGTTTTTTATTATTTAATAATTCCAACCAGAGTAAGTTAAATATATTTGGATAGACATCCCTAAAACTAGTCGTTCTAGTTATATCATACATTTTTAAAGACCTCCAATTTTGAGAAAAATCGTTTTTTGTTTTCGTGAGAATTTACATCTAAAACGAACAAACCTTCTAATTATCTAGAATAATAAAATGAACACACCTAAAAAAAAAGTAAACTTGTCAAAATCGACACAGGAGAACTGTCATTACTGGCAGTGAGCGTCAACGTCAATCAATTTTTGATGTAGGAGCATGACGTCGGACGAATGACGCATGGAGCCGGTAGGGATGGCGATCTGACCTCAATTAATCGTTTTATCGGACGAAACCAATCGATTTTTTCAATCAATTTTTAGCATAGAAAATCAACATTTGTGTTTTCTATTGAGACTATAAGATATATTATTTATTTTCTAAACTTTTTAATGTAAAATCATTAAGAAAATAAATGTCTTGTTTTATACCGAATACTCTTTATATGGTACTTAATTTGTTATTAACGAATTCCCTGAACTAAAAAAATCCCTGATTTTACTGATGAGAAATCGTTTATTAAGGTATCTTTCTTGATTTTCATAAAATGGACTAAACATATTTACATCTAATCTTCTAAGGATCTTTTTCGGCAAGAATCGATAACACTTTGTGCTGGTGACGCCAGCTATGTATGGCTAACTCGATTATTCGAGTTGCGCTCAGATTGAGATGCCGCGATCGAGTTGAATTAGATTGCCACGGTAAATGAAGAAGCGAGTACCTGATTGACGTCTCTGGTTTGGCATGTATTTGAACCTTATTTTATATTTAAATTCTACTGAAATTGTATTTTAAATAGTTAAAATAGTCTCAATATACGTTTCCTTGCGAATCTATAAAAAATCGTCGCGAAACAGAGGTAAAAAAACAATAATTCGTTCAATTTCATCCATTTACCAGAGTTCCGTAACTCGAGTTCAACTCGAGTCACATGAATTTCAATCCGAGTAACCTTATCCTGAGTTGGCACATCTCTAACGCCAGTGACAGCTGAAAAATCATGTCAAATATGACATTGTCACAGAGTGACGGAGTATTTATTAGGGTTGCCAACTACAAATAACATCAATTATTATTTTATGATTTTTCGCTTAAATGGAGGGGTTTAAAAATATTATTTCAGTAGTTCTGAGTTCCATATTTTTGTCGTATTTATTTGAACCGAGTTTGATGCTGGTTAGATTTTTCTTGGAATAAAAAACCAACGTCCATACAAAAAGCGGACATCTCCTTTCATTTCAACGGTTGACGCGTGTCGCTCTTGTTTATGCACATTTATGTTTAAGTCCCATGTAATAATAATAATATATTACTGAGTGTGTAAGTCACCCCCTGCTATTTTATCCGTGTATATATAAAACATTGATCAGGCAAGGGTCATAGTTCTTGGTAACCAGTCCACTTTAGCCACCCAAACCCATAGTCCAAGTTTTTATTTTCCATATCTTGCAATACACACCAACACCACCACACCAACCGGGCTTATACACCAACCGGGGGTTATCCTTGGGTGCACTTGCATAGTGCATAAAGGGATAATCGTTGGTTGGTGCCGCGTTTCATAAATTTTCCTAAGCGGCCTCTGCGAGTTGGCTTCGGCCCCTCGTACGCCTTCCAAAGTACCGGGACCGCATGGTCCCGAGTTAAGTAAAATAAAAAAATTAAATAATGTTTATTTCCAGAAAAATATGAAAAAAAAAAACTAATGGGGAGGCGAATATATTGCCATCAATCGGGTACAACTCGTGCAATAGGCGAGGCCTATGTCCAGCAGTGGACTGCTGTAGGCTGGTGATGCTGATGATGGGTACAACTTTTGGAGAAATTCCTGATATTGGATTTTTCTATCTAGGGTTTCTCAGTAGCAGTCCGGAGTTAAGATTTGTGCCCGGTTGATGATAAAGGCTCCTTCAAACAGGCGCGACACGCGATAAAATCGCGCGCGACATAAAGGCGCCGCAAGTCGCGCAACGAGCGGTGCCTTTGCGTCGCGCGGGATTCGCGTCGCGCGTCGCGCCTGTTTGTAGGAGCCTTAATAGGCTGGTCCCCTATTATATGGGACTTGAAAAATAACTGACTGAATATGGACGTAGTAGGTTTAATTTCCCTAAAGAAACACGTGCCCCAACTTCTGCTTTATTACATGCACAATAAGCACAAAATGAAATCCATCCTTTGTTACCACTGTTCACAGCAACGAGAGCATAAATGATGCTGTAATGTATTCATGAATATTTCAATGAATATGTACGTTCCGATGATCATTATTCCAGTCAGTTTCAAAGAGTGTAATGGACTCATTGATCAGTTATGCAATTCATCGATAAACGGTTAAATGTATGTTTAAATTATAATGTCAAATTCAGTGTTTAAGATATAAAAGTTCCTTATATTAGATAAGGTAATCTGTAAAAAATATAAAGCACTGACGGACAACGCACAGTTTAAACCGCTGGGTCTAGAAACATGAGAGCACGTTCCTTAACGAGTTTAACGAGATCCTTATATGGATCATCCGATGTTCCTTCGATAATCCTGGTGTATCATTTGTGACTTTGAGTGACAGCTATGTGAACATAATCCAGCATTGCATAAGTAAAATGTCACACCCTTTATGCCTGGAGGCTTATATTTAGGTATTCAGTTTTGTTTACATTTTTAGTTTAAATTTTCGGCTCGAGTATAGTTTCGAATTTCGTTCACTTTCGTCGTTGAGATTTTTTATCAAATATCTACATGTACTTCCTTAAGGTATGTCCTCTTCTTTCATCAGGACAGGTAGTAACAGCCTTTTAGAGGCAGCTTAACCTGTAAATGTCTAAGTAATATATATTTTACTTTTAAAGTACAAAAAGAAATAAAATGTCCATCTGTCATTGTCTGTCCGGCAGGTGGTATAAAAACTTTAAGTATAACAATACGAATTTCTAAACGATTCATCACTTTTATCCAAGAATTACGTATATTTTGTTGTGCTTACATTTTTTTGAGAAACGGCGAAAATATATTTTGTTTTTATTGAAAATGGCGCGTGGTTCACAAGAGATTATTTTATGGGTAATTACCAGTGATCGGACTAGGTAGATTGATTTTTGGTACTTGTATCACAAATGCACACAGAAAGAATAACATGGATAAGCCATTTTTCCGGAAAGTAATTCCGGTATTTCCGGATTCAATTAAATATTGTTGGGTTGTTGTACATTCGTCACAAAGTAAATTCGCCACGAAAAAAAGTATGTGTAAACTCGTCACATTTCTATGTTTATGAAAAAAAATCCGCCATATTGTTTATTTCCGTACAGACAGCAGAAAAATCAAACAATAAAGAATAAAACGTTATTTCTTTATTTTTCATAATCATAGAAATTCACATAAAAATCACAGTTCTACTTACAGCTAAAATATACGGTAATATTGTCTGGTTTTGTGCGTTTTTAAGCCCGCGTTGTCAAAGACAGCGTGACATCATCATGATCATCTTTTTTTTAGTAATCTGCATCTAAATAAAAAGGCGCACTTTTACTTACAATATATTTATTGCAATAGGCTGATTTTCCTGATATTTTTGTGGAATAATAACATCTTCCGGTATAACATGACCGGTACGGCTAGAAAGAGATAGATACAGCGAGCGAGCGAGTGCGTGATAGCATGTGCAGGAGCGCAGGAGAAAACAAAAATTTGGAAATCATTTTCATTTTGAGCACTAAAAATCAATAACTTTGTTTTCTACCAGTACTTTATGCAAAAAATATGTACCTATGCAGACTTGTGACGAGTTTACACATATTTTTTATGCATGTGACGAATACACTTTCAATGTATGGAGTTTAAAAAATGTGACGAATTTACTTTGTGACGAATGTACAATAACCCATATTGTTAATGTTGGTAGTGATATTATTACTACTCAATTCAAAATTTAAAGGAAGGTATCAAAACTAAATTAATTAATTATTTATCTGTTGAATAATAAAAACAATCGAATTCCGATCGAAGCTTTAATATTTATTTTTTATTTTTAGCGTTTTATGGCTAGAGTTTTTATAGATAGATATACATTTCGGCTAACTAATGAAATTCTGACTACCACCAATTCCGGAGGAATGTCCATAGTAATATATACGTTTCGGATCAATGACCCCAGTTCAATCTACCTACTCCGATCACTGGTAATTACATGCCGAAGATGCTTCACTGCGATACCTCGCGGTCCCGGTTTAGCTCGCTACCTCGATGTAAAACAAATGCATGCTAATGCACACGCACGTATATGCCGCAGGATACTTCATACGATGTATCGTATAATAATATATGTATCATTATCATAATATACCTATTCTGCGATATATCGTGGGCTGCTTGGGGGTTGACCTCGATGCCTGGCATTTGCGTGCAAGTCTATTAGCATGCATTTGTTTTACATGGAGGTGACATCGGGGTAGCAAGCCAAACCGCGACCGTGAGGTATCGTAGTGAGGCATCTTCGGTATGTAATTACCATAAGGGTGCATCTAGACAGGCAGCGGTCAATTGACGATAATCGTGACATGTTTTGAAAAGTATGATATTTTGAGGTGACATGTTTTAAAGTGATGGTCGACGTTGATCGTTGACGCGTTTTAAGGGGCAATTCCCATATTTTATATAACATTCGCATTCTAATTTCAGTTTGAATCTGTCAAAAATATCTTTTATACATTTTTGACAAGTTCTTGACACTCATTGTCGCTGAGATGAGATTGTAATTAGATTTTGATGGTTTTTAATTTCGGGAATTGGCCTTCTGATTGCACCTTACGTTCATCATCTGCCTAGCATTTTCCCAACTATGTTAAAGTCGGCTTCTAGTCCAACCTGATGCAGCTGAATACCAGTATTTTACATGGAGAACTGCTTATCTGACCTCCACAAACCAGTGGTTGTCAGACTTTCGGGCTTCTAACCACTCGTAAAGACGGTCAAAGATCCACGAATGACAGCCGAGACCAATTTTTTAACGTGCTTTCCGCGACACGGAGGAGTCTTGGTATGTAAAGATGGTCACCCATCCACGGACCAACCGCGGCATAGCTTATCCTGATCGATCGACCCGTGCAGCTGTTATTACCTAGCCACATGCCACTCAACTTAAATTGATAGTAAACAGTATCAAAATTACAGGCGAGTAAAAAAAACAATGTTAAAAAAAATACATGTAATTCAGAAAAAAATATTTACAAAACATGTCCATAAATCACAGTGAGAGTATTTACAATAATATTAATAACGAATTACTTAAACTATCTTATAAAAACACGTTAATTATAGTTTAATAGTATTATAATAGTATCAGAAGAAAATTAAAAAAAAAAAACGTAAGTGGAATTGTATACAAGGTGAACACGACAATGTATTAAACTGCGTATATATAATGCCGTTACCAGTCTGGATACAAACATTCAAAAAAATTTATTCAATAGTTTAGCACTCTAGCTAGTCAAAGATTGGCAAAAACCATGGTCGGTTGGTTTGTTTGAAAAAAATCACGTTTTTAATTTCGATGTGAGGATTTATTTGATAGTTCCACAATACTCTTATGCATTAGTATTGCTCGTGTTTTCATTTATTGTCGTCTCCACATTGTAGATAATTGTTTCGTAAAAATATTTGACAAAAGCAAGAAGCTAAAATATTTTGATAACGAAGTTTATATCTTAGTGTTTATAATAATAAAAAGTCCGAAATCATAAAAAAAAAGAAATATATCAAAGACCAGCGGGGTGATTGCATAATACACTATCAGTAGCAATAGCTTGCATTTTGACAGTTCAACAACATTCATTGCTGTATTTACGTTTTTGAGCAAACATTTTTCGAACATAAGAAGCAATGGATTAGCAATATACTTCAAAATGATTCAGATTGATATTGATAATGTGTTACGCAATCAGATGCTATTGACATATTTGACAAATAAAAATGGTTGGTCTTTCAAAGATTTTTTGTACAATGCGTGCCACGAAAGATGATACTTGACACACCACGTGGTTTGACATGCGCAGTACACGATTTTAGGTATCTTTAGCGGTATGAGGTCTGAGTGCGGGACGGGACCGGACGTCTTAGGGGCGGCGGAAAGAGCGGGGGAGGCGGGGTCAAGTCTCATCTTTCGTGGCACGCATTGTACCACTATGTATAACTAGCTTATTTAAGTGGTATCTTTAAACTGTACCTAGTTTAAATAAACTATCTTATGAATAATACATATTTTGGCAATGATATTCTAAATAAATTAGGCAGATATTGCGTGCGAAAAAATATATTTTCATTTGCATACATATAAAATAAATACCTAATTTACCAAACTTCTCCATAGTAACAAAAAAGTATAAAAATTAAAGAACACTTATACCTACTTACCTATGTAGATAAATACAGCGCATACTGACAGTATGCGCAGCTCTTTTTTTGTGCTTTTAAGAACAATCATATAAAAAAATAAAAAATTATAGCATTCATACGCCACGGACTCTTAACTTTAGAGGACCCTTTTGGTCTCAAATTTGTTTGAAAAAACAAATCGAAGTTCTATACAAAAGCGGCATATTGAATGAATATAGGCATTGATTATTTTTTGATTCAAATCCAAAAAAAACTAATGCAAAAATCATAACTTTCTTCTACTGATATAGGAACATTTCACAGTCCTTTGTCGGACGGTTACTCCGTGTATACCAATAACATCTTTACAACAATACAACAATAGCCATTGCGATGGATAAGGCCGTGTTCAGACTGAGTCAAGACAGACGTTAGACAGACTATCGCACTATAAACAATGACGCACACAATAAATTGTTTGCTTTCGCAGGACAAAAATGTTTTGACTATATAATGACAGTGTTTATGATGCTGTCCAAATAGAAGGCGATTTTTTTCAACCATCGAAATTTCGCGTAAATCGCTTTCTTTTTTTTTCGAAATCCCACAGCGTCGGATCGGTTCACCGATGAATTAATTTTTCACTTTTGATTCAATTTGTATTCAGATGTTTTACATCAAGTGAAAGATAAAAATGAATAAAAGAGAGGTGTATATGTATATATATCTTAGCGACAATTCCCGTATTTTAACCCTCATTTGCATGATGCAAGTTTCTTACCTGTGGTATACAATAAAATTGAGGCAACAAATGACTTGCACCGTCTAAAGGCTGTTTAGACAGTGCAACTTGCATTGTTGCTTCAACTTATGCTTAGCATAAGCATAAATAGCCTATAATGTTCCCACGGCTGGGAAACAGGCCTCCTCTCTTTGAGAGGGAGTGGGCTGTAATAAACCACGCGGACCCAGTGCGGGTTGGTAGATGTCACATCAACTTAGGTATGCCGCAGGCAATGAAATAACACCTTTCAAATCAGGCTTTTCGTTCGCACTCTTATCTGAGTCTCAATCTGTCAAAAATACCTGTAATTTACCTACAGATTTGGCAAGTTTTTGACATTCATTGTCATTGAAATGACATTACATGATGACATGTTTAAATACAAGAATTTGCTTTATGCTCTAAAACATCGGGTCAATGTTCGATAGTAAATAAATGACGGTCGCAAAATTAAAGTACAAAATCACATGCTGCAAATTGCAGTCTTTGCGAATCGGTCCCCTTTACACCCTAAGACCCGACCCTTAACTCCGAAGATGCTTCACTGCGATATCTCGCGGTCGCGGTTTAGCTTGCTACCTCAATGTTACCTCCATGTAAAACAAATGCATGCTTACATGTCAGGCATTGAGGTAAGCCCCCAAGCAGCCCGCGATCTATCGAAGTGAGGTATACCACTTTAACTCTTAATAACTTGTAGCATTTTGCTTGTATTAAATAATTATGTATAGCTGCGATCATGCGATTGATCAAAATGTTAAATATTGATCTTGCTTACGAAAGTAGAAAAATGATTATTACAGAGGATGAAGTTCATATTAATTGTAGTAGGCAACGTACTTGTTGATATTTTTGTATGAGATCGCTTGTTCAAAAACTTTTGTCACCCAAGTAAGACCCTAAGACCGCGAGTGCGGTTCCGCTCAATTCTAAACTTGTCTAAAATTTGCAGCTACTAATTTACAGTACACGACACGAATCTTTGTGTTTTTGAAGTTAGCTACAGACCGGATTTACTCATTTAACAAGAACTTTAAATAAAAAAAAATCTGCTTTCGACTTTTCTTTTTAATTTTATATAGGAAGCCGTTCTCCGAAATTCCTGGGGTTTCCTTCAACTTCCAAAGGAATAAACACAAAAATACTACGTGCAGCTAACTTCACAGACACAAAAATAATGTGCCCTTAAGAGTCCTCCAATTATCCATAATACTGTGGTCCGTGGTACAACTGATCAGCTCTTCGGTCGATTAGGATAAGGTTAGCGGTCTTTGCTGGAGACCCATGGTGATAGATCCATTTCTTGCCGCCATCTTTCCCCCTCTTGTGATGATGTGCATGGCCGTGGTTCCCATGACCGTCGTGGCCCACGGCCTGCTTGTGACCCTGGAATAGGAGAAAGTTTGTCACTGTGTTAGGCGAATATGGAAGGACGAGCTTGACTCCTACCGAAAGAACTGGCAAAAGACACTATTCTGTTTTCTTTTTAGTTTCTAACTAGTCTGTGCTTTTGGCTTCTCTTTTCCCTGCAGGAGAGCAATTCACATTCAAAATTTTTGATTCGATCGAAGAGACATATATAGGGTTAGTAACATTGCCCTAACATTAAGTGTTAGTAAACAACATGATACGATGACACATGTAACTTACAACAGTGCATTACATATGGACAGTCCATTCTGTCAGTAATCATTCAACCCTATTAGGGTAAGGTCTGCAAATGGAATGCCAATTTAATTATCAACCTTACCCATATATAGTTTAGAGTTATATTACCTTTGACACATGCAAATGGCCTCCTTTGGCGAAATGCCCAGAGTCGCCCTTCGCGTGCTCCTCGTGGCCAACATTGAGGTTTCCGTTCTTGAAATGTCCGCCCTAGGGAAAAAAAATTCGTTAAACATATTATAAACCCTCCTTCTAAAGCCGAGTGAGAGTGGAGTTATTTTTCATAGCACTCTTCTCATATAGAGAAGGAATACAAATTGATCACCAAACATTGCATCTTGGGATTAGTTTTGGGCATCCGCATTCGGTTTCCTTTTTTCAGCAGCATCAATTACCTCATCATCATTCCCCTGTCCATATCCCAGTTTATACATGTTGGTCTAAAAGTTGTAGATCAAACGAAATAGGGAGATAAAGGAGGTCATTTCCACCAAAAAACTTTCTACAGTATGGCCATAAATCAATTGACCTAAAAGTTGTGTACGCGGAGTTCTTTTACAATTTGAATTAAAAAAAATATGATATAAAACAATAAAACAAACGGTGTTGTATTATTACTAGATAATGTATCAGCACTACAAAAGTTCTATTGCGGCTTTGGGTACCAAATATCAAGATCAATTAATTTTTTTCCAAAAAATTTGAAGCGCTACCAAAAATTATTTCCCACTTTAAAAGCGTTGGAAATGACCCCTTTATCTCCCTATTTCGTTTGGTCCACGACTTTTTACCACCCTGTATAGAGTCGGCGCAACATCTATTTCGTTGTGTTACAAAGTATTGTGGCGATATTTATTCACCACATCACTAGTGCACAGAACTGGCAACACCAGTTCGCCACCCGACGGGACTGCACGTGGGCGGTATATACGACCCACTGACTGAATATAGAGTTAAAGGTTTATTTACACCGTCACCCTCCTCATTGGTGACCCCGACGTGATCTGAACACGCAACCTTTACATCGTCACCCTCTTCAGTATGTTCCACCTCCCATCCTGCCCACTGTGTCCCTAAACGTGCAGCCAAAGTGATCTCTGCCCTGCCACTGATAGCGCCGAGGAAGTGGCGAAGGCCGGTGACACGAAGACGAAAAACATGTTTTTCTTCTTCTTCCATACTTCTCTATTAGTCGTCATCTCGGTGGTCACTCCCTTTCTAACCATATCATCATTCACACAGTCCATCCATCGTTTCTTTAGTCTTCTCCTACTCTCATAGCCATCCACATCCACTCATAACTTTTCTGACGATCATTCGTCAATTAAGCAATACACTAAAAAAAACGCTTAGGGTTTTTGAATTTTGGAATTGAGTCAGATAGCTAAACTTTGAATCCCTAGGGAAATATTCTACCTACTTTAGGTTTAGAACATGAAACCTGGCATTCAAAAAGTTAATTCGTAAAACATGAAACTCTTTACGGCTTCATTAATTTTACTTGAGCTTTCATTATTTTCTTGCAACCTAAATAAAAGTTTTGTTTTCATTTTTCATACAAGATTGATTAAAGTTAACTCACAAGAAACAATCAAGTTATAACTATTAAAAACATTGGAATGGTCATGACATTCCTATTACCCACAGAACTTAGTTTAAAACTTGTATTAACTTGTCTAAGTCAAAGAAGTTTGAGATCTGTCTTGAGCCGTGTCTTAGGATTTGTAGAGCATGTACCTACACATTGAAGTAACTTGGTAGCTACTTACTACTAGATAACCGACAATGTATTAAATATTAATACAGGGTGGTGATCGACGCGCAAACTGTAATCTTGGATTCAGCACATGAGTCTAGGCCCCCCCCTAGCGTAGAAATTCGTCGCCCGTTATCAAAAAAAATCTGCTGTTTTATTAACATAGTTTTACTAACATATTTCTTAAGCCATTGTTACTCATACTATGTATATGGATTATAAGTAGTCCGAAATATGGAATCACACTAATATTATAAAGGCGAAAGTTTGTGTGTGTGTGTCTTTATATGTTTGTTACTTCTTCACGCTCAAACGGCTGGACCAATTTTGATAAAATTTGGTATGGAGGTAGTTGACACACTGGATTAACATATAGGCTACTTTTGATCTCGATATACTCACGTGATCGAAACTTATGCGGGTGAAACCGCGGAGCGCAGCTAGTAAAATATATTTATAGAAAAGTGCGATATCTACGTGGTCAAAAGGTATGGAAGAACATTTTTTTTTAGGGTTCCGTACCTCAAAAGGAAAAAACGGAACCCTTATAGGATCACTTTGTTGTCCGTCTGTCCGTCCGTCCGTCCGTCTGTCAAGACCCTTTTTCTCAGGAACGCGTGGAGGTATGAAGCTGAAATTTATATCAATTACTCAGGTCTACTGTCCCTTGAAGCTGTGAAAAAATCAAACTTCTAAGCCAACGCAATCAAAAGATACAGCCGTTTATGCCGCAAATTTTCGACACTTGCAAGGGAATCAAAACCTACAGGGTGCTTCCCGTGAACTCAGAATCTTGAAATTTGGTACGAAGCAACGTCTTATAGCATAGATAAAGGAAAAATTACGAAAACCATAAATTTTTAGTTACATCACATAATATATTTTTTTTTATTTAATAATTTTAAACTTACTACCCATTTCCTCATAAACGCGTAGAGGTATTAAATTGAAATTCATACCAAATACTCAGGTCTATAATACCTTTAAGCTGTAACAAAATCAAACTTCTATGTCAACGCAATCAAAAGAAACAGCAATTTAAGCTGCATATTTTGAAACTCGCAAGTACTCGCAAGGGAATCAAAACCTAAAGGGTACTTCCAGTCGACCTAGAATCTTGAAATTTGGCATGAAGCAACGTTTTATAGCACACATAAAGGAAAAATTCCGAAAACCTTAAATTTTTAGTTACATTACAAAATATATATTTATTTTTTAATAAATATAAACTTATTACTTTTTTCCTCATGAACGCGTAGAGCTATCAAGTTGAAATTCATATCAAATACTTAGATCTAATTGCCTTTAACCCGTGAAAAAAAAAAAAATTCTAAGTCAACGCAAAAACGCAAAACGCAAAAGTACAACCATTGATACCGCATATTTTGAAACTCGCAACTACACGCAAGGGAATTAAAACCTAAAGACCACTTCCCGTTGACATAGAATCTCGAAATTTGGTAAGAAGCAATAGCTTACAGCAAAAATACCATAGTTATGACTCGATTGTCGTAATGAACGAACTTTGTAAACCTTGCAGGTTTGTACGGAACCCTCGGTGCGCGAGTCCGACTCGCACTTGGCCGGTTTTTAATATCCGGTGAAAATTTTCAACTCATTGGAATTCAGAATCGTGTACTGAATTCACGGTAACAGATTCCCTACCACCCTTGTACAGTACGATACTTGTAAGAATAGGCAACCAAGCAAATAACTTCTTTATCACCCTAAGGTTCAATGTCACTTGCACTTCACAAAACAATCAGGTCTATTTGTCTATGTGACAATTAGGTAGTTTCGACCTTAGTGATGTTTAAATCTATTAGGATTTTTATCAAAGAGAGAGGTATGAGGAACAGGGTGTAAAGTTCACTCATACTCTATAGGGAGGATCTTCTGACCAGACGGGTGTTGTGTCTGGCGGGTAACCGCCAGATGATTTATTATGCTAGTTGCGCGGTAAATTCTGCTTGCGCGATGCAGGATTTTGTGTGACGTCAGTATGACGCGTAGTTCGTATGTGGCGTTGAAGATACCGCTACAGTGGTTAATGAGTTTTCATAGAATAAGAGTTCAGAAAGATATTACTGCACTTATTTAAACGAAGGTAGGGACATATTTAAATACGACATCGAAATTTCTGAATTTAGTCTATAAGGCGCTGAATAGTCGCTGGCCGCGACGTAACGACCGGAGTGACAGCTGTCATGTAAATGAAGGCACCGCGGTTTGAGATTAAGGTGTCAGAAAACGCTCTCTAGGAAAACACACCAACTTACTTTCATAAATAACGTTTCAGTGACGTCATTCGACGGTAAATTGCGGACGCTTTATGGCGGCCATAGCTGGCTTAACTTTCTCGCGCTAACATAAACCATCTTTTACCATAAAACTACTACATTAACACAAAGTTAACTTAATGCAAACTTAATTAACTTTAAACATAAAGTGTAATTATGTAACGAAAACACGGGTTTTAATTACTTTCAGCCGTTAAGTTAACTGTATGTTGGCTTAGGTTAAGCAGGGACCCCCCCGGTGGGTTCCCGCATTGTCGAGGCGGGGGGGCTCAGTAGCCGTGGCTTGGACACCCACGGTGAAGCTAAGAGGAACCCGAGGAGGGGCCGCTCGTCAGGGCTTCTGCCGACAAGCCGACGACGTAGCGGCCAAAGGTAGGTTGCGGTGTCGCTTGGGCGACATCGCAACTGAGGCGGGCCGCGATGTCGTACGTACCGGAGGCATCGCGGTTGAGGGTTGGAGGCCGCGGCGGGAGAGGAGTGCCGGTATTACGGTGCGCCGCTCTCCCTACCTTCCGCGGCCTTGACGGGGTCGCCACCGTTCGATGGCGGACGCGGTGGGGCTGCAGGGGAAGAGGAGTGTCGGTATTGCGTTGGCCGCTCTCCCTATCCTCTGCAGCCGAAAATTGGCAGGCGGCGGGGCCAATGTCCTGACCCGTCGCAGGGGGGACCAAGGGTGCCCAGACACGGGGTCGTCTGGCGCCCATGTGCTGGTTTGGTCCCTGGGGTGGTCACGGCGTGCTATGTGTTCTGGTGCGCCGGTGATGGGGAGTACTCCCCAGAGGAGGGTCCGGTAACGGACGGCCGCGGCGGGTTCACGGATGAGTGCTAACGCGTGCCCGTGTTCCCGCCGTAAGCGGCAGAGGAGGACACCGTGGAGTTTTAGTGGGTTAGAGTCCCACATAACTGCACTATCTCCCCGTGGTAGTGTAGTATGCATGAGCATTTCTCCACGTGAAAAAAAAAAAAAAAAAAAAAAAAAAAAGGTTAAGCAGGGAAAGTTACTTACTAACTGTAATCTTGCGTACATAAACTTTAATTTATTCCCTAGGTATTGTTCAGGGAATTAAAGTAGATTCTATATGTATGACGGGCGTCCGTTTTCTACAGTCCATACAAAACGGCCGTAAGTATGTTTGCGTACGGCATACGATCCGAGTCCGACTTCGATCTAAATTGGAAATTTTCCAAATCCGGTTGGCAGAATTTGGATCTTATACAAATGGTACAGTCAGCCATACATTAGTGGAAACAATTTGAAGCTAACAGCGCCTTTATATCGTAGCAGTAAGGGCGATTTTCGTAGTGCAAGCTTCTGTTACCATTAATCAAACGAATGGTTGACTGTACTACAGCTACTTTGAATCGATATTTTTCCAAGCCGAAAAGTATGAACAAAAATAATATTTTTATCACATCTATTCAAAACGAGCTAGTGTATTCTTCGTAAACAGATACTAAAATAGCTCTTTAATCCCTAGGGACTATATATACGTGATTTGGATTTGGAATGTGGATATTGTTAGTAAAAGTTCCAATGAACAAAGAGATCAATCGCGAACATTGTATGAACAAGTAACAGGCTGTATGATAAAGAGAAAAGCGGGAGCCAAATTAAACAAAAAAGTTTGTGAAAAAATAAAAAACGCGCGAAAAGCATTCTGCATTGTTTACTCAAATTAGGATTTTACTTAGTTTTATAAAAAAATGAGTATGTCTTCCTCAAGTAATTGTATGTAAATAAATAAACGTACTACTTTTATTCATTAGTTGCACTCACATATTTTTTCATAGAGGGTGATAAAAAGTAGAGTGTCCACCTCGGGAGCCACACTATTTTAAGCTCGAGTGACGTACTTTGAATCCCTCGCTGTGCTCTGGATCCAAAGAAACACTCTCGCCTACAAAATAATTGTTTGCTCCCTTGGCAATCAATCTACTATTTAGATAAGTTTGGAAACACAATCAGCAATCAAGCGGGGGGTCATCGATGTGCAACCTGATACCATGGATTCAGTACATGAAAAAAGACTGCTGTTTTAATAACCAACGAAAAATTTAAGCGCCGTGGGTTTCAGAATCATGTACAAAATACCTGCCATCCTGTATACTACTGGTACTTTCTAAGGCTTTTTGATACCTTGAACCAACTGAAGTACACAACCTATTGCAGTCCACTGTTGAAACATACTTCGCGACGATCCAATTACAGATTAATAGGCGTTAACATAAAACAATAATAACAAGTAGACAATACACCTTGAATTACTTGCAAGTGAAAATCGTCCATAATGAATCGTGACCGCTAATTTTCCACTACATCTATTTAAATTACTTTTACAAGGACAAACATTGCAATAGTTCATAAAAACCCGATTGAATAAATTATTATGACCGGCACTTTCCCCGAAACATCAAACCTTGGACATTAGGCCACCAGAAACTCCCAAAAAGTACAAACACAGCCTTGAACTGTCACGACAAACTAAAAATAGTTAAAAAAAAAGTCTTCAAAGTATTTCCTAGATTAAATTAACTCTAGACACTTTTGAAATCTTGACTTTTGAAATCCAGACACGATTCACCCGCTCCAGTTTGAAAATTAGCCAACACGTAATTTCAGTTACGGGCCAATGATTTCTACTGAAATACGAAGAGCCAAGACGAATCACTTATTAATTTTAACTGACTCTCTAATTTGAAAATTAGATCATCTTTCAATATGATGTTTCAACCAAAAAATCGGAATAACACGCTGGCGAAACGTTGCGACAAGACTAACATGTTTGGATTAAAAACAATGTAAATGAAATTTCATCATAATCTGCCTATAATGTTCCCTGCTGGGAGATAGGCCTTCTTTTTCCGTGAGAGGCAGTGAGCCGTAATCCACAAGGGCCCAGTGTGGACTAGTATCACTAGTCTTCGACATTTTGGTTCTAAGACATGCTGGTTTCCTCACGATGTTTTCCTTCACCGTTTTGAGAGCAATGGTGATGAAATAATTTACACAAAGCAAAGTGCCTCTCTTGGTTCGAACCTATGACCTACAACTCGTAAGTCACGGCCGTTTCCACTGGGCCACTAGTGCTCTTTCTCATTTTGAGAGTAGTGGTGATGAAATAATTTACACAAAGTAAAGCGTCTGTCGGGATTCGACACACAGCTATAATTCAATTTCGGTACTAAAACAGAACATAGAAATTGAGATTTGAGACTCATAATTTTGCATATAAGCAGTTACTTATCTTATCACGTACCCCCAGACATAAGCAAACCAGGGACTCCACATCAAATTACATGAGCAAATATATTTACATAAGACCCCTGTAATTTGATGATAATATAGTCCTTATTTCGGTCATCTCAACGGAGACGGCAAAGCTATGTTCAATTCCCAACACTTGATATTTTTTGTGCTTCCTTTTTAGTGTTCCGTACCCAAATGGTAAAAACGGGACCCTATTACAGTACCCGGCGATAAATATTGTACATCGACCTTTACCTTTTTTTCATTTTATACAAAGAATAAAAATAATTATCAAAATAAGCAAATCATAATTGTTTTAACAGCTCCTAATAGATACCGGACTGTTTGTATTTCGTGCAACAGAGATAACGCTCTACGAAGCCGAAATTAGCCGATTGTCTCTTTCCAAAGGTCGATGTGCAATATTTATCGCCGGGTACTGTACCTACTAAGAAACCACTGTCCGTCTGTCACCAGGCTGTACTCTCATGAATAGCTAGGCAGTTGAAATTTTCACAGATGATGTATTTCTGTTGCCACTACAACAGCAAATAATAAAAACAGAATTAAATTAATATTTAAGGGGGCTTCCATACAACAAACGTGTTTTGTTTCGGTGTTTTTGCCTCGTAGTACGGAACCCTTCGTGTACGAGACCGACTCGCACTTGGCCAGTTTTTTACATTTTGTTATACTATTTTATTATGATAGTTCGTACAACGTATACAGAAAAACAAAGTTTAGGCCCCTTTTGTCATCTTAGGTTATAATAAAAATAAATATCTATGGTTATGTGACTGTTAGGCTATGGTCTCCTATTTTATGCCAAACGTGGCGTCTGACGTTAGCGTCAACGTTTAATTCCGTTCCGATCGACGTCTGAATGCAACGCACAGCGTCGGCGGTCAATACATCCGCAGCAGAGAATGGCGTTTTAGTCGCTGCTTGCGAGCGGTCGATCCGACTGCATCACTAATTTTTTCCCAACATTGATACTTATAAATATTGTTTTTATGATTTTTGTCACTTTTATCATACACTGCATTAAAAGATTTAACTGCTTCTATCAACAATTAGTCTTTTTCTTTATTAAACCTCATCATTTTGTATGACGCGAGAGACGACCTTCACGCTGCAATGGTTCGAAATGACTAGAGACGCGACGCACAGCGTTTAGATGCCGCGTACGGCGTCAAGACGCCAACGTCGACGTGTGAAAGAGACCACAATAGTACATTTCTATAGTAAACATTGTGACGCAGCGTACGACCTAACGGGACGCAGCGTACAGCGTGAAATAGGAGACCATAGCCTAAACATTGTGACGCAGCGTACGACCTAACGTGACGCAGCGTACAGCGTGAAATAGGAGACCATAGCCTGAGAAATCCCGTGTGTATTGAAGTGATAGCTGTTTGTCAGGAATAATCTGTAAGAAAGCATCAACCAGTGTATTAGTGTTGTGCCATTAAGTGGTATAGGTATTAGTAATAATAGTCCTACAGACTGTATTTGAGCAATGGCGGCTAATCTCAATACAATTTTTTTTTTTGGGGTCAACGACCTTAATGTCAGTTTTAATTTTTTTTTTTTGTTTTTGTGGAAACTTCTTAGACGTGTTGGGTGATACTTATACACGTTAAAACAAAAATAACTGATTCGAAATTCATAGTTCGAGTAACTACACCAGAAGCGGTCGACCAGCCCCAAAAAAAAAAAAAATTTTTTGTTTTTGTTTTATTGTGTTAAGATATCGAAACCCGTCAGGTCTGTCGAGTTTCACTAGCTAATTTATTTCAACCCTGTATATTAGGGTCATTGTCACTCATCAAAATATACTTGCAATTACAAAATGAAACCTTGGAAAGTCGAAACTATTAGCGTACTCTAATTTGCATGTTGTTAGGGAAACCTAATTGTACAGTTAATGAATTAATTAAGGGATAAAATTGATATTTACTCGGCTTTGGTGACGACTTATGGGTATAGTCGACGAAATAGATTGGTATCCAGGCAATTTTTTTTTTTTATGGCATCTCGCCGTTCTACCTAGGAGGTTGTTGTCTGCGTAACCAGACTTGATCAGACTTAGCAGAGAGTGGAGTGGGCTATAATCTACCACGCGGGCCCATTGGGGTTAGAAGATGTTTGGATGATGTTGGTAGATGGCCGAATTGTAGGTGTGTTCAAATGAGATTGTAATTTCACTTATGTAATAGGTAACACAATCATTAAACAGTTTGTATCATTGTAAACACAGTAGGTACACATTCATTGACTATATTTTTGAACGGTAAAAGATTAACTATTCAGCATACGCAACATGGTAACGTGACATAACAACGTGGTATATAAGTATAATATTCTCATATTGTATCTTAATGTTTAAATTAGAGAATTATTTTTGATTTTATGTGTTTTGTTGTTCTTTCTACTCTTACACACGTTGTCTACATCTCTTTTGTATAGGTATTCTTCTATCGCAGGTATGCTGGAAGAGATTTAGTTAGAATAATAAGCATCACCTTTGTACGTATTTGTAACCTTAAAGTTCCTTTCTTCTTGTTTGTTTATATATGTGTGAACGTAAATGGTTAAATAAATAAATAAACATGTGTAAAGGTAGGTTTTGTAGTAAAAATGCCCGTATACTAATTTGTTTTGTTATCTGTACATGAGACCATGTTTTGATTTGCATTGAACTTAACAATTAAATAATTAACTACGTAAAACCACGTTGTTATTATCCGATAACGGCCATCGAAGGTCAAACACTGATTGTTGCATGCTGAAACACAGGCTATAAACCTAGTTTGGCAGCAGATGCTAATAATTAGACACAGTTGTAACTGATTTGCTCTTGAATAATTATAAGTAGCTAAAACAATTGTGTAACAAGTTTATTACTTTGGTCTAATAAATATTATTATTTATCTTTATGATTTTACATATCTCGGGACCATGGGAGCATGGGACCCAACTTTGGAAGGCGTACGAGGGGCCGAAGCCAACTCACAGAGGCCCCTTAGGAGATTTTAACGAAAAGCGGCACCAACTGAACGATCCCTGTAAGAACTATCCAAGTGCACCCAAGGACAACCCTCGGTTGGTGTAGGACTATTGCAGGATATGGAAACAAAGATATTGGATTATGGGTTAGGGTGGCTAAAGTGAAGTGGTTATTTAGGACTATGAAAATTCTATAGCCCCTGCCTGACCAAATGTTTTATATAAATTACACAGATAAAATGACAGGGGTTGACTTGCACACTCAATAATGGGCCCCCGAAAACGGTCGCTAGCACATAGTATCATAATTATTATTAATAAACAATTAGTACAGTACCCGACGATAAATATTGCACATCGACCTATTCGATCCTATCGATTTTATACAAAGAAAAATAAAAATTATTATCAAAAGAAGCAAATCATAATTGTTTTAACAGCTCCTAATAGATACCGGACTGTTTGTATTTAGTGCGACAGAGATAACGCTCTACGAAGCCGAAATTAGCCGATTGTCTCTTTCCAAAGGTCGATGTGCAATATTTATCGCCGGGTACTGTATATGCACTGCTAAATAAATAACCATTCTCCTGCCCTTATTTCAATTTATTCAAGGTCGACCCAACATCTCTTTCTTTCATACTTCTTATTAGTCGTCATCTCAGTAGGGGGTAACCCTTTCCAGCCATATCATCTTTCACACAGTCGATCCATCGTTTTTTTGGTCTTCCCCTGCTGTCTATAGCGTCAATCTCCATCATCAGTTGGAATAACAACTCACTTCAAGCTCACTTCACCTCAGTTTTCACGGTGAGTGTTTTACAGCACAGACCGGCTGCATCACACTGTGAATCTCAATCCGAAAGATTTTGAAAGAACTTGCTTCATATTTTTGATAAATTCGTCTATATGGGAATAGATCGACTGTTCTTAAGAGCCACTTACCTTTGAATGTCCATGCTCCTCGTTGAAGCCTCCATGTTTCTCCTCTTCGGCGGAGTCACCCTCTTCTTCAAAGAATTCGACTTTCTTATCATATTCCTCTTTTTTATGAATGTCATGGCTGCCTTTAGTGCTATGGCCTTTCGAATGTTTTCCAGATTCTTCGTACTAAAAGAATTTTTTATTACTTTAGTTAATACAAATAAACACATTTTCAAAAATAGAGAAAAAAGCAGGTACATCGACGCGCAAACTGCAATCATGAATTCAGCACATGATTCTAGACCCGCTAGGGTAGATTTTTTTGTCGGTTATAAAAAAAAAACTATTTCATAGAAAAGTGCAATACATACGCGGTCAAAATGTATGGAAAAGCAATATTTTTTTTTAAACTTAACCGAAAGTTTCAGCGTTCCGAATCATGTACTAAATCTACCCACATCGGCGATTCCTTTTTGGGAGTGTATCGTGGTTGTATCTGAGTTTAATATACGCTTGGCAGTCAATAATTATGATTGCATAATTAGCCTATATTTTTCCCACTGCTGGGACACAGGCCTCTTGGGAAAGATTTGGCCGTATCCACCGCACGGGCCCAGTGCGGGTTGGTAGATGTCACATGTCTTCGAATTTTTGGTTCTAGGACAGACCGGTTTTCTCACGATGTTTTCCTTCCTTCCTTGTTTTGAGAGTAAGAAATAATTTACACAAAATAAAGCGCCTGTTTGGGTTCGACCTACGACCTGCAATTTGGACGTCGCTGCCGTTAACAATGGTCCACCACTGCTCTATTTGAAAACCTAATTAATATTATAAATGCGAAAGTAAATTTGTTTGTTACCTTTTCACGCCTAAAACACTGAACCGATCATCCTGAAACTTTGCATATACGTTGTCAGGTGTACAGAAACGGACATAGGGTACCTTTCATCCCGAAAAAAAGTGCTGTTCCCGAGGAAAACAACAATAACGTTATTATTATAATAGGTTGCGCCACGTGTCTTTCGAACGGGATCGACACTTATGCGGGTGAGACCGCGAGGCGCTGCTAGTATAATGATAATTAAAATGAAAGTTAAAAGTCATACTTTTGCATGCTTCTTCCCGTGCTCTTCATGGTGGTGGTCGCCGTAGTGACCCGATTCGAGTTCATGATGTTTGTCGACGCCTCCGTGGTCGTCGTACTTCCCCAAGTGGTTCTCTTTATCATGATGACCCTTCGCTGACTTGGATTCCTTGTGAAGGCCCTGGAATTTGAAGATTATGTTAGTTATTTTTATAGTTAAATAATTTTAAAGTAACTACATTAGCCAGGTTATGACCTGGCTAATGTAGTATGTACTGAAAATGGCAGTCTAAAAACAGTTATATTTTTTATTAGATTAGTCCTTCAACTTCTAATGATGGACGCTACTGATGACCCCAAACTCGTAGCCAAATTTAAGGTCAGCTCAATTTAGATTGCCATTGACACGCTTTTAAGAAGAAGAACAATACGAATGTCTTAGAAAATGTCATTAAATACAAAAATGTCTAACAAAATTACATTAAATACAAAATTATAAAATACGAGTGTCTAATAAAATGTCAAAATACAAGTATCCTACAAGTATTAGTTACTTAAGTTATAAACATTTACAAAAAATTATTTAGAACACATTTTGGGAAGTAAATTAAAAATACTAAAATCTAAGTAGACATTTAAATATTTATAGCAAATTTCGTTTATCTACATTTTTTAACATATCATTATAGTTTTAGAGGTAACTGAAATGATGTTTATTTCTAGAAGTAGATCTTTTAACACGTCAGTTTTTCGGTCAATATTTTAAAACTAGATGGCGCCGGCATTTCCTAGCTGACTGATCCCTGAGAAGAAATAGCGAAACAAAGTCAGAGGTCTGAGAAGAAATGGCGAAACAAAGTCAGAATTCGGCTAAAATTTGATACGTCTTCGAAAATTCGCCTACAAAAAAAGGCGCAGGACTGTTATGCCGGCAGCCCAAAAACACAAACTTAACCCTTTACTTAAACACGGAAAAAAGTTCAAAAGAATAACGTAAAATAACCCTGCTGTGTTTAACTTATAAACTTGTAATAACTTTTTCACACGTCTTTGACACAACGAATTGTGGATTCGTGTAGTAAAACTTAAAGTTAGTTATTTTTGTCCCTATGACGTGTACCTTGACAAGGAGGCTTTAAGAAAAAATACCACTGACCTTTATTATACAGTACTTGTATGATAGAGGTCAGTGAAAAATACCTTTACTTAATTGATTAAAAAAAATACGTGTTTGAGCGGACATATTTTCCTAGTTCTCATTGTCTATAACATAACCAGCCTATAATGTTCCCACTGTTGGGACACAGGACTTCTCTCTTTGAGAGGTAGTGGGCATAATCTACCACGCAAATTGGGCTTGCGGGTTGGTAAATGTCAGTTGTGTTCGAATTTTTGGTTCTAGGACACTTGATAACGGCTGGACCGATTTGGCTATTGTTTATTTTAAAATATTCTTTATAGTCTGAATTAAGTTTTTATGAAAAAAAAAATTGGAAAAGTTTCCTGGTAAATTAAGAAATTCGGGAATAATCGAACGGGTCAGCTAGTTTCTATTAAAAATATAGCCATTTTACCTTAATCTAGTTCCAAAATAGGTGGCAACGACAAATTAATGTTAGTCCCAACTTTCTGAATACACTTATTAACTCTTTAAAAAGAAATGCCATCAAAATTTAATTGACAGCTCAAATCAAATGCTAGCATTTTTTTAATGTCAATCACTCCTTTCTGTGACAAAAAGGAAACTGCACAGTTTACATTTTTGGAATCGCCGCTAGCACAAAAATCAAGCAAAAATAATTACATTGTTAGTTTTTCTCTAAAATCTTATTCCGAAGTTTTTCTAAATTAATGATCCTCTAACACTTTTCGCGCTTCTAATCATGCACACCTTTTTAAATAATTGAGCCTCTTTTTATCTTTAAATATGTTTTTTTGTTGTATTTGAGATTTATTACAATTGAATAAAGAATACAAGCGACATAATGATTCGTAAATATTGAAATCGAAATTTCGTTTGCGTGAAAATAAATGAGGTTTCATGGAACGTGTATAGAAACAAATTAATTCGTAATAGGTATTATCTGTTTTGTGGCTATACTGCTAATTAATTGTGTATTTGTTTTTCTTTCACTAGTATAAAATATAATAATGATTTCATAGTATTATCGTTCTAGGTAATACGGGCTGGTGTCCCCAACTCCACGTCAATGGGCGTATTTTGCGTACGGTATTATATTATTGTTCTATTTGTTATCTTTTTAGGGTTCCGTACCACAAAAGGAAAAAACGGAACCCTTATATTATCACTTCGTTCTCCGTCCGTCCATCTGACTGTCACAGGGCTGTATCTCATGAACCGTAATAGGTAGACAGTTGAAATTTTCACAGTGTGTATATCTATTGCCGCTATAAAACAATAATTAAAATAAAGTTATAAATTAAAGGGGTCTCCATACAATAAACGTGTTTTTTTCGGCGATTTTTGCCTCGAGGTACAGTACTCGGCGATAAATATTGCACAACGACCTTTACCTTTTTTTGAATTTTATACAAAGAATTAAAAAAAATACAAAAGAAGCAAATCATAATTATTTTAAACGCTCCTAATAGGTACCGGACTGTTTGTATTTCGTGCGACAGAGATAACGCTCTACGAAGCCGAAAATAGCCGATTGTCTCTTTCCAAAGGTCGATGCGCAATATTTATCGCCGGGTACTGTACGGAACTCTTCATGTAGGTACTACCACTTCTGTCGGTGATTGGTGATTGATCGGTCTCGCCCATGACTGTCTATGCTTTTTTTTATGAATCAGTTGTGAGTTTCAAGTTGCCTAAATTGTGTACCCAAAATGCCTGAACAATAAATAAAAACATCACTATGGTAATATATATGATCAGTACCTAGTAAGAATGTTTTGAAAACAATATTTTCAGAATCGAATGTAAACATGACCAATAGGACAATAGACATTTACTAATAACAATTTAGTATCAAATGCATAACAATAGCAGTGAATGGAAAAGAAAACGTGCGTCATACAGAATTTCGTAATATACGAGTATGTATTATTGTATTATAATACATATAAATAAAACAAAGTCGGGTTAGAGTTACACCATTAATTATAACTCAAGAACGGCTGGACCGATTTTTATAATCTTTGATTTCTTTGTTTCGTCTCCGCACCGAATAGCATTATAATAATTATTAAAACATGGGCAAAAAACACGAAAAAATTAAATATTATCTTTATAATTAAAAAATTATAAAGGAAATTAATTTTCTCAACATTAACATTTGTTCATAATGCCGCCGAAACGGTGCGAAGTTCGCTGGGTTAGCTAGTTGTAAATATAATCTCTCTTAGTTGTACAAAGAATAACCCATTTTTATTTTTATCTCTATTTCTTACTTGCGAAGATATTGTATACGTTTTTAAATGAAAGAAAGAAGGAAAAAAACCGGCCAAGTGCGAATAGGACTCTGACACGAACATATAAAAAAAAAACACGTTCCTTCTATGGAGACCCCTTTAATTTTTAGGTTTATTTTATTTTTATTATTTGTTTTTATAGCGGCAATAGAAATACACACTCTGTGAAAATTTCAAGTGTGTACCTATTACGGTTCATGAGACACAGCCCGCAGGCAAACATACGGACGGAGAACAGCAGAGGCATAGTAATAGAGTTCCGTTGGCACCCTTTAGGTATGGAACCCTTGCGTATCAACGTAATCTAATCTGTCAACTGTGAAAATAAAAACACGGTACTAAGTAATTAGTTAAGACAAAACATAAACATGTGTCATTAATTCAGTTAAAACTAAAAAAATATATACAAATACTGGTCTACACATGTTAACATGGTAAATATCGCTGTGAACGTGTTAGAACATTACCATTAAACACATGACTTACGTCCACATAAAGATAATACCAGGGTTTTGCTTTGATCAACTTCTTGTTAGGGTTGTACGTGTTTTTCCTCATCGACCAGTTGATTCCCTTCGTACGAATTCAAAAACATTGTGAATATCGACGTGGTAGCCCTATTTGGCTGGACCTATCCCTTTTAACCTTGTTTTTTTGGGAGCTGCAAAAAGATGTATACACTTAGCGACAAATACAATAATTAAAATAATGAAATTTTACCTACATCATAAGTATTAGGTTAGGAATAAGGACTACATAAAATATTCTTTCATCATGTATACATCTTTTTGCACCTGTACAAAACTTATCGTATCTAATCGCCCAGAAAATGTATGCACTTCGACAATCATCGTCAAACTTCGGAAATACGAACGCGCGATCATGATATCTTATATGGAGCTGTTATAACCATGGAAGGACTAGCTTATTTTGTATCACCAGGGATAAACAAAATGAGAGAACAACAACTCTTTTCAATTCCAAAAAACCATTGCTGCTATTGACAAGTCTGTCAAAATCACAGTGACCTTTATTCCCGTTACAATAAGGTTGCTACTGTCAGAGGAAAAATAAGAAAGGACTCTAGTCTGTAGGTAACCCGACATAGAGAATGCATGAAACAAAGGCGCGATGGTACGTGCACTACCACAAAGCGCAGCAGTACAAAAATTAGAAGCTGACCCTCTGTTTGGGGTCACTCTTTGGCGCGACGATCGTGCTAATTCGGATACACGAAGATTACTGAAGCGCACACTTTTTCTGGTTTACCTGTTAAATGGTGATAAATAAGGCTGGGTCCACAGTGCGAGCCTAGTAAACCCGGTCGTCGCAAACCTTAATCTATCAGTTATAAAGAGTCAACTCACATAGGTATTGGGTGCTATTGACGAGCGTCTTTTGTTCTGATCATTCAATAAAATAAAACAAATCAGGGGGCAATTCTCATAATTTTAAGAACGTTCCTGATCTCAGTCTCAATCTGTCAATAATACCTCTAACTTCCCTACATTTTTGACAAGTTTTTAACATTGATTATCGCTGAGATAAGCTTGTGACTAGCTTTTGTCTTTATTATATTTATTTTTTCAGTCCAATTTCATGTTGCTTTCTATTTGCAATAAAAAAACATAGCGCCTGAAAGTCGCAACTTGTCAAATAAAATATTGTCTCACCTCGTAGGCTTTCTTTCCCTCCTCGCTGTGATCCTCGTGATGCTCCGAATGATGCTCTCTGCCGCCACCTGTCAAAATAATATTTTTATTAAAGGTTTAACAAAGGGATGTGGGCTATCAATACACCCTACAACTTAGGGCCGGTTGGTTACCGTAATATACGTATGTCAAATAATAACGATTTCTATTCAAGGCCATAATTTTGTGAGACAACGCTTTTTTTTTTGGTTTGACGATAGTTAGCGCCATTTTTGACGTATACGCGTGCGTCGTGTGAACGTAAAACTTCCTGCGCTTACTATAAAACTATACATTACACGACCTTAAAATACTAGTGCATCGTCCTTCCACATAATTATAATATAATTAACTAGCGACCCGCCCCGGCTTCGCACGGAAACATTATTATTATTATACATATAAACCTTCCTCTTGAATCACTCTATCTATTAAAAAAAACCGCATCAAAATCCGTTGCGTAGTTTCAAAGATTTAAGCATACAAAGGGACATAGGGACATAGGGACAGAGAAAGCGACTTTGTTTTATACTATGTAGTGATGATGTATACAAAATATTGTAAAACATTTTAAAAGAGTAACGGTGGAGTTCCTTGTCCATTCTTCTCCATGCGAACACTACCTTTTGGAAGGGGCGACTGGAATCAAATCTATTTTATTGTAAATTTTGACTTGCCAAAGTGCCTTTTGTTTTATGTGCCTAATTGAAATAAATTATATGATTTTGACTTTAGTATTGTTTTGTCCACTTTTGGTGTGGACGTCAAAATATTGCTACAGTGCAGAAGGCACATCTGACAGTTTTAGTGAAAGAAGAAAAAAAATAATCACCTAATCTTGACAGTCCGGTGGATTTTCAAACTACTTAAACTAATCTAATTGATTGGACTATACGTAATAGGTAATATGGGCTGGTGTCCGCAACTCCACGTCAATGCGCGTATTTTGCGTAATAGGTATAAAAATGATATAAGTATATAAAAAAATATATACTTACACCCTTACATTTTGATCGTTTCAATCCTTAAAGGGGGTCATTTTAGTCATCATTATGAACAACTTTTACCATGGGACCAACCCTGAAATCGTGTAAAAAAAATCAGCTGATCCATAAATTTATGTTCGCAAAACTCGACATAATGTATGAAGCAACATTTATTTTTTCACGATTGGGAATTGGTCCCATTGTAAAAATTGTTCATAACGATGAGTATAATGACCCCTGTCATTATACTTTTTTAAGTATTAAAACGATCAAAATGTAAGAGTGTATATTTGATCGGAATATAAAAACCTGAAAATGTCAATGACATCATTTGAACACTCATGATATACGTAGGTATTTATATGAAAGCGATCAGAATATTTTTCTATTTTAACCTATACACGTATCCCCAAAAGGTTAGGCAGACGTGTACAGACGCCAGCACATCAAGCTACTACAATCTGTCAGATTTCTTTAATAGATTTTCAACTTTATCGCTATAGGCTATAGGTTCAAAGTTGATTGGGAAAATTTGACAGTTTCGGGTAGCTTGATGTGCTGGCGTGTGTACCTATAGAACACCCACTTTCCGCCAGTTATCTTTAAGACCCATCTAATAGGAGGCGAGCCTATCGAGATAAACCAGACCGCGGGTTGCTACTGAGAAATTCCAGGTAACCCAATAACACTTTTCCCGACCTAGAAATCTGACCCTGCAGGACCATTTTCTCAGCAGTACCGCTTGCTACCAACAGACCAATGAAGGCTCCTACAAACAGGCGCGACACGAGATATAATCCACCGCTCGTTGCGCGACTTGCCTTGCCTTTGTGTCGCGTGTCGTGTCGCGCCTGTTTGAAGGAGCCTTGACGCAGTCATCCCAAACCTATGTCAATCACTATAATTATGTAGGCATACCTACATATACAGGGTGTATGGTAGAAGGACCGACACAATTATTTGCAACATGGGGTTTCTGCGCCTAGTCAAATAGTTTCATTCCTACTGTGTTGACGTGTTCTAATTTTTGTAAATGGTTGAAGTTGACGTAGTATTAATGGCTGTTTATTTTTCTATTACATTAGAAGAAGAAGAAAATAATTACAAAACACATATCTGCAATGCGTGCACTTTCGAGAGTGAGTGGTGCCGCCCGGCCACGGCTTTGAGCGCACGCGACGACAGCCGAAAGGATTCGATCGGATACGATGACTGGCGAACGTAACAGAATGCGCGCGAAGCATACTGTCGGCTACGACCGGCGACCGCGTGTCGCGGATGACGCCCGCGGTCATACTACTGTGAGCGACTTGGCTGTATACATGATTTAATATAGTTTAAATATTGTAAAATCCGTTCCGATCCGATGCGATGCGAGCCGTTTTGTGGAAATCATCCTATAGTCGGTCCATCACTACTATTTAGTTTGTTTCAAAAATCACTTTTTTAATTTCGATGCTATTATTTATTTGATAGTTCCAAAATCCTCTTAAGCATTAGTATTGCCTGTATTTACATTTATTGTCGTATTGTTGTCTACACATTGTTTATGACGACATCAACTAGGTATAAGTCGGAAGGGGCACCAGTTTCAAAAAATTGTATGGGAATCAGTTGCTATGGTATGGGAATGTGATGCGAAGTAATAAAAAACATGCCTTGAAGACAGTTTTAAGTATGAGATGCTGTTAGGTTAAGTGAGAACCAAAGAAACGATCAATGAATGTGTGTTGTGAAAACATTCCTGTTGTGTTTATAAAACCTTGTTAATGGTTTAACTAGAATGATACTGAAGAATTGTGATTATGTCATCGATAGTAAAAAAGTAGGGGTAATTGCATGCCTTGGGTAGTATTGATAATAATGTGGGTAAATATAGTATTAATAGAGAAATGGCAAAAAAGTGGTGGGAAATCTTTAGGCCTTGTACATACCAGAGCACAAATTGTCCGACTTTTATCGGGCCCATATTTAGAAAATGTTTGCCCATTCCTGGTATTTTTCGGTACATCAAATTTCACAGCTCATGGCATACACACTTAAATGTGCCCGGAAAATGTGCGAATGAAACTTTACTCATGAAGTATTCGCTCACCGCTTGTGAGCTAAAAATATCATATTTCCAGGATTCGTTTTCATGACTACGACAAAACGAAAAACGATAAACGACATTTATGTGAAACCACTAGGGTTTTACATAAATGGGGGGGGGGGGTTAAATGGGTTTTTTTTTGGGTTTTTCTATTTTGATAATACATAGATATAAGTGTCTTGAAGAATTTTCCTTCAAATGTCGTTTATGATATAAAGTGAGGTGGTAAATAAAATAAAATGAGGAAGGCGTCGCCCACAGCGGCAAATTAGCACCTTACCCTTTAGTCAACAAAGAAGACAAAAAAAATAGATTTCTTTCAGTAAAAAGATGATAATAAAGTCGCGAGAAGGTTAATACTAAAATTCAAACATTGAAATATATTTAAAGAATGCCTAGGCCTTTCCCAACTATTTTAGAGTCGGCTTCCTGTTGGGCTGAATACCGGTTTTTAACACGGAGCGACTGCCCATTGTACCTCCACAGCCTAATTAGGTACTAGGTAATAAATGATAAACTCTTCGTAAAACTGGTTGTCAGACCTTTGGGGTTTTTCACTACCCATAACGACTGTAAAATTTTCATAAATGACAGCCGGGACGAACGGCTTATCGTATTTTCCGAGGCACGAAAGGGTATCGGTATGTAAAGATCAGGTAACCCATCCATATACCAACCTCGACAAGCGTAGCTTCACCTGATCGATCACTGTTATAATTGAGCCACGAGCCCCCGAGCACGTTTATATCAAAGCCAGTCAGATAACCGGGTATTTTTCAATCTCGGCAACTTTATGACGTGGGAAATAAATTAAACGTACAACGGACACTCGCCACTATGACAGGGCCACGGCGACGCAATCCAATTGCACTATGGCGCCCGCCAAAGGATAGAAAAAAGAGAAGATCAAAATTCGCATTAAATAGATACATAGGCAATCCATTTGGTCGGCCCATTCCAAAAACTTTTGTAAAGGATCTGCTCAAGGATTTTATTTTTTAATTGCCATAAAGATATTTTTCATTTGACAATTGAGGTTAATTTTATAACATCAATTTACGTCGATGATTGTTCAATTACAATTGGAAATATGGTAAATTTGAAACCTTCTAAATACAGATGTATTACTAATTCCATTTAGTGAATGATTGCGTAAGAATTTAACCTGAATAAGGTTTGTTTACAGTTTCATGAGACACTTTTGGAGCAGACTATAGTGTATCGTACCGGGTACGTATATTATAACAGTTTATAAAAGCCTCATCTGGATATGGCACCATGCATAATCAGCCTGTAATGTTTCCAGTGTTGGATACAAGCCTCCTCTTTGTGAGAGGGAGTGGACCGTAAACCTCCACGCGGTCCCAGTGTGATGTCACACTGTCTTCGAATTTTTTTATTCTAGGCCATACCGGCCTAGAATAAAAAATTCGCAATCCTCACAATGTTTTCCTTCAACGTTTTTAGAGCAGTGGTGGTAAAATTATTTACACAAAGTAAAGTGCCTGTCTGGTTTCTAACCTACGACGTACAACTCGTAAAGGCTCCTGCAAACAGGCGCGACGCGCGAAGCGAATCGCGCGCGATACAAAGGCACCGCTCGTTCCGCGACTTGCGGTGTCTTTGTGTCGCGCGCGATTTTATCGCGTGTCGCGCCTGTTTGAAGGAGGAGCGGCCGCGACTTAAGGCTCCCATAGACATCTGAACCATTACTCAATTTTTACCATGATTTATTTAGTTTTAATTCCGCCTGATTCCATAACTTTGTGTAATGATTTACATTATACTGTGATAATCCTTTTGAACCCTTAAGGTGCCACTAGTCGATATTTTTTCCACGCAAATGTCGGGAGAGTATCTATTACTCCACTGTTTGAGATTGTGCATCCAAAGTTAATCATGGCGTCGTTTTGACTTATTTTTATTTTTTCGGTACGGAAACAGAATAGTAAAATAAAAAGCCATTAAAAAGTTATGAGCCAACAAAGATTCGTTTTTCTTGCTATTTTTAACGTAACTTTGGGTGTAAATAAGTAATAAAAGAACTGCAAAATCTTCAAAACCAAGTGCGTACCGACAAAGTTCAGTTATAGAAGATTTAAAAAACTTTATTTGTAATTGATTTATGCAGTGGTTTTTCATAAAACTCGATTTTCTGGAGCACTTTTCGAATTTTTTTACTCGCTTATCAGTTGAGAACGGTGTTTCTGTGCATGAGAACTAGGCGTTGTTCGTGTAGACTAGCATCTAACTGCTCATCATTGATACTATCTCTGTCGGACACGAAGCCAGGTGAGACAGCGTTCTTTTTGGCCATGACCACCAGTAAGTTCGAGCTCGCAACGAGGTGCATCTTAATTAAATGGAACTTCTGTTCTATTTATCTATAGTGTACGACAGACGAGTCGCATTCAAGAAATTGCCAAGTTTTATCTTAAATTGAAATAGTGAAAACTGGCATTTAATTTTATAATCAAGTTGCTTTTTTCTACACTTTTCCAGGAATAAATACGAACTGTTTAGTTGTTTTCAATGTTTTTCTTTGCTGTCGTGTTTCGAAAAGATTCAACTAAAACGAGAAAGAATACTGTCTAGATTTACAGTACTGAAAAATTGCCATGATGAAATAACCGACGAGACTGAAATCCGGTCAAACATTAGAAGAAAAGAAAGAAAGAAAATACGTTTAGTAGAGAGAGAGAGAGAGAGAGAGAGAAGAGAGAGAGAAGAGAGAGAGAGAGATGTGTGTGTGTGTGAGGTGTTTAGAGATTTCTTTATCAATGTAAAATGTATTTAAAAAAATACTTCTTAAGGAGAATGAGGGATGGTGGGAGAGAGGACATATCACTCGTGTTAAGGTGAAAGCTGCAGGGTAGCCCGCGAAATTAAAATTTTCTTACGTTTTTTGCAATTTGCGGGTCAGTATCAGGTTGTATGTTAATTACAATATGATTCGCGACCGTAACTTAGATGACTTTACAGAATTTCGAATTCGAAATTCGAATCATCAATATGGAAGGGACATCGATCAGTAAACTGAAACTATGAATTTAGCACATGATTCTAGATGCCACCGTGTAGAAATGTTCCGTACAAATTTGTAGGTATGTAAATAGTTGATCACAGTTTTTTTTTATAAATTTACGGTTTTCGAATTTTTTCCTTTACTTGTGCTACATGACCTTGATTCTGGCCAATTTTCATGATTCTAGGTACGCGGGAAATACCTTATAAATTTTGATGTCCTTGAGAGTGTCGAAATATACGTTTTTTGCGGCATAAACGGCCGTATCTTTTTTTAAGTTAACTTAGAAGTTTGATTTTTTTACAGCTTCAAGGGACTGTAGACCTGAGTATATGGTTTCAATTTCAACTTGATACCTCCACGCATTTTCGAGATAAAGGGTCTTGAAAGACAGACAGACGGACAACAAAGTTATCTTATAAGGGTTCCATTTTTTCCTTTTGAGGTATGGAACCCCAAAAATTGATGCAGCCTTTTGGAAAGTTTTTTTTGTTAACTTGAGAAAATGATGAGCTGTTTTATAGGAAACTGCAATATCTGCGATCAAAATGTGTAGAACAGCATTTTGTTTTATAACAACCGACGAAAAATTTCAACGGCATCCTACGTCGAAATTTTTCCATAATCATGTACTAAATCCATGTTACCAGGTCGCGCGTCGTGTGCCTGACATCCTGTAGATAAGACATGTTACACAATACCATGAAAATACAATAGGTACCTAATCTCCTATTTATGTAAACAGAATGTCAATTTGTTTCTGAACACACAAATCAATTTTAAACACCTGTTTCTTAGGGCCTGTGCACACCACGTTTTTTTTTAAACGCGCCGTTGACGCGCGTTTGTAGCGATACAGACGCGATAAGCACGCGAGTCAGACGCAGCCTTTAGACCTTCTGTAGGATAAAAGCGCGCCGTCAACGCACGTTTCTAAAACGCGCGTCAACGGCGCGTTTAAAAGACGTGGTGTGCACAGGCTCTTAGGGTTCCGTATTCCGTACAAAGGGTGCCAACGGTACTCTATAACTAAGCCTCTGCCGGCCGTCCGTTTGTCTGTCTGTCCGCAGGCTGTATCTTATGAACCGTAATAGGTAGACCGTTGAAATTTTCACAGTGTGTATTTCTAAAGATGCCATAACAAAAAAAAAATTATAAGTGGGTCCCCATACAAGAAACGTGTTTTTTTTTTAAATAAGTAGTGTTAAATATTGTACGGTGGTACGGAACCCTTTGTGTGCGAGTCCGACTTGCATTTGGCCGGTTTAAGTTGTTTATGTAACCTCACGGAGTAGACACGTCGATTTAAATATAACCATGATGACGACGTCAGACCCACCATGACATCTCAACGCCATGGTTATATCATGACTACCATAGCTACACGCCTGAAGTATCAACAGGGTGTTTCTATATTCGAGTAATTTATTTTATAGATATGATGGCACTTTGGTCTAGTGCTCGCAAGCGCTCATTCCGTAAAGGCTCCGACAAACAGGCGCGACACGCGATATAATTGCGTGCGGCACAAAGGCACCGCAAGTCGCGCAACGAGCGGTGCCTTTGTGTCGCGCGCGCCTCGCGCCTGTTTGAAGGAGCCTTAAGGGATTTCTCAGTATCAGCCCGGAGTCAAGATTTGTGCCCCGTTGAAGACAGTCCCCTATTACAATAACTTGCGAATTGTGAGTGTACAGACAGACGCCAGCACATCAAGCTACTACAATCTGTCAAATTTATTTAATCGATTTTCATCTTTATCGCTATAGCATAAGGTTCAAAGTTGATTGGGAAAACTTGACAGACCTTTTTGTGCGAAAATACGACTTTAACATAACGGTCTGACCTACTAAATCTTATACCTATAGTTAAAAAATACAAACGTGATGTAATTTATCTTATGTTATGTTTAAATCGATGAGGGACATTTTAGAGAGCGTCAAAAAAGTCGCGGGAAGTCATCTGACTGCGCGGTGTAGGATCTTGGCTGCAACCAAACGCTGCGGCTCTGTCTTGCATAGTGTCACAGCATTATGCTGAGCGATGGCCGTTTTGCTTGATTATGGCGCATTTTTCCCCCAATCTTTTTGTGTTGTATTTTGTCTTACCGCAAATAAACTTATTTTATTTATTTAATTTTTAATCCCATGTAAACTCTTTACAATGCAGATCACATAGTTTAATGGAAACCGCCTGTATAACGCTATAACCAAATTCGTTAAAGAACTGTAGAATCAAATTGATTTTCCCATCATTTCACTTTCTCAGTACACTTTCGTTTTCAATGGGATTTTCTACGGTTCATTGTTACGGTAGGATGAACATACCCTGACGGCCACGAAATTAATGCCAATAGGGTTTTCTGCTCCACGCTTTGAATGTCAGCGTCGAGAACCAAAAAACAAAATCAACTTTATTTACACTAAGATATGGAGCGCTGCATTCTTGGAGTAGATACAGATATTACGGACCGTGTTAGAAACACAGTGTTGCGCTCCAAAACACAAAAAATCGCCGAGGTCACCAAAAAATCCGCCAAGCTTAAGGGCCAAAGCACACACGCTACTTTTGGCATCGGCGATACAGTCGCAAAGTCGCCGATCGCCGATGCTAAAAGTAGCGTGTGTGCTTTAACGCTAAGTTGAACTGGGTCGGATACCGCCGCATGTCGAACGAGTCATGGGCCAAAACTACCACCATATGGGTCCCAGACAACGTCTGGCGACGTCGAGACAGACCCAGGAGAAGATAGTGGGACGAGCTTTACGCCTACAGACGGGATTGGTCCACACTAGCTCAAGACAGAGAGAAGTGGAAAGAAGAAAGGGAGGCCTCCTGTAGTGGGACAACATGGGCTAAAAATAAAATAATAATAACATAAAGTGGCTATTTGTTTAAGTGGACATAACCATTTTTAACACGTGTAACGAGAAACCGCCCTAAGCTATAGTTTCGTGGCCTACGCATAAGATCAGTTGAGAATGTGCAGTCGAGTATTGGAAGTTGAGTTTAACAGGGGTTAACGCACTGAAGGACACTGAACGAGGCACAATAGAAGTTTTATTGCTATTACGTCGATGGGAGGGATTTATTTCGTCACCACTGCTCTCAAAAACGGTGAAGGAAAACATCGTGAGAAAACCTGTGTCCTCGAACCAAAAATTCGAAGACATGTGACATCCACAAATCCGCACTGGGCCCGCGCGGTGGATTACGTCCCAGTGCCTCTCACGGAGAGGAGGCCTGTGTCCCAGCAGTGGGAACATTATAGGCTGGTTATGGATTATGACGTCGAGGGGCGTTAAGTGCCCGCAAAATGTTACAAAAAAAAATTTAAATTTAATTAATTTAATTTAATTTAATTAATTAAATATTGTTTTATTTTTTGCGTAGGCGTCATAAAACATCTACGTTAAAAAGTAGAAACTTTGGCGTGCTTAAGCCTGTAATTCTTTTGACCCGATGGCAACAAAGGGTTGGGTTTTAAATTAACTGTTAATAGCAGTTTAAAAAGGTTATTACTTCGGGCGGAATTAGGCAGAATTTAAGCTTTCTTTGTATTTTGTAGACGAATAACTTCGACATGGTGTGTTGTAGCAGCCGAATACATCGAAAGTTACATTTCAGTGCTAAATTACGCACGCTATTAAGTTTTCAGCACGAGTGTCGCTTTACTAACTCGCGCTCGCCTTGCAAACCTAAACTAGGTGGACAGTTCACTCAAAGTTATTTCACCTCTGACTGCAGCAAGCCAACTGAAAACTTATTATATACAGGGTGGTCAAAAAGTCGTGGATCAAACGATATATTGAGATAAAGGAGGTCATTTCCTACAAAAAATCTTTTTACAGCATGGCCATAATTCAATTGCCCTAAAAGTTAGACTAATTTAAAAAAAAAGTGATATAAAACAATAAAACAAACGGTGTCGTACTAGATAAATTAATGTACTACAAAATTTATATTGCGGCTCTGGGTACCAATTTTCAAGAGCAATTATTTTTTTTCCAAAAATTTTGAAGCGCTACCAAAAATGACTTCCACTTTAAGAAAATGACCTCCTTTATCTCCCTATTTCGTTTGATCTACGACTTTTTGACCAGCCTGTATAGGTCTATACAGCTGGTCAAAAAGTCGTGGATCCAGACCATATTGGGCCAAGGCGGACAATACCAACGGACACTAGATGGGATTAAACCGTCATGATACGGCACCTGTGGTATCTACAGAATGATCAAAAGGAGCATCGAACCTCCTTTTACAAAATAACGTAAACAACTGCAACTTAGGTCGGGTTGTATCACGTCCACTTGACGCACGCGTATACGTCAAAAATGGCACTAACTATGGTCAAACCAAAAAAAAAGCGTTATTTCAAATTACAATTACAAATCTCAAATCGTTCATTGCAATCCATAATGTAATTACAGGTGGCAAATAAAAAAAAATACTAGAAACAATTATGGACCCTGTCGGGCACAGCAAATTTTTTAAGGAAGTAGAGAGAGGAAGAGCGCTTTATTAATTTTCCGTGCTACTAAGTTAGAATTATTTTATATCTTACCTATGTTTTTATATTTCCATTCATTCGATTTTCTATTAGATTTTATATGCAGGTCTATCTATTAATTTGTTACACAATTATGGATTCGACTTACATCAAATAATAACGACTTCGTAATCGTTACTAGGTATTTGACTTACGTATGTTACATTAATTAAACGTTTAAGAAACAACCGGCCCTAAGAGCTAGTACCTCCACTATCCAATGAAACTATTGACAACCGATCAACCACTGGAGCGTTTCCACAATCGTTAACAGTACGCTGCACGATATCCGATACATTATTACAGTAGAACCGTCTGCGATATTCGCCACTAACGCCCGGAAAATGGGATGCTCCCTCGAGATTTGTATTGAAGCATGACTTTTCCTTATGATTCCTGATGTGGCGGAAATCTGTTATTGAACGTGGTTCGGGTTCTATGACCACGGATATGTTTTTGAAATTGATGAATTGCCTCGTTGGTTAAGTGGTCGTTTGCGATGCTGAGCATGACATCCTAGGTTTGACTCCCAGGCCACACATACTATCAGTAACAATGGCTTTTATTTTGATAGTTCAACAACTTTCATTGCATTATTTACTCGGTTGACCAGAATTTTTTTTCGAACATATGAAGCATTCTATTAGCAATATCCTTCAAAATTATTCAGATTGTGATTGATCGTGAATACCAAAATTAAGGTGCAGGCAAAGTGTTATTGGATTTATTTATCATTTGGAATTTCTTTGTCTTTGTTTTTTTTTTTTGTTTTTTTTTTTTGGGTCTGGCTTTGTGCGAGGTTGATGGCAATTCACTCACCCCTACATAGGACTTAAACGTAACTGAGAGCAGTGGTGAACCAGCGGTAACGGCTGCGACTTAGGAATTGTATATCGTGGGTTCGAACCCAGGGAGGTGCTTTACTAATTTCATCACCACTGCTCTCAAAACGGTGAAGGAAAACATCGTGAGGAAACCGACATGTCCTAGAACCAAAAATTCTAAGACATGTGACATCTACCAATTCGCACTGGGCCCGCGTGGTAGATTACGGTCCACTCCATCTCGAAGAGAGAAGGCCGTGTCCCAGCAGTGGGAACATTATAGGCTTATTTTGAAACAACTGGCGGAATGTGGGTCTACAAAGGAGGAGAGGAGGAGGAGGAGGAGGAGGAGGAAGGAGAGGAGAGGAGGAGGAGGGAGGAGGTGGTCTGTGGTCATCTGTCTAACCCATCGAAGAAAACAGGCCTTATGTTATTTAGAAATCTAGACAGAATAACCCAATCACAATGCTAGACACTCCATAGCCATGCTTGCAACGTTTAAACACAGTCTGTACCAATGAAGCAATTGCTATGAATGTGGCTCGCGTGCTGACTTATACCATGATTTTCCTGATTGTTGTTTTAGGTCTTTGATAGGTTTATCATGTGGCAAAACTCTAAATGGTTCACTTTTTTTTCTTTTTCAGAATGGGAAATCATCAAATAACCCCTCCCGCTCTGGGTGGAGCGGAAGGGAGTGTCAGACTCTTACTGACTAAAACCCACCCGTGTTCCTTCCTTAGCCCTTTATGTTCCGGGCTAGCGGTAACCCTTTCGGACAATCCAGCTGACCCGGCAGGCTTCGGCCTTTCTTGATGCTGACATCTCTTTGAGGCGCGCGTGGAACACGTACCTACGCGCCGTCCGGCACGAGGCTGGTCCTGATCGGACGGTGAGCTACCCATTACTCTCCGTCCGCAGGCCCGTGCACTCGGTGTTGCCAACAAACAAACAATTTTGTAGAATTGTAAAGTTTTGTGACATAGGGCCTTGACTGTTGCTAATATATTCCCGTTGTATAAACCCAAATCAACCAAATTAAAATTACATAAAAAAAAATCGACACTGGTTTGTGTCGATCCACGATTATTCGGAAATTTTCGTCTATTACGGTTTACGTCAAACTATAGTCCAAATAGTTTTACGTCAGTTTGTTTATTGGAGAATCCTATTACAACTACGCCCATTGTGTTTCCGTTTTGAAACTCGCCATACTATCACGTTTCCATGACAATGGAATCAACAAAGATCTACCTACATTGGAGCCAATTGTGGCGTCCGTTTCTGCAAAGGGTCTCAGGTGGAAAGTTTGCATTATTATCACATAATATCAGCCTATATTGGTGATTTATTCAATTTTTCTCTTCGTGTTTTCAGACCATTATATCCAGGTTTCCATACAAAGTTTTATTTCAAAGGTCATCTAAATGTCACTATGGTATGCAACTGCCAACTGCGGGGTAGTTGCGTAACACACAAACAGTTTGTAGCGGTATCTACAAAGCCACATGCAAACAACGCGTCATACTGACGTCACGCAAAATCCTGCATCGCGCAAGCAGAGTTTACAGTTGCCCGCCAGACACAACACCCGTCTGGTCGGAGGATCCTCCCTTTTCTATAGTGTATGAGTGAACTTTACACCCTGTTCCTCATACCCCTTTATAGAGGTTATGAACTTATGTTCAACAACATTCATTGCGTTATTCACGTTGTTGAGCTGACATATTTTACGAACATATGAAGCAATGGATTAACAATATCCTTCAAAATCATTTAGATTGTGATTGAGAGTGTGTCACGCAATTAGGGTGCTCATCTGCGCAACCCAATTACTGAGTACCTAGACTTCTGACTACCCATAAAGTTGACCGTTCACTACTACGTAGGTTCTGCTCGGAGGAGTTAGCCATGTTCGCAGCACGTTTATTTGTTTGGCAGCCACGCATCCGTGCGTAGCGTAGCGGTGGATCGCTGTGGACTTTTTCTTTTTTTAATAGATTCTCGCAGTTCAACCTATGAGGTTGTTATCTGCTTAACCGGCATTGCCTGTGGTTGCAATAAATTAAGGCCTCCAGATAGGGCTTAAAAAACTTTAAAACTAAGCGACTACACGCTATGGGCACCCCCTGTGGGGTACGGACCTCGGCTTAGGGCCTCGCTGAGGTAAGGCCGCAGGGGACTGGATCGGATTATGATCGACGTGGACGATCCCGCTTACGTTTGCATTTAAAGCTAAGCTAAGGACATGTGCGTAGCGTGCATGTCTTTACGACATTTGAAATTATTCTTATTACAACGTAGATACATATTATGAACTGTTTTATTTTGAATCATATTTTTTGAGTCCGTATGAAGTTACGAAGTCATATTTAATCTTTTGATTGCGGGGCATGAAACAGTTTCCCACAAGTAGCAAACCTGTACCAAAAAATCAAAATATTTTATTTTACATAAACCTACATGGGCACTTAGAAACGTCCGAAGCTAGGTGCACGGTTCCAATTGGTCGTTTGGAGAAGAGCCGGCAAAAAACTCCACGGGTACTCTTTTAAAAATAATTGGCTTTTACAATGTTTTCAAATTACAGTGTTAATAGATATGGGGGACAGTGCAGGCCTGACAACGAGTACCAGGTACTTAATAAAATAGAAACTACGAGTAGTTTAGTAGATTTGTAGACCATTTTCTATTTTATTAAGATTGCTCTTTGTTCTCGAACAAAGAGAGCAATTTCATACTAAATTTCCAAACTTCCGCATCCGGGATCGAACTCCGCACCGAACCCTACTTGATTGCGGTTTAACACCATTTTCAATTGTATTATAATAATTCCTTCCTCCATTTCTTTTCATTTGCGGCAGTTAGGTGCTGAAATAAATTGGTTTTGCCATCGACCAAACGGAATCATTGTGGTTGCGCGTGGGCATGTACCGTGACGTATTGTACAATGTAAATAGATGTAGGTGTTTTATTTTATTACGCATAGAGAGTAAACAAAGATTATTTTTTGTGGAACTTAAAACAGTATGAATTTACCTAAATTACAAATCCATACATAACGTACATTAAATTTCTAAACGGTTGGTTGACACTTGACACTTCCCGTGACCCAAGGGCTGGCTTTTACCTTGGCCAGAGGCTAAGCATCGCCATACAACGTGGTAATGCCGCCAGTCTCTTGGGTACATTACCAGTCGACAGCGATGCGGATGAATTTTTCGACGCTATTTTTTAGTTTCTGTATAGTTTTAGTTAAGTTAGGATTTAATTTTGTTATTTTTTTAACATACATACATAAATTCACGCCTTTTCCCAAATCCTTACAAATTAGGTACAATATCCGTAAAAAGTTAAATATAGACTGACAATAACCTTTTTTTGTGCATAAAGATTATCAGTTTATTATATTAATCAATAATTTACATACACAAAACAAAACAGTCAAAGACAAATTATTTATTTCAAACTAGCAGCGCGCCGCGGTTTCACCTGCATAAGTGTCGATCCCGTGGGAATATCGGGATAAAAGCTATCCTGTGTCCTTTCCCGGGATGCAGTCTAACTCTCTGCCAAATTTTATCGAAATCCGTTAAGTGGTTTTGGCGTGAAAAGGTAACATACAGACAGACAGACAGTGTGACTTTCGAGTTTATAATATTAGTATGGATATACTCGTAGTATGGACCCTGAGCTCAACTTTTCAAAGTCACGAGAGACAAAAAGAAAGCGTTTTATTACGTAACATCCTTATTTGTTTTGGCGCCATTTGTTCCCCACTTAAGTATACATAAAAGGGAGTGCTTTCAAAACAATTCAGACCTACTTCCTAACGCAAATATATCGGATAGCAGAGTAAACAACCTACACCTAATATATTATATACCGTGTAATATTATAAGGTGACGATATTTTAGGACTGGAAAATAATGAAAATATTCAAAGTAAATCGACAAAATGTAAATCTCACATACAAAAATGTTTTTGCCTTTGAAAAATATCCCACAGAGGTTATTAATTCGTAGTATTTTGTTCATTGTAAATGTTTGTAGGAAACCGTGCTACAGGAGTGACGACATTAATTTTGCAAATAATATTCCTTACAAAATGTGTAAAAGCTTAATAAATTACCAAGTTATAAACGTTTTAAAATAACTGCTAGACACAGACGACATTATCACAGAAGTGACCTCACGTCTATGCAACGTCATACTATAATCCGCGCGGAACTAGTTGGCTGCGCCTTAGGTATGTGAGCGGTGGGACGGAGGGGCGGGGGAGCTTTGTCATTACTCAGTACGTGCGTTGCGAGCAATAGTCAACCCCACCGCCCTCACCCCGTCCCCACCTAAGGCGCGGCCAACTAGTTCCACGTGGACTATAAGACAGGAATTATCCCTTCCAAAAACTTTTAAAGCGTATAGAGCTTCTGCATATTTCAAACGATTTTACAGATTTTTTTACTACCAAAATTTACTATGCCTTTTTTCATCATCTGCCTAGTCTTTCCCCGACTATGTGGGGGTCGGCTTCCAGTCTCACCGGATGCAGCTGAATAACAGTATGTTACGAGGAGCGACTGCCTATTTACCTCCACAACCCAGTTACTGGGTAATACGAAACCCCTTGTTAAGACTGGTTGTCAGGCTTTCGGGCTTCTAACGAACCGTAATGTCTGTCAATGATCTAAGAATGACAGCCGGGACCAACGGCTTAACTCGCTTTCCGAGGCACGGAGGGGCCGGTATGTAATAATGCCTTTTTTTGAATTACATTATTTGTTCGTACATAATATTATTTCTACCTAATCATTATACCTATTACGTTATTAATTGTAGATTTGGACCTCGTATAGGTCCATTTGAAGCAGCCTGAATTTAACGATCTGAAAACGCCAACTCGTTCTAATTCTAAGTAAACGTGAACAATGCTTTCTAATTTTCTTTAATAATACCTATTCTTTGATTTTTTTTTCCGCTGGAGTGGGACTGAACAAGCTGAAATGATTGTTACTTGACAATTTCGTTATTTCAAACAATGCTAAAGTACCAAACTTTTCAAAACTAAGGGCCGGTTGTTTCAATCGGTTGGTTAACGTAACATAATTATGGCTATATTATATTATTAGGCCATATTTTTGGAAAATTACGCTTTTTTTTGATTTGACGATAGTAATTAGCGCCATTTTGATGTATACGCGCGCATCAAGTGAACGTGAAATAACCCGCCCTGAGGCAGAAAAATATAATTTAATTTTCTAAAAGGTATCTAAAGTACTTCATACAAATCAAAAAAAAATCCTTCGACTTCTGCCCTAAATTACGAAAACATATAAAATCTCAATCTTCAAAAAAAAAATAACTTCAAAGAAAATATGTCTACTTTTAGACATGTTTTCTTTGAAGTTTACTGATTTTTTAAACTGAAGAACAGTTAAAAGAAATAAAAACACTTCATACCTAGAAAAAAAAACTAAAATAAAAGCTGAAGAATTAAAAATAAACAACCCCTTCTTTAAGCAAAATAATGTTTGTAGAGGATTAGGGAGAGAAACTTGATTTAAACTTCAAAGAGGATAGAGAGATAAATAATCACAATGGTAAAAAGTTGTTTTTATTACTCTGTTTCGAGTTTATTGCACAAAGTTTCACACATGCAGCCTGTGAGCTAGATACACGCAACGGTCGTACAACGCCCTTCGTGTCCAATACAACAGCGCTTTCAGGGCATGGGTGGGACTGCCCCGTTTTTGTAGCGCATCGGGAATGTTCGCGGAAGCACATACAGTATGTTAACTAACAGAGGGCGTTCCCGTTAACCCTCAATAGTATAGCATCCATACATGCTAAAAAAAATATTACCATTCGAAAATAAAATGTTTTAATTTTTTTTTATATTAAAATATTCACTAAAAATCGTAAATTGATACTCTATTTATTTAATTAATTCTAATTTATTTAATTAAATAAATTCCGACATTGCTGTCCTTCAAGTACGCGTGTACAGAGTGTTTCTTTAACGTATCAATTTACGATTTTTAGTGAAAATTGTAATATAAAAAAAAATAAAAACATTTTATTTTCGAATGGTAATATTTTTTTAGCATGTATGGATGCTATACTATTGCGGGTTAACGGGAACGCCCTCTGTTAGTTAACATACTGTATATTGCTTTTACGCAACGATACGAATGAGGTGTGCATTCCTGGTGCGCAGAGTACGGACCAGCTCCGACAATATCTTAAAAATTATCGCTCGCAGGTAGGATTGCATATACATCAATCACTGCAGTGCCATCTCCCATGGGATGAAATAAATTAAAATAAAATAAACTAACGTAGTTCTTAAGTTTACTAACACAATGAGACCTTGTTACTTGAATAAAGAAATTTATACTATTACTAGCTGCCCGGCGCGACTTCGTTCGCGTGTCCTATGTCCTTCTCCTGGTTCTTAGCTACCTCTCTACCAATTTTCAGCCAAATCGGTTCAGCCGTTCTTGAGTTATAAATAGTGTAACTAACACGACTTTCTTTTATATATATATAGATAGATTAATATTGACACGATTTCGCTCTAATTAAATCCAGTTTAAGGAATGAGGACAATGTCGTGAGCAAAGTTTTCATAATGCCGTGTTTTTAAAGGCAGAAAAAATGTTTTATCGACATAGAAACACAGTTTTGAGGCAGTGGTGATGAAATAACTTATATAAAGTGCCTGTTTGGTTTCGAACCTACGACCTACAACTGGTAAGTCGCGGCCGTTCCCACCACCTCCTTGGTTCCAACCTTGGTGATTGACCATCATTGCTCAACGCAAAGAAAGAAAAAGGAAAAATATTTCATTTGGGACACGCACAGGAAATACAAACAGTAAAAAAAGAAGCATTTCAAACTAACAAAAAAGCTATAAAAGGGCATTAGCCTCTCCACATTTCGAGAACGGACGAGCGGTGATCACTACACCTACGCTTTCTCATTGCATGGAGTCTTGGGAGAAATTTAGTTTTTTTAAAGATAGCTAGTACAATTTACATTAGTTACATTTCTGTTCACCCCTCCAACCAAAGATTATTAATGTTTGAACAAAGTGTCGGTTTTTGTCAATGAGTTTTTACGACACCTCTCGGGCGTCAGTCGACGCTTTTTATTGGGGTTTTAATTAATATCATCGAGTTTTTTAACAAACGTGACATTTGCAAACATTTTGCAACGAAACTGCATTTTATTTTATTTTATTTTAAAATGCAATTGCACCAGTATGCACGTTAACATTTACAAATCGATTTACAAATTGTACTCTTTCTCAACAGAAACTTAATTATATTTTATTTTAAAATGCAATTGCACCTGTATGCACTTCAAAATAAACAAATCGATTTAGACATCGCACTCTTTGCACATTCAAACTAAAACTCGATGTAGAAATTGAACTCTTTCTCAACACAAACATAAATGCATTATATTTTATTTTAAAATGCAATCGCAACCGTATGCACGTTAAAATGAACAAATTGATGTAGACATCTCACTCTTTCTTAACACAAAACATTGACAAGATAAATAGTTAATTCGTTCTACGCCATTCATTACTGATAGCTTAAAAATCAATCAGGAAATATTGCAACGATATCGTTTCGAAACAAAAACGTTTAAAAACGTCGTTTGCAATGTATTGGCGACATCCCTAACTAATTCGAAGGTAATTGAAGTTGCAGTACCCCTAGCATGAACAAATGATTCTAGATCACGCTATACAAACGTGTTTCGATAGCCGAAATTATAATTTCAAGGTGGTATTACTTAACTGCAGCGGATCAATAGGATTATTTTCCCGCTGAAAGACCATTCTGCCGTGTCAAAATAGTACATTACGATACGTGTGACTAAAAGTAGTCCATTATTGCTCGATGTGAAATTAGATATGCTAAACGCCGTGTATTAATAGGTACTACGTAAGGTGATATGTCGAAAAAAGTGTGGTTTTTCTATTTCGTGTAACTTGTTATGTATGTGGAATAAGGATTTAACATTTTAGTATATGTTTTTAGACTTTTTGGCCTAGTATCATGTAAAAGGAATACATGATTCAATGATTTTTTTTCAGAACAAAAAAATTGCAATGTTATATCTATTTTTTTTACTTTTTTCGACATCAAGGCGTAACGTTTAAGAGTTATTCAATGGAATTTACTTTAAAACATAGAGAATTATCGTATCAAAGTTTACTCAAAGTAGTTTTAAATTTATTCATTTATTTTGTTAAAAAAGGAGTAAATTCGTTTTGGCACATACGTTGTTTTATTCCGAGCGCACGCACACTATAGCCATCACTCTTCTTTTGCGTTTCAAAAGTAATTACATCACTTTCGCTCGCTTAGTAGGTTTTCGAGGTAGCCCCTTAGGTAATACGGGCTGGTGTCCGCAACTCCACCTCAGTGCGCGTATTTTGCGTACGGGAGGTAGCCCCTTAAGTCACCCGTATCGTATACTATTTATAGCTCGTGTGACCTAAACGCGCACTTAAGTTACGCTTTTAATGTGTAAAAATGGACTACTTATGGGGCTTACATGACCTAAAGCGCGGTCACTGTCCGACTGCATAGAAAAGAAAAAGAAGCGCGATGACACAACGCTGGTAATTTATTGCAAAATATGAAGCAATTATCTATTTACAAAAAATCTATTGTTTGGACTAACAATTAAAACACTAGTGCTTTATTATGTTGCTTGTAGAATAATCTGACAAAAAATCAGAATGATTGTATGTATAGTATGATTTTTATTGTATAAGAAAGTTTTTAGAGGTATTTTCATGATTTTTTTTCTATCGTATCAAATTTTTTGTATTATGTTTGCAACACACTATCTAACTAGCATACTTATATCCTGAATAATATCATATATTTTTCTGATTTTGTTTACTGTTAGTAGTCGATCATATATGTATTTTTATTGCTTCTAAACCTAGCGTTTTTTGCGTTTAGGTCCAGCAGTGCGATTCTGTAACCATCTCACCGTGAAAACTTAGGTGAAGTGAGCGTGGAGTGAGCTGTCAATAATGTCAATTCCTAGCAAAAACAAATTCACTTCACCTAAGTTTTCACGGTGAGATTTTTACAGAATCGACCGGCTGTAATCCAATTAAGTCACAAATACGCGTGACTTACGAGTAAGTGCGGGTTTAGGTCTCAGAGCTATAAACATCATTATCTGCCCAGCCTTACAACTTTTTATTTATTTATTTAACGGTACAACACCAATTGCATTATTTATCATAGAAACCAATATTACATTGACAATAATTATGTTGTATTATTTAATTTAAAACTAACACGGAATAGTGGATTCCCTTGCATATTTTCTCCCACAGAACACCAGATATACATGCATAATTTTACTCCATTCATCCGTAAACATATCACATTCAGGGTTGGCAGTCAGAAGGACATTTAGCATTTTTAAAGTACGGCAGACTTGGGATTCGGTTCTGGCTACAATGGTTTTCGATGATAGTTGCGCAAACAACTATGTTGCATGTAGTCTAACCGTATGCAGCTAAATACCAGTATTTAACATGGAGCGGCTGCCAATCCGACCTCCACAATCCAGTTACTGGGTCGTACAATGCGAGCCACGAAAGATGAGACTTGACCCCGCCTCCCCCGCTCTTTTCGCCGCCCCTATGACGTCCGGTCCCGTCCCGCACTCAGACCTCATACCGCTAAAGATACCTAAAATCGTGTACTGCGCATGTCAAACCACGTGGTGTGTCAAGTCTCATCATTCGTGGCACGCATTGTACCCCTCTGGTAAGACTGGTTTCCCGGCATTCTAGAGACGCGTATCGACTATCAAATATCTACAAATGACAGTCGGGACTACTATCAAATTAACAGTTTTTTTTCTTATGAAGGGGTCTCAGTATTTAAAGATGGTCACCCATCCACAGACCGGCCTTGGCAAGCGTAGCTTAATGATTGATCAATCCGTGCGGCTGTTATTACTTTGCCACTAGCCCATCTATTGTTTCGGTAAACTAGAATTATTTTTTACTTCGTTTTCTTGTTTGCAGATGATTTTTAGGGTTCTGTACCCAAAGGGTAAAAACGGGACCCTGTTACTAAGACTCCAATGTCCGTCTGTCTGTCACCAGGCTGTATCTCATGAACCGTGATAGCTAGACAGTTGAAATTTCCACAGATAATGTATTTCTGTTGCCGCTATAACAACAAATACTAAAAACAGAATAAAATATATATTTAAGGAGGGTTCCCATACAACAAACGTGTTTTTTTCGGCGTTTTTGCCTTGTGGTACGGATCCCTTCGTGTGCGAGTCCTACTCGCACTTGGCCAGTTTTTTTGCGGTTGCTGTCTATCAGCGCTGTAGCTGTATTGTGCTTTCCGTCTTTTGTAAAAATAATATGCCTTTTGTATTTCGAGATCCGTGTTAAATGTTAGGTTACAAAATACCTAATTCGATTTGTATGAACAACCAACAAGTGGGTTTTAGAATTAGAAGTAAAAAAGCAATCGTCACGATATAAATTACAGCTGAAAAAGGTGTGAAATTACTCTTTCGTGTCGCTGTCACAATTCAAAACAAAGTTAGTTAAATGGGAGCCGAAAATGTTATTTCTATCGAATGGATTATGAAATATTGCAGTAAATAAAATAAAAAGTGCCTTTTGGTATTACAATTCAATATCCTTTCAATTTTACTAATCAAATTAATTTAACTGCCTTTTTCCAACTATGTTGAGGTTGACTTAACATGGGACGACTGCCCATCTGACCTCTACGACCCAGTTACCGTAACACGATACCTCTTGGTAAGACTAGTTGTCGGACTTTTGGGCTTCTGGCTACCCGTAACGACTGTCAAAGATCAACGAATGACAGCCGGGACCAACGGCTTGCGAGCTTTCCGAGGCACGGAGTAGTCTCGGTATATGAAGATGCTCAACAATCCAAGGACCAACCGCGGCAAGCGTAGCTTAACCTGATCCATCGACCCGTGCGGCTATTATTAGTTAACCACAAGCCCCTCTTAAAACTTAAAACAGTATAGATTTAGTGTAAAACTAAAGTATAGATAAAGGTTAACCAAATAAGTATACCTTAAGTTACCTACCTACCTAGGGTTAGAAGCGTTATGACTACCTCTCGATAAAACTAAATAGCAGATATGACTAGTTCGCTATAGGACTTAATCTCAATATGACTAGATCGCTGTAAAACTAATTAGCTGTTTGACTACATATGCATAAGTCCTGTTATCAAAATGACTCATTATCGATATGACGTACAATCGTATCTAAAAGTGGCATTAGTATAGGAACTTCGTGTTGTACTTAGCTTTACTAAAGTGTGAATACACTATGAAGTTCCACTTTATAATAAAAGTAAAAAGTCACTTTAAAGTTAGCCAAATAAGTATACCTTTTGCAAAACCTCGAAAGTTACAAAGATTACATCTTTTACAAATAAACAAAGAATTTTACAAATGCTGAATCTCCTATTCAGTGAGTAAATTTAATTTCCAATAAATTTTAATCAGCGGAAAATATTAAATTCCAAACAAATCTAAATTACCCAAACAAGGCTAACTCAATCAAATATTATAGACGTAACAAATTGAATGGTATTATAATAAAAAAATATGCTTAATAAAATTGCAATAACACCGAGTCTTATAACAGAAATAAATATTGAACAACTGGTCACATTGAATTATATTACTATTGTGATACAATTTCATGTTATAACAGCTATTAAATTTGTAGTCTGTGCGTAATAATTTGAGCTAGGTTTTTTAGACTGACCTGAAACACGTACGCTTGTGGAAAAGCGAATGTTTCATAGCTATGCTGTCGAAATAAGTGAAGTGGACAGTACTTTCTCGATTAAGCGTTTTCACAAAGAGCTTAGAGATTATTTCTATTTGCCGCAGCCGTGAGGCACACTTTCCAGCTAATTTCTTCCATCGCACTTTACACTTTTTCTCTTACTAATAAACGTTGTATAGCGTCTGTATAGTTACACAACGCTTTGTCTTCTTCTTTCGAAAGTCATTGACGAATGAAAGAGAGAAAACGGTGTGTAACTATTCATCTGATTTATTACGTTTATTAGTAAGGGGGTTTTTATTTTGCATATAACGGTCAACAAATTTTTGCCACAGAAACCAGACTATACTTTTCCGAAGGATTTTGACGCGCTGAATTCGAATCTGACCTCAAAATTGCTCTATCATGTCAGGGTTTCGAGATATCCTAACCTAAAAGTGCAAAAAATACCGTTTTTTATCATTTTTGAGGTTATGTAGCACGGCCGATCCATTTTTCTATCAAAAATTATTTATAGCATCTCAAAGGACTAGTCTTCCTCTTTAAAACGACGTTGAGTTTACTCAAATATCTTTTTTTTTCGCTGAGATAGCGCATTTTGAAATTTTCGTGTACGTAGATTGTTCTACGTTTAAGAATTCATACACATACAGTCTATTGGAAAATTTGAAAGAAAAAAGGATCGGCCGTGCTACATAACCTCAAAAATGATAAAAAACGGTATTTTTTGCACTTTTAGGTTAGGATATCTCGAAACCCTGACGTGATAGAGCAATTTTGAGGTCAGATTCGAATTCAGCGCGTCAAAATCCTTCGGAAAAGTATAGTCTGGTTTCTGTGGAAGAGTGTTCGTCAAATTTTGTCGCCCTGAATCAGCCTGTAATGTTACCAGTTGTTCACCTAAATTTTCACGATGAGATTTTTACAAAATATACCGGAGGGTATAGAACTATGCACTCCAATTCCTAATCAAAGCCACAGACTCATCTGCATCACAAATAGATGATCTAAACATCGATATCCGATAAATACGGACATTATTCGGATATCTACAAATTGTAATAGCGACACGTTAAGATAATAAATTGATAACAATGTTATCTTTTATGTTAGTAAATAACAGTTGTCATCGATTTTGTTCGCATACGTACCAACTTCAACCCCCGTTTGCCCTGTTTTGGGGTTGAATTTTTATTGATCACTATAGCAACCCGCCCCTGGGTGTCCGGCCCGCTCCCTATGCACGAAATCCATGTTTTCGGCTGAAGTTAAGAGGAAATGCGGTCGGAGAGACTTTGAAAAAGCCTAAGTAAAGTTATAAGTCGAGGTTTGGCTCTCGCCTATTTTCTCCTCCAATATTGGATCAATTTAAAAGATATTTCACAAACAGAATAAGAAGGATATGTATATATCAAAAAAAAAAAACATAGGGATACTGTATAGTATCCCTATGTTTTTTTAATGGTAATTAAGTTGATTTCAGAGTGACTAGCACTATTGAAAAAGTTATAAAAATGCTTGATGTTATAGCGTAAATTAAACTTTATTGTGTAGGATTTAAAGTAATTTTTCCATAAACTCATTTTTGTTTGCATTTTTGACAAATAAATCGCGAATGCAGATTAAGTATCTTTTATATTTCTGCTGTACATTTATGTCAGTCAGCCACGTAAATATTGTTTGTATTTGAATTAAGAATTTGAGATCATTTTCAAGTTATGGAACAACAAACTGTATGTCATACTTTACAAAGTTTAAATTCCATTGCTACCAAAAACATATTAGGACCAAAAAGGTCCTAATATGTTTTTGGTCGCAAATGGTCGCTCAAAAATCAACTTAGAATACACTTCACTAAAGTAGATAACTGATTAAGTGGCGATGGAATATAAATTATCTGAGATTATAAAACTGCTATACCTAAAAATTACTTTTTAAGAATTGCGTGCTTTTCTTATATTCTCGGATATTTGCCACCAAAATAAATATCGTTTGGGAGGACACATTTTACAGGTAACCAGTTTATTTTGTCAGAAGATGCAATAAAGCGGTCCAGTGGGCAGCGCATATTACTTGCACAGTGCGTGAAATGCTACAAAGATCGGAAAAAAATGTTATATTTTAAGAAAAAAAAAATTAAGTAAATAATGCTTGCTTTGTGTTTCATTTGTTAAGACTTTCGTAAATAACAGATGTTCAATAGAATAATAAAAAAAAAATGATATTCTTATTTTATTAATTCAATGTTACTACATTAGACTATTCTAGTATACAAACAAAAGAAAAGTGGACTGAAAGAAGATGTAGTGGCAATTTTTTAAAAGAGCTTATGCTTGGATGGTTTGGTCATGATGAGAGGATGAATGAAAGGCGACTAACAAAAGGCATTGATAAGGTAGATATGAGTGGGTTGCAGCTGAATATCAGCGTCAGGTGGTGGTACACCTTGTGTTGTCATCTGACATTATGCTGAGCTGTGGCCCTTTTGGCATTATAATCTTTTTTCTGTTTTTATAGGTTTAAGGTGTATTTATTTTGCTGTAATGCCAATAAACGCACTATTCTTTCTTTCTTTCTTTGGAATCGCCGGGACCGCCCTAGGAGGACATATAGTAACCTTATTGGTGATGTTCTTCAAAAAGGTCAAGTGTGTAGTACCCGCAACCGGCGTCGTATATGCCCGTAAACGAAGCAAAATGAGTACCTATAATCATAGCAGGTGGCATTCTGTAGTTTCTGCCTACCTCCATGGAAGAAGGCGAGAGTTTATGTGTGTATGTAAAGTATATTCAAACTTATTTTTCAAATTAATATTTTTTCAAGTTAAACAAATATCAACTTTATTTTAATTTTATTCTATGCTATTCTTATATCTTTTGTACATATTTGTAAAATTTTATTTGTGTACCTACTTGATATTTGCGCGCACAACGTGGCAGAATGTGATGAGGCCATTTATTAATTTTAATGTACCATGTTCGGACAAATAAATGAATTTGAATAAAAAGTAGCGTTTGGCCTTCCCCTTCCGTAACCTCTCAATTTCCGCTAATGAGACACAATTGATTTTCTATTGTATCGTATTACATAGGATACGCGCAGAGCTTGACGGGTTGTAGTATCCCCATACAAAATTTAATCAAAATCGGTTCAGCCTTTTCTGAGATTAACCGGAACAAACAGACAGAGACAAAAAATATAAAAATAGATTTTTTGATACAAGTACCGTATACAGGCCGTATGTCATTACTTCCCAGAATATGATCCGTATTAGGGACATTATCGAATGGTGTAATAATATCTACAGTGTGGGTTTTTTAATCAAAATCAATGGGTTCGATCCCTGGCTAGAAATATTGATTTTTCAAAAATCCAATGATGCTGTTTTAGTTTTCATCAAAATCAAGCAAGATTCGTCGATCGATTCGATCGCTATTCCTCATACCTACTTTCGAATTTGGCCATCCACGCCCACTTAAAAAATATATATAGATACCCTGTATACTTTCATAATGCATTTAATAAAAGCTGTTATTTTAACTTTATAAACAGACATTTCAATTGTATTTATCTGAGAAGAATATAATAGATAGTAACAAAAGAACCAGTTTACTACAAAAAATTATTGATCTATGAACTATTTGGTAACTCCTACGCCGTGGCTTTTATGTTTCAATTTTACGCCAATTGAATTTATGACCCATTGACCTATTAGAAACGAGAACAGTATTTCATAAGAATATACGAAATCACTGTAATCTCTATTCTACGATTTCGTAGATAGAATTAAATCTGCCATCCCTTTCCTAACTATGTTGGGGTCGGCTTCTAGTCTGACCGTATGCAGCTGAATACCAGCGGGGTAATTACGTAACACAGTATCAATAGCAATAACTTTCATTTAGACACTTCAACAACATTCATTGCGTTATTTACGTTGTTGAGCAGACAAATTTTTCGAACATGAGAAGCAATGGATTAGTACAATGCGTGCCCCGAAAGATGAGACTTGACCCCGCCTCCCCCGCTCTTTCCGCCGCCCCTATGACGTCCGGTCCCGTCCCGCACTCAGACCTCATACCGCTAAAGATACCTAAAATCGTGTACTGCGCATGTCAAACCACGTGGTGTGTCAAGTCTCATCTTTCGTAGCACGCATTGTAATATCGTTCAAAATGATTCAGCTTATGATTGAAAGTAGGTATGTTAAGCAATTCGGGTGCAGTATTCAACATGGAGCGACTGCCTATCTGACCTCCACAACCCAGCTACTAGGTAACACGATACTCCTTGGTAAGACTGATTACCATAATTTTAGACTACCTTTGATTAAGGCTCCTACAAACAGGCGCGACACACGATATAATCGCGATTTTATCGCATGTCGCGCCTGTTTGAAGGAGTCTTTACTCGTAATTACGAGTACTATCAAAGGTCTACGAACGGTAATCCCTAATTTCACTGGTTTAATTAGCTTTCACTTGTATAGAAGACTAGCTGACCCGTCAGCCGTTGTCCTGTTTTTGTTTCGAAAGACACGTGGCGCCATTTATCCATCATAATAACCTTATTGTTGTTTTCCTCGGGAACAGCACTTTTTTTTCGGGAAGAAAGGTACTATGTCAGTTTCGGTACACCTGACAAGTGACAACGTATATGAAAAATTTCAGGATGATCGGTTCAGTGGTATATGCGTGAAAAGGTAACAAACAAACTTACTTTCGCATTATAATATTAGTCAGGATACGATATGTAACCACTGATATGTGCCCCCGTTCTCACAGACGTAAAGATATCGCGGCAGGATTCTATCGCGCACTGAATTTTCAAATTTCGGTGTTGAGCAGAGCATTGAGATTCCAGCAAAGCGCATTCTAGCACGTCGAAAAAACACACTGTTGTATTCTCAGCTCTCGATGCTAAGAAGTGCGAAAATCCAGAGCGCGAAAAAATATAGCCCGCAATTTGAATCATTTCGAATGATATTGCTAATCCATTGCTTTTTAAGTTCGGAAAATGTGTCTGCTCAACAACGTAAATAACGCAATGAATATTGTTGAACTGTCAAAATGAAAGTCATTGGTACTGATAGTGTGTTACGCAGTTACCCCTCTGGGCTATGTGTTACGCAGTTACCCCGCTGGGCTATGTGTTACGCAGTTACCCCGCTGGGCTATGTGTTACGCAGTTACCCCGCTGGGGTATGTGTTACGCAGTTACCCCGCTGGGCTATGTGTTACGCAGTTACCCCTCTGGGCTATGTGTTACGCAGTTACCCCGCTGGGCTATGTGTTACGCAGTTACCCCGCTGGGGTATGTGTTACGCAGTTACCCCGCTGGGCTATGTGTTACGCAGTTACCCCGCTGAGCTATGTGTTACGCAGTTACCCCGCTGGGCTAAAAGTGTAATCATTCTTCTGACCTCATGCCAATGTTTTTTGTGCTTGATGCAGGATTTTTCCTGCTTCAAAATATCTCTATCAGCGGTAATTTCAATATTAATCCCTTCGGATTCATAAAATCATCAATCAATAAGTCAATTTGTCCATCTTTTTTTTCTTTATTTCATCGTTTAAGTGGTCTACCCCGATTTATGCTCAAAAATTTTCTGTCGACATGTCCATCATTCCTTTGTCATACTAGCATGAGTATATCTTTACTAACATTTTATTTCACCGGACTTTAAAAGTTTCTGTTATTTATTTTTAACTAGCTGTGCCCGCGACTTCGTTCGCGTGCTTGTCCAAAAACAAAGGATAAGAAAAGGATTTAAAGTAACATGTTACCTTTTCGACATACCTCGCAGACAAAGCCGCGAGCAGAAGCTAGTATAGAGTAGCTAAAGAAGTTTATGTTGTGTATTTTTCTAATAAACTTTTCTAATAACCAATCACAAAAAAATAACTGCCAATAGGCAAAAAAAGAATAAATAATGTCACTTATTTATGAAACCTAATCAATAATATCAGATTACGTGGGACACAGATTCATTATTTTGTGGAAACAGTATCCTTATTATTTGCGAAAATAAAACATATTTTTATCAAAAACTCGGATATATATCAAAGTATTGTATCTCACAGATCGCCCCCCCCCCCCCCATCTCTGAAACGAAAGTCTTGTCAAAGAAATTAGGGAATTTGTAACTATTATACTACCATTTTCCGTGAACAGCTCTATATATCTAATTTTGATAATTTTAGCTCTTATACCGACGTTACAAAGGTCAATTTTGGTGATAGACTCTGTTTTGCGGACGCAAAATGAATTTTGTGAAAGACGTGAGTGGTTCATTCCTATAAACCTCAAGTTTGAAAGGTGAAATATACTCGTATTTTTTCTGTGGGTACAACAATTTTCGCAGATGTAAATTGGATGAAAGATCGAAACGCAAACGTGTAAGTAAACGTCAACTTTTTCCAACGCCCCGGAATGTTTGACCACTATGCGAATTGCAATATCATAATATTTTATAGGTTAATTTAAGTTTTTCGGGGATATCGCGACATATTTGTTGCATGAATATTTTTCGTCGGTGTAAATATGCAAAAAAATGCAGTTTATTTTACGCTTGGATAAATTCTCCTATATTAAGGTGATTGCTTTTATTATTCGCCAGTTAGTTAAATGCGTTGCAACCTTCGATATTAGGCAATTAAAAAAAAAAAAACTACCATAGGGAGTTATGGAGCAGTGGGATGATGCACGCTAACAGTAACACTGGGTCTATTTGGCGGAGCCATGAGGCACACAATACTATTTGAAGTTTTTTCTGCTTTTCGTTTTTGTGTGAATATTGTATAAAAAAAGAAAAGAAAAAATAGCTTATTGTTACAAAGAAAGAAAATAAATTTATTTTATTTCTTTGTAACAATAAGCTATTTTATCGTGTGGTTTTACAGTCTGATACATCAAATCACATCATTTCTGCCGAAAAACGAACACTGCTGGACACCACTACGACCAGTTCTGTGCTTCTTGCACTCAGCGGATTCCTGTAGCCTTCAAAAAGTCATCGGTTCACTTTCTGAGTCACACATAGACTTACTAGGTATTTTAACTGAATTTCCACACGTACATAAACTTTATAAACAGTGATTTGTCCAGTACATTAGGCCAGAATGAAAGAATACGGTTACTTTGTGAACGAACATTCATAAGACAGTCTTGTTTTAATGTAAACTTAGACGAAGAAAAACATTGCAAGGAAACTCATATGTCAAATATCGTTCAATCTGAATTATTGTGGGACAATATTCAATACGATACATTGAAACTACACCAATAATATAAATGACATTCGTTTCAAATATGCCTAAAGATGGTAAAATTAGAAATGCTGCCAGACTTTTAAGCAGATGATTATTGTCCCTCTTTTACATACATGTACAGACGCCAGCACATCAAGCTACTACAATCTGTCAAGTTTCATTAATAGACTTTCAACTTTATCGCTAGAGCATAAGGTTTCAAGTTCATTGGGAAAATTTGACAGTTTCGGGTAGCTTGATGTGCTGGCATCTGTACCTACATATTTTTAATATTATTTTAAATCAGTTATCTCATCATCATCATCATCTGCCTAGCCTTTCCCTAACTATGTTGGGGTCAGCTTCCAGTCTATCCGGATGCAGCTGAATACCGGTATTTTGCATGGAGCGATTGCCTATCCGACCTCCACAACACAGTTACTGGGTAATACGATACCCCTTGGTGGTTTATATATTATGTAAATATTACCTTTAATAAATTAATACGAGACAGGCATCCAGCAAAAAATTTAGAAATATGATATTAAATTATATCCTAGACAGATCTAGTCGTCCTGTTTGTCAAGAGAATAAAAAAAATCGTTTGAATGGGCCAAATATTCTAATCAAAGTATCGAATTCGGAGTGATACTATTGCAAATTAAGTCTTATTTAAATGAAAATATCACTTACCCTTCTCGCGATGGTAATCCTCCACCTTTTTCTCCGGTTCCTTGTGATGCTGTGTTGATGCTGGGATGGCATCGGTGACCTGCTCAGTATGTGTAGGAACTATATCACTTCCTGAAGGTCCAGTTTCTATTGTCGTATCAACTATTATTGAATCTGATCCTGTCGTATCCGTACCCCTCGAATCACTTGCTGTTACTTTTTTCTCAGGCTCTGTTGGCCTGCTTTTAACATTAGATTTGTTCCTATTCTTTTTGTTCTTTCTCTTTTTTGGGAAGAACAGTGCAGGCTCTCCCTCTTTGCCCTCACTTTCCTCTGGAACTAGCGATATTCTGTCAGGATTATCCCCATTTGCGGGCGTCGAGGCGTATTTCGCTGAGAATTTCGTTGATGGCCTGATGGAATTCTGTCTGGATTTTGGTATGACAGTAGTAGTTGTGGTCGAAGTAGCTTCATCACTCTCATCATCATATATCATGTAAAGCTGTGGGTTTTTGAAGACAGACAGCTTTCCAGATTCTATTTTTTTGTCTTTCAATTCCTTCCGTTTGGTTGTTCGTTTTGGTGATCGTGTTGTGGTTGGTTTAGTTCTCTCGGGACTAACTTTGGGTCTGTATTTTTCACTGAGGGAAATTTCATCTTTTTCGTCATATTCATCGTATTCAGGATACTTCTTCCTTGATTTCTGTGGTTTATCGTCGTACTTGTCGGTTTCAGAGTCAAGAGATAACTGTGCTTGAATTTTTTCTCTTTCACGTTCTTCTTTGTACATTTCCTCTTCTTTAGCTTTTTCTGATATCGCTACTTGTTCTTCAGCATGACGTTGTTTCAGTTCATCAACGGTATTCAAAATTCTTGCCTTCTTCTCACTTTCACTTTCACTTTTCTCTTGTTCTTCACTCAATGGTTCTGGTTTCCGTTTTTCCGAAGATTCAGCATCATCTTCATAATCAGCTTCATCTTCGTACTTACGAGCTTTTTTTCTGCTGGCTGCCTGTGTGTCCTCTGTGATTATTTCTTTATTTTCAGGTAGCGTTTTCCTCTCTTGCCCTTCGTTATCTTGGCCCCCTTCTGCGGCTTCGCCTCCTTCACCTTCTTCGCTCTGTGTTGTCTCTGCAACTTCGTCAGCTTTTTGCTTTGCTTTTTTAAGAGCTTCGACAACAGGGTTACTTGGTCGTTTTGTTATTATGTTAACAACGCCATCTATTTCTGATATTTCAGTGTGATTTAGCGGTTTAAGAGGTTCATTCGCTGGTACTGGTCTATTAGTGTCTGACCAGTCCTTCTTTTCATAATAGTCTTCACTGTCGCTTCCACCACCACCATCTTTTTCATAATAGTCATCGCCCTCTGGTTCAGCCACAGCTCTAAGTATAAAATTGATAGGTGGTGCTAACCGCTTCTTAGGTTTGTTTTTCACCTGTACGAACTCTCCTAATTCCTGACCGTGTTTATTTTTAAAGGGCACCCAATCCGGGAACAGATCACCTAAGTTCGTTTCACGTTTCGTCACATTATTTTCACTCACAGTTCCTATACTAAGCGCGTTGGTACTTATAATAAGTGAAATTAGTGTTAGCTGTCTTGCTATCATTTTTACGTATTTATTGAAGCATAACTCGATCGGATCACAGCACACAGGTGATTGTGCGGCAACTGCGCGCGAGCAACTGCTTGTGTCAGTTAAAACTACTATTATTTATATTGTTTGGAAAACGATTCTCTTCGCTAGCCATAACTATAGGCACTTAAGAATTGTATGGATCCGCTTCTGGTATTTTACTTGTCTTGTAATTTTAATTAATGAATGACCGTCGTGGTAATTATTACGTCATTTTGTACAATACGATTTGTAGTATTATTCTTATTACTTCATTAATAAATTGTCAGGCTATTATTTTAACATAATATTGAATTCTATGATCAGACAAAGGCATTGGCATACAAGGCACGCTCTTAGGATTCCTGAGCCGTTTGACAATGAAGATGAATGACATATTCCATAGCCTTTCCTAAGTATGGCGTATTATGAACAATGTTTTTTGTGACAACACGGATAGATAAATGATGCAGCTTCACGAGTTGCTTCAAGGAGCCGGCAACAATACCGCCACTCGCTGAGACAATCCTATAATTTGACGTTTGCCAGTCAGGGAAACTACACACATGAAAGGATAATTTCTTCTAATAATTAGTGCCGCTAGTAATCCAAAACTATCAAGTTGAACCATCACTATGGTTAGCCAATCAGCTTTGATTTGGAGGATCCGATTTTTGTAATCGCATTATAATTGAAACTCTAAACGGATCTTAATTAAATAAATCCGTAAGAAAGAAATCTCAAAAATATTTTTTATATGCTATTTATTTTTGAGATGCTATAAGCAAATACAAAGAAATATCGAATTGCAATCCGTAGCATAGTAAAAACTAACGAAATGTAGGCTAACAAACAATTCATTTTGTTCGGTACGACATTTTCTACAATTAAAATGTATCAATTATACAAGTCGTATCCATACTATTGTCAACGACGCCTAAAGTGGAGACAGCGCCGTGAAATCTTGAATTATTAGTGCAATTTTAAAACAGACAGGCGTTTAAACGCTGCGGTTTTTAAAACTGACATAATTATTTTGAGGTCGGGAGGGTCAAATTAGAAAAAATAAGTACAATTAAAAAAAACTGTATAGCAGAATACATGATCCATAAAAAAAATAGTTATACAAAAAAAATACAATAAAAATGGCATACATACACACAAACAAACTCACGCCTTTCTTCTCTTGCACATTAAAAAACAAACATTTAAGAGGAAATGCGGTCAGAGAGACTTTTGAAAAAGCCTAATAAATAGGCATAATTGGAGGTTTGGCTCTCGCCTATTTCCTCCTCCAATATTGGACCAATTTATAAGACATTTCATAAACTGAATAAAACGGATATATACTGTGTCCCTATGTTTTTCTTTTTTCATTAATAGTTGTCAAATTTCTACAATGCAATGAGGATTCTAGTGCTTATAAAAATAATGTATCATCTAGTAATTAATATTTATTATTCTGTAAAAAATCATTACTTTAAGGTCATTGACCAGAAAGAAAACAGACGAGAGCGTGTCTATGGAGAAAGGACCACCCGCGTTTCCTCGTAAGTGAATTTATATATAAAAAATCATTAGTGTAGATACAAAAGTATCTATCATAACATATCATCACGCCTGTATTCTCCGAAAGGTTAGGTAGTAGTGTACCTATAGTACACTAACATTCGCTAGTTTTTTTTTAAGTCCCATGTGATAGGGTCTTAAGGTCAGCAACCGGACACAAGGGTCTTAAGGCCAGCAACCGGACACAAATACAAGGCTGCTACTGAGAAACTCCCAATTATTATAGCTCAGAGAAAATGCTACTTCTTGGTCGTTTTTTTTATCGTTGGTTCTGTATTTTCGTTATTTGATACCGACTTTCGAAATTAAAGTTATTTTTCACTTTGCAGAGTTTTTTTTTTGTAAAAAAAAATTTAATTTTCACTTTTTAGTTGTACCTACCTACCCCAAACAAATTCATATAACACTACTTGCTATGTGAATATCAGTGACAGAAAGATATTGAACACATCTGCCTACCCCTTTAAAGGGTACAGGCGTGATGTTATGTTGTGTGATTGCGTAAACAATGCATACATATGCAATAGCAGCAATCGCGATTGATTTCCTGGCATTTGTTGAAGAGTTCCGTTGTCCGTTTCCGAAACTCATCATCAGATCTTTACAAAATTTAAATGGGACCATTTCGGAATAAAGCTCTTTCGAACAAAAAAAAATTGCAAATCCGTCTATTTACGATGGAGTTATGCCCGAACATACATAAAAAAAATAATAGAAACATCCGAATTGAGAACCTCCTCCATTTTAGAAGTCGGTTTTTCTTCCATACTTCTCTATTCGTCGTCATCTCGGTAATCACCCCCTTTCTCACCATATTATCATTCATACATTCCATCCATCGTTTCTTTGGTTTTCCCCTACTCTTATAGCCATCAACATTCATACTCAAAACTCTCCTCACGACATTTTCCTCATTTCTCCGTAACACATGCACAAAAACACACACAACACAACACACACAACACACAACACAACACAACAACACAACATACACAACACAACACACAACTTTCCAGTTACCGGTGCCACTTTTAAACTTCCTCTTATGTACTCATTTCTTATTCTATCCATTCGTGTAACACCACACATCCCTCTTAACATTCCCATCTCAGCTGCAAGCAATTGCCTTTTTTTGTAAAAATCGTATTTGGATTATAATGATAAATGATTTTATATCTGTCAGTGGTGATGAAATTATTTGCAAAAAGCGTCTGTCTGGGTTCGTACCTACGACCTACATTTTGTCAGTCGCGGCAGTAACCACTTTCTCTTAAAGTTATTAAATAAAATTAACCTTGATTGTCTAATACATAGATCTTTATGGTGATTTAAAATAAGAATTTTGGATTTAAATATTCAAATAATCAAAACAAAGCACTCAATTTGTAAACTGTAGCACTACAAATTGGCATCCATAGTTACGTTTTTTAATCTATTTCTTTACATTTTCATCAAATACTTTTGGAACAGACTATACTGATCAAATTCAATTAGCTTGCGAAACTCTACTGACGTGAAGTGCATCAATATCTAAACACAATAAAATAAAAACAAAAATGTTTGATGTTTATTGGGGGTCAACGACCGCTTGCAGTATTGTTAGTCGAATTATGAGTTGAGAAAATCTGTTTTATTTTGTTATCGTGTTTAGATATCACGTCTGTGAACATTAACCAAAAAAAAAACTAATTTTAAACTGATATTTTAAGTGAATATACTGACTGCGGTCGAAGAAGTCACAAAAAAAAACAAATTAATTTGTTTTTTGTTTTATCATGTTGAGACATCGACCCATCATGTCTGCGGAGTTTCTCTAGCTTATTTAAAATGACCCTGTAGTTTATTCAAGCGTTTCGCCAGCTGCGTTTTGCCCGTCCATCAACCCGTTCAAGGCTACCTGACGAAACTCGTGTGCCGACCATCACAGCTCCTGTAACGGACTCTTGCTTCATCAGCAAAAACTGAGGTCGCTGACCTTGTCGTCTGCTGAACCGAATTGTGTACATAGCGTTATAAATCGGTTCGTCTTGTTTGTTAATCGATTTCCGCGGGTATTCTCACTATGTGTAAGTTTTTGTGGTTCAAATTACGGTGGCGTACGCTTGCGGCGGCAATTTTGTTCCGGGTTAGTGAAATAAATATTTATTTAAAGAGTTATGAGCGGCTTGTTTTGCTCTGTAAAGGAACTGTCGCCTGGTTTCCAAATTGAGAAATTGAAGCTGAGGATTTGTCAAACTTTACTTTAGCATTACTTAAGGTGATTGCAGCCCGCGCATTCAAAATTTATTACGCAAATATGAATAATTTGTAAAACGTGTCAATCCCTCTAAAGTACACTGTCTTTCAAGATACAGGATTTTCCTAGTTTGAAGGGTCTTACTAATCTGTAATAGCCATACCCATTCCTCATTGAAACAACACTGATGTTACCTAGGCATAATAGGTCATAATTATAGAAAGTCATGGAACATATAAAGGCTTGCTAAAGTCTCGTCGTCAAGAATTGTTATTCATAAACGCATTTTAGCACTAAAACGTTCTTTAAACCTTCTACAAAGTTATGAAACCCAGAACCCTACTATAACAGGTAATAAGGAAAAAATGGCCGACTCTACAGCAGCTGATTAATAAGAAAATGACATTTGACGTACAAAAGGTTGATACAGACATTGCGAGGCATGCGCTGCGCACGGCGCTCATCGCATGATTCGCAATGTGTGGACATTCATATTCGTGGTGAGGCATGCGGACCAACGCTAAATAATCTATTGAATGATCTTCTTTTGTTTCACGTTACGAATTGTTTACTCACTTTTGCATCTTATTTCATTTACCCTACGGGGTAATTGCGTAACAACCTATATGTCTTGTGATCAGGTATGGTGTGTGTGTGTGTGTTTGTGTGTGTGGGGGTGTGTGTGTGTGTGTAAACGGAAGGGTAAGAGGTTGAATTTAGATACGGAGTGTTAGAAAACTCACTACGATTATGAAGTAAGCAGGTATTCAGTGTCGTCGTAGTTAAAACTGGTTAGAAAGCATGTTAGGTAATTATCTGTTTTTTGCACATTTCGTAAGAGGATTGATGTATAAGGGCAGTTTTGTTTATTCTGTTATGTAAAAATGACCCAAGATAGTACAAGAAACGTTTAGTGAAAGCAAAGCGTGTGAAGGGTAAACTTTGATTTAAACACATTTTAGCTGTAATAGTATACACACCTTATCCTCCTCCAACCAATATTCACTTCTTTACCCAAACTAGTCTCCGGTCTTAATTCCATTTGTTTTAAGAGCGTTAACGACGTACACACACACACAACTCTATTTTATCGTAATAATTAATTTCATCCAGAATATTTTCAAACTCCGTGTTTCGCGCTACTAATCACGACCTCAAGTCACGGACCGCCTACACTCAGATTTAAGCATCTTGAGGACACGGTACACGCACCTATTGTATACATAAGAGCGTTTACGCCGTACGGCATTTCATACAGACTTTCAAACCCTTGTTTTTCGAAATGAATGAACCGATTTTAATGAAACTTCATACGCTGCAGGATACAAAGGTCTAAAAAGTTAGTTAAGAACATTTTCGAAAAATTGTGTTACAGCCAAATTAGACCAATTTTAAATGTTCCATAGAAACAGATTTCCAGTTATCTTTTTAAAATAAGACATTTCGAAAATGTTCTTTACTAACTTTTTAGACCTTTGTATTCTGATTTATTTCGAAAAACAAGGACTTAAAAGTTTTAATGAAATGCCGTACATCGTTAAACGCTCTTAAATACAAAAAAAAAATATTTAAAAGTTTTCGGGAGCTTGACAGTTACAAAATCAAATTCATTGACATCTGTCAATTGTGACTGTAACGTCACGGTCCCTAATTCGAATGACAAATGTTTTGTCATTCCTTGTAATTATGTAACGTCATGGTTATGACGTTAACGCGTCAAAACTGTAGACAATAAATTAGTTTTCCGTACATAAGAATGTCTATGGTCACAATTATTCGGTGCGTAGACAAATATTTGTCGATTCAATGTGTAGGCCAATTTGTTGGATGACTTCATTATAATGGCAACATTTAGATTTATAATAAAGTTAAAGGATATTTTACGTAAATAATGTTTATGGAGCGTTTATAAATTGAAATTGTATCGAAGGTTTTAAAGGCTTATTGAGCATTATAACTAATGAATGTCTTAAGCCTTCTATAAGCAGTTCTTATGAATAAGAACATAACGGTATTATTCCTTTGAACGTCTTTTAGTAAATAAATGATTACTTACTTTTTGCAAAGAAATTTAGAATTTCGTAAGCTTTCACCTTAAGTAATGCTAAAGTAGTGGAAGTACTGGTGGCCCAGTGGTAACGGCCTCGACTTACGATGTGTGGGTCGTAGGTTCGAACCCTGACTTTGTGTAAATTATTTCATCACCACTGCTCCCAAAACGGTGAAGGAAAACATCGTGACGAAACCGGCATGTCTTAGAACGATAAATTCGAAGGCATATGACATCCACACGCACTGGGTTCGCGTGGTGGATTACGGCCCACTCCCTCTTACAGGGAGGAGGCCTGTGTCCCAGCAGTGGGAACGTTATTGGCTGATATTTGTCTTATGCTAAAGTAAAATTCTCGACTTCAAATTCTCAATTCAGAAACTGGGTGCCTGAATTGAGAATTATGTGGGAATAGAATAAGAAGAATAAGAAGAACTTCACTGAACATAGCGACATGAAGCCTACACGAATATTACCCTAGTTAGTCTAGTTTAAGTCTCATTAAAGGTTATTTTAAATTGGCTAGCTAAACTACTCAGACGCAATGGGTATATAAACACAACAAAATAAAAAATAAAAGATTTTATGTTTTTTTTCGAGGTCAACGACCGCTGTGATTGTTGTAACTTGAAATATGAGTTAAGAAAACAGTTTTCTTATGTTTTATCGTATTTAGTTAGCGGTATCCATCATGTCTGTGAAGCTTACAAAAAAAAAACCGATATTTCAAGTGCCTACGGTCGATAACCCCACAAAAAAAAGTGTTTTTTTTTGTTTTTTCATGTTTGGATATTGACACCCGTCGCGTCTGCGGAGTTTAGTTGCCTTATTTAATTTAACCCTGTTTGTTCCTAATTGTTATTGCTACCCGTTTTGACTGTCCTTTCCAAAATCAGTGGATAAGGACGGACAGAGGCATCAGTTAGGAATAGGTACTAAACACACTAACATAATTTTGGGTACAATTTTTGTTACTAACACACTAATAGTTTATGATTTTGTTATTTTGTGATATTATGTAACTTACATGGAGATTGGAGATTCTCTGTTTTTAAATAAATAATAATAATATTCTGGTTGAAAATGTCCCAAGTATTAAGTTTCGCTTGGTACAGTAGTTTTTGACTTGTGTATAAGTTTTAATAAATAAATAAATATAGGTATAGGCGATTCTAGTGAACTTTGGGTTTACCTAGCTCTGCCTGCCCCTTCGAAGGAAAAGAGGCGCGATGTTTTGAGTTTGGATGATGCCCAAATTAGGTATTCCCACATTTACTTATTCAAAACGTCATCAATATCACCAATAGTTGAATATAATTAAAGAATTACATTATTATCATTTTATATCGGCTGATATAAGGTCGGTAGGGCTCGTGGCTAAATGAATGATGAGGTTAAACCGCGCTTGCCGCGGTCAGTTTGTGGATGGGTGACCACCCATTACATATCGAGACCACTCCGTGCCTCGGTAAGCACGTAAACCGTAGGTCCCGGCTGTCATTCTTAGATCTTTGACAGTCGTTATGGGTCATCAGAAGCCCGAAGGTGTGACAACCAGTCTTACCAAGAGGTATTGTATTACCCAGTAACCAGTTACTGGTTACAGTTGTTACACAGTAATTGGTTACCCAGTAACCAGTTACTGGTTACAGTTGTTCCCCAGTAACTGGTTACCCAGTAACTGGTTACTGGGTAACAAAAGAATGGTACTGCAATCTGCCTAGCCTTACCCCAACTATGTTGGGATCAGCTTCCAGTCTAAAAGGGTGCAGCTGAATACCATTATTTTACATGAGCGACTGCTATCTGACCTCCATATCAAGCTGACCCCAACATAGTTGTGGTAAGGTTAGGCAGATTGCAGTACCATTCTTTTAGGATAAAGAGCAAGATAATGATGACCTGACAAAACTATTTGGGTACTCCAAATTTCTAGTCAACTTAAAAAACCAAACCAAGGATAGGTAGAAACCCAAAAGTCTGACAACCAGTCTTACGAAGGGTCTTGTGGAGGTCTGATAGGCAGTCGCTCCATGTAAGATACTGGTAGTGAGCTGATTCCGCTTAACTGGAAGCCGACCCCAACATAGCTCGGACAATACTAGGTAGATTGATTGGTAAGCTGATATAAGTTACAGCAAACAAATGTTCCGAAACTGTGTGTTTGTGTATTCGAGGTTTCTGTGGGTAGACGCGCCCACGGGACAAATTCCGCTTCCGCTATACGGTGGATATTTCACCCTAAACACAAAACTTTAAGGCAACGCCTTTGTATTGAATTGTTTCATAGAATTGTGTCCCTGAGTTTGTTTCGCCATTTTTACTTCTCAGGGATTGTCGACTCCATCTTGTTTTTTTTTGTGACTTTTACACGTCAAGTGATTCCGGTAACCTATTTAGAAAATAAACAATTAAATTTCATTATTATGCGTGGGCAGAGTAGGGAATGGAACTCCCAGTCGGCTCCTGCTTTTCGTGATAGCTATGACCTGGGAATCATCATCATCATAATTTCAGCCGAAAGACGTCCACTGCTGGACATAAGCCGCTCCCAAGCTTCGCCACTTCCGCCCGTGTTTCTCGCATCCAGCGAATTTCTGTGGCCTTTACTAGGTCATCAGTCCATCTTGCTTCAGCCTTCCAACGTTACGTCTTCGGGTACGCCGTTGACCTGGGAATACCTGAGAGTATTCAAGTCTCGTTTAAAAAGGTCACTTTAAGGCGTGCACTGATGGTGCACGTGATCGCTTACCTTCAGCTAAAGAAGTGATCAAACCGGGACGTATTACATTTTTATAAACACTTTTACAATAAATGCAATTATGTAAGTTTGTGTAAGCCTAAACATTAATACTTGAGAACTATATAAACTTAACTAAGAAATTATGTTTATTTTCGCTTGTTTCTCTCTCTTAATACTTAGTTACGGTTTAAGACATTTATAAATTTCACAAAAAGAATACAATTTACTTATCATGAAAAATACAAGTTAATCATAATACTTGATACACGAACTTATGAAGAACGGTATGTACTCGTAAATAAACGAGTAATTAAGTAGTAGTGCTTCTACTACTTAATTACTCGTTTACAAATATTTTTTTCTTACAGTGACGATATTTTTTTATTTATTAAAGTTTCAAAATGATAAGATAATTTAGTAAACCAAGTTTAGTAAGATAGCGTAGTTTAGTTTATACCTTGGTATGTATTTTAAATAAGTCATAATTGAATGCCGTAGAAGCAAATTTTAATACGTAAAACAAAGAAATAACACTGAAGTCAGAAATATTTGTGTCAGTGGTATTAGGGTATTTCTCGAATATTCGCCCCCGTTTGATTAACACTGTCTGCAATCTCTGCTTGTATTTACCGTTGCGGACTACTTGCAACTGCAAAAAAAGTGTTTGGTAAAAACCTAGGTTTTTGCAACGAGAGACAACAAAGTGGTATTTTAATTAATAGAAATGATTGATGACTATAGGCCGACCGCTTAACTGAGACGTTTCCTGAGGTAGCAGCGCGGTGCGGGAGGGGTGTGGTGACGCGATGCGAAAGCTCAGGTATTCGTCAACTTGTGACAACTATCACCCCTCCCGCACCGCGCAGCTACCTCAGGCAACGTCTCAGTTAAGCGGTCGGCCTATAATGGCTGACAGCAGATTCGATGCGCAAATTGCTTTATTATCAACAGGAAAATATAATGATTTATTTCTAGTTAATTAACACGGTAAATACCAATTAGATTAATTAAGATAAAAACATAAAAGAGATTTATATTGTCAATTTTGTTGTAAATAATTACATTATAACTAAATGGAACAATGAACTCTCTTGCATACTGCCTCTCATCAGACATCATCACGATCTGCGTAGCCTGATCTATCTATAGACCTTTGCGAGGCCAAAAGGGCAGCCACTGGCCTTTCACTGACCACGTCATCAACTGCCTAGCCCTTTGCCGTTGGGGTCGGCTTCCAGTCTAACCGAATGCAGCTGAATACCCAGTATTTTACATGAAGCGACTGCCTATCTGACCTTTACAACCCAGTTACTGGGTAATATAATACCCGTTTGGTAAGACTGGTTGTCAGAGTTTCGGGCTTCTAATGACCCGTAACGACTGTCAAAGATAACAAACTGCCAATGAAATATTCCAACATTTTCCTTTAAACACTAAACAACCGTGACTCTAAAAAAAACAAAATATCAACACCCACTTTCGAATCTAAAATCGTTCAACTCGGTAAAATTAAATTAATTTTCAATCTAAAAAAAAAACAAAAAAAGAGGTTTTACGCAAATACGTTTTATTTTGCGAAGTCGCTTTTCAAACTTGGAGGTTTTAATTAACTAGCTAAGGGAAAATCGCCAATATCTGAGATGTTAATTATTAACTACCTTGGCGGGTTCTTGCGTAAATAATTAATAATTATTTTGTTATTTCCGGTTATTAAAGCTTGGTAGATTAAGGTGGTTTAATAGTAAGTTTGAAGATATTTCTTTTAGATTATATTAGAAGATATTAAAGGTTGGTTTTAATAATATCACGTCTGTATTCTCTGAGAGAGTGGAGAGAGGCTTAAGCCTCCTCCAGACAGTCGCAACGCGACAGCGTGACGACACTAGTAGAACAATTTCTATGAAAACTTCATGGAAATTGTTCTAAACAGGGGGGGGACATCCAGACTCCGAGATACTACGAAGAAATTAAAATCAAGTCATTTATTCAAAAAAGGCTGGGAATCAGCCTGTTTTGAACGTCAAAATTACCAGTTCCCCAAAACGCCCGCCCTTCACCAGTGCTTTAGCTGGAAAGAAGTGGCGCAACAAACTCCCCAGCAGGAGACATTCCAATAATACTTGATCCAACATGGGTTTGGTCTCAGGATCTCTCGCTCAGCAGTCACGCTTGCGACCATTAAACAAATTACGAGGCGGTATTGCTATAATACTCAATACTCAATACTTTATTGTATTCCATAATAATATTTGTAAACATAATATTTGTTGTTTAAGGTGAAAGCGTCTGGGTAGTCCGCGAAATTCCAGTTTTCTTGTGTTTTTGCAATATGCAGGTCAGTATCAGGGCGCCTAAAAAGGCCACTTAGGCAGAATCATAAAAGGATAACATTATGAATTATAATATGGCGAAGACAGTCCGTGTTTTTCTTTTTTTCGCTGCACTACGTAGGTACCTATAATCAAAGAGATGGGATTGGATTTGGATTGGATTGATTGGTATTTTAACACAGACAAAAAAAAATAACTGAAAAATCCTTCACCAATGGTATTTGATACGATTAACTTAACAATTATCTGTCCATTATGATTCATTATGTTATCCTTATAAGATTCTGCCAAAGTGACTTTTTTTAGGCCCCCTGTATATATGCTGATCTAAATTATGATTCGCGGCCACGCGTGCTCAGTGCGGGTTGACATGCCTTTTTGTTTCCTCACGATTCCTTTACCATTTTGAGAGCAGTGGTGATGAAATAATTTACACAAACCAAAGTACGTAAGTCTGGGTTCGAACCCACGACCTACAAGTAAGTCGCGGCCGTTACCACTAGGCCTCCACTTCTCTCGGTCAGGCTCAAGGTCATCTAAATCTGTCTGAAAGTTTTTGTTCAACAATTTGGATACCATTTTCTTGCACGCGGCAATCCTAATGATTTTTAAAGTGACAGCTTCGCTTGATTTTTGTTAGGAGAAAATCTTATGGATTCGCATTATCGACATCCTAATGTAGTGTAATGTAGTGTATTTTTCCTCGATCACGCCTGATGGAAAGCGATGAATGAGGTCTATGGTGGAACGAGCGTGCCCAGAAGATGCCCAAGGCACTGGAACTCCCACGCATCGACGAAACACAGCAGACTGCTTGACGCCGGACTTCGGTGGGAGGTTGGTCGCAAACCAGGCGGGCGTTAGCCCTATTACCGCAAGGGAAGAATTGGCCAGTCAAATAAGGTGTTGGGTGTGACTGTCCAGGATGCGCCGAGCGCGAGCGTTCAGTTAAGTAACTGGTGGAACAAACTGCGATACACGAGGAAGCTTCTTCATGCATCCCAAAACATCTGTAGCTAAGAGTATGTGTACGACGTGTTAGCCTTGTTCTTGCTCGGAGTGCCATTAGAAGTGCGACTGTATGTTTTTTTTATCGATGAATGCAAGGGGTGAATATAACTCAAAGGAACCTCTACGAGCGACTTAGCTGAGTGGCTTATATTTTTAACCACAACTTGCCATTACTTTTATTTAGTTTGTGAAGACCGATAATAAAGAAATATACTTTTTATCATACCTGCTCTGAAAATACATACTAATTATACCAATTAGAGGGAAGAAACGCCTTTATCCCGCCCTTCAAATCCTTTCATCCCAAGGTATGGAAGTTTGTATGAAAATCCTTCCGACCCAAGGGTGGGAAATATGTATGAAATTCCATTACATACCCGGTTTTTCTTTTTTTTAATTTGTCAGCAGTCATACTGCCAAGAGACTTTAACTGTCTACTAATTAAATTTCAAGTAAATTGTTACTGGCCACATACAGTTTTTTTTTTTTTACCAGTTACCAACCTCCTTGGTGCATACAGAAAATTAAAAACGAAATTATTTATATAGCTGCACTTTTAGAGTTTTTGGCGGGATTTCTTCGAGTGAAGTCTAGTTGGCTGTTTTAATTATTCGCAAATTGATTCCTAGTGGATATTGTGATGTAAAATTGGTGTAGTTTTGTATCTCAAGTGTCTGCGCAACTGGACAATATGTGGAATCATTGAAACAGACGCGATCCCGGTAAAATGGAGCTGAGAATTTTTTTGTAGTTTTGGCTACCTCAGCGAAGTTTACAGGGAAACTTGATTCGATACATTTGCTGCCAAATACTCCTAATACATTAGAATGTGTACACGCATATTCTAATGTCATGTTAGACTAAAAAAAAAATAGTAACTGATGACTAGGCAGCATGGTCTCAGACCTTAGCCTTTAAAAAAAAAAAGCTGCACTTTTAATAATTGTATTTTTAACTAAATATAAACATTTCTATGCATTTTTGTCCATAATTTTCCTCGTAGGTGTAATAAAAAGCACTATACATCCCTCAGGATAAAGTACAGTTCCATACCTCAAATGGTTTGCGCCCCTCGCAAGCTCGTGGCGCAAATGCCATAATCTCGGTATGGAACTGTCACTTTCTTCCCTCTGAAGTAATGTACTATTTCTTTCAACTACATTAGTAGTGTTATCATTAATCACTACAAAACCGATCACAAAGGAAGTATTTTTTGCTTAGAACCAAATCAATGCAGAAATGTTGTATGAAATGTCATGGTTGCACAATTTTTCATTAATGCACTGTTTTTTATTTTTATATAGATATAAAGTTACCACATAGGTTTAATGTCTCCTATTAAGTTTAATATAATACTGGCTGAAAATAAAAATTGGCTGAATAAAACCGATTTGGTGAATAAAAAAAAACTAATGGCGCGCATTTTGTACCATTTTAAACCTTTGATACTTCATATTTAGCAAGAAAAGTTTAAAAAAAATGGAAATAGACAGCGATAGCGATATGAATTCAACTCCAGAAAGTATAAAAACAGCTGCAAATGAAATTGTTAATAACCTCTTGCCGCAAAAGTCGCGGGATAAATATTTAAAAGCTGGAAAACTTTGTTCTCATTAATTGAGTTTTTATTTTGAGTAGGTATATTTTATCACGGTAGGTAGATTGGTAGTTGAAAAAAAAGTAGATTACGCACTTTGCTAAAGTGAGTAATTAATGCAATGTAATTAATGCGTGTTAATTTAGTGCCAGGAGGTGCTCTAGACGTAGAAACCAGCCATTTTCTGCACGTTCCTCTACAACATAACATATCATCACGCCTGTAAACACTGAAGAATCAGGCAGTGGTCTTCCTATTATCCTGTTATGTTTAAGACCCATGTAATAGGCACCTCATATTACATGGGACTTAAGAGCGCGTATACAGAAAGTGGGCAACGTCGCAAACAGCTGTCAAATATTTCCCTGTTTTGATTAATTTATCAATATTACTCTATGAAATTAAGAAATATGGCTAACTAATGAACTAGAATATTAATAATGAATTGCAATTAAAACACTGAATTTGATGTTGTAACCGTTTTAGGTGTAAAAAAGGCATTTGTAAAGTTTCTAAATACTTTTTTTACATCTAAAACTAAATATTCGGTGTTACGATATTAATTATTGCATTTCATAATTCATTAGTTAGCCATATTTCTTATTTTCATACAGTAATATTGACAAATTAATCTAAACAACGAAATATTTGACAGCTATTTTCGACGTTGCCCACTTTCTGTATATGCGCTCTTAAACATAATTGGCGAAATGTCCAAAAGCCCATTGACATCAATTGGGCACATATCCAAACTCCGAGCAGCTACTGAGAAATTTCTGATGGAAAACCCCAATAAACTTTACCCCATGTAGGAATTGCACCCAGGACCTCATGCTCAACAGTGGCGCTTGTGACCAAACCTACGAGACAGTAAACGATGACAGTACTGTTTCAAAGAGACACTTGTCCAGCACAAGGGCCAGCGGGGCCGAAGTTCGTTTCTTGAGAGAGGCCATGGTGGAGCGGACTGATTTGTCCTTAAGCCTTGTCTCCCAGTGGGGTGATGACAATTTGGTTTCTTTTAAACTCAAACTCAAAGCATTTATTTTATTTCAAATTAAACCATTTACAGGCACTTTTGAATTGTCAAGAAGTCGGTCAGTCAGAAAATATGAAGCTAGTTGCCCATTCCAAAGCGTAGGTACCTATGGAGAAGAACGGGCAAGAAACTCCATGGACACTCTTTTAAAATTATACTATTTTACAAAAATATTAGTTATATCATTAATTTTGATATAAAATTATATAATGTGAGAACGATGTAAAAAAATAAGAAAGACGTACGCGTTAAGAGCGTCCAGAGTACAACAAATAGTACTTAACAAACAACAATCCAAAAATAAAATAATTTAAAATAAGCCGAGGCAGCTAAGTGATGACCAGCCCCAACTGACGGCGCCCGTTCACGAACATGACGCATAAATCAGCACCATTTAGCTCAACCATTTTGAAGGGAGCTAAATGATCCAATACACACGCCACCGTCAGAGAGACATTTGAGTGAGCATGACATACTATCAGCTGCCAGGGCACAACGCCACCAAAACACAGGCGTGTGTTTTTGCCGCCAAAAGAAGTAGTTTCGACCAGACTCCTACTTTTCGGGGTACATCTGTTCCTGTAACAAATTGGCTCGAGCTCCTGGGCATGGAGTTGACATCTAGTCTCAACTTCGGCGCCACCATCGAGTACAAAGCCCAAACTGCGGCCAAGAAGCTGGGCATCCTTAATAGGGTGAAGCGATACTTTACGCCTGGACAGCTTTTAACCCTTTACAAACACAAATCCGATCCTGCATGGAGTATTGCAGCCACCTTTGGGATGGCTCAGCGAAATACCAACTTGCCACGCTTGACTCGGTGGAACGCAGAGCTAAGAGGCCCATTGGCGACGTAAAACTGGTGGATGCCAAGCTTCACAGTTTGGCTCATCGCCGCCAGGTTGCCTGCTTGTCGGTCTTCTACTGATTTTACTTCGGTGAGTGTGCCCAAGAACTCCACGACCTCATTCCACCGGCCCCCTTCTACCTTCGGACATCCAGACGCACTGCAAGTTACCATCCCTGCCTAGTTGCTATTCCACCAATTCGCACCAAGCGTTTTCAAATGTCCTTTATAATGCGCACAGCAAAAGAGTGGAATTCTCTACCTGCGTTTGTGTTTCCGAGTACATACAACCCGAATCTCCTCAAAGTAAGAGTGAACAGGCTTCTTCTGGGTAAGTTCACTCCATCGTAGACTTTGTCTCTGTCACGTATGAACTAGACTAGAGTCAAGAGCAAAACCATTTCAAATAAAAAAAAAAACTATATAAACTTTTTTTTACTAAAAAAAACCTCCTTTTTTGAAGCCGTTTAAAAAATTGCGGTACCAGGCTCCGTTGATACATTCTGGCTAGAATATAGATGTAGCAAGTTCTTCCATTGATCTTTGATCTGAGCTACATTTCATTATTGATTGCTAGCCATCATAGATTGCGACCGTAAATAAAATGGCGTGACGTAGTACGCGGTCGTCGTGCTTTTAAAGTATTGTGTAAAAAGGAATTTTATTTACGTTTTCAAGTAGCATTGTTGATTGAATGATTGAGTAATTACCGTTGTCTGAAATTACCTCATTGATTTTAGTATCAAATTTAAATTAGTTTGCCTGACGATTACAGTGCGGCCGACCATAGAAGGCGTTCTTGACACCTGTCAATTTCTTACAAACAAATACGTGTTCCGAATTTGATTTTATTAGCTACTAGAATTGTCGCACTAATTGTTGTTAAATTGGGATAACGGCAGAGAATTATGGTGATGATCTATATTCCTAAAAGGTAAGGACTTTTGTCATTACGGGTAGTCAAAAGCCCAAAAGTCTGACAACCAGTCTTACCAAGGGGTTTCGTGTTACCCAATAACTGGGTTGTGGATATGGATGTCAGACAGGCAGTCGGTATATTCAGCTGCACCCGGTTAGACTGGAAGCCGACCCCAACATATAACTTGCGCTTACTGCAGGATAGGCCATGTTAATGGAAGGACTTGCAGTCGTGGGATCGGCCGCACTTGGTGGTGGGGCCCGCTAGGCATGGCGGCCTGATACCAGTTGGGGGTGCGGCGAATGTACAAGTATCTCCTGGGCCCCGACTCATAGTACTAGAAGGAACAGTGCGTGTCCAAGGCAGTCGAGACCTTCACGGCATTGGCAGCGATGCGGAGCCCAGGCGCAGACACGCAGCGAGCCAGAAGGTGGTGTCACCCATCTTGATAATATTATATTTAGACTTTAAAAGACACCATGACCTCTGAGTTTGTTTTGGCATTTCTTCTCAGAGATCAGTCAGTTAGGAATAGACGGCGCCATCTAGTTTTAAAATATTGATTGAAAAATTGATGTGTAAAAGTGTCTAACCGGTTGAGAGCTGATTTTTTAATCTACCGATAATTTTTATTCGTGGAATAAAATTGACGTCTGATAGTTTTTATATGGAAGAACTGTCAAAAATTCAAAATTATTTTTCCGTTAAAGTTATCTGGTCTTAGAAAAATCAGTCCTAAATGCCGTAATTACCGAAACAATTAAAAAGCCATTGTGTCTTGCGTGAATACGTACACTTACAGAAATAAACATCATTTCATTTGATTTCAACGCAATTCGATACGTAAAGTTTTTTGCAGATATTTCTTTTTTATTATATTTTTAATTTAGTTATCCAAGCAGTCATTAATTTTGAACAAGTTTCTTAATTCTACTTCGAAAAGTAGGTTGAAAGAGTTCGATATCTTTGCCACGTATAACACAATAATAAAAATTCTAAATTTGACGCTTTTTGCTTGACATCAGAAACTTCAAGCATGACACCTTGACAATTTTAGAGGCGGGAATGATCGACATAATCAAATATTTACTTATTACCAATGATATTTTAGTTCATTGCTTATTACTATAAACTGATAAATTATGAAATTAGTAACTTGATTACAGTAAATCGATTATAGTTACTAACTTTACTAATCTGTCCTAACTAGTCGTCAGAAATCCGAGTTTACTACTTTTGTCGAGTGAGTGAAGACAGATAGTATATAGGTACCTACATAGTATCTACTATGTAGTACCTTGAGGTGCACGACTGTTAATAATTTCTTTCGAAACTATTATCAAACCTGTATTTGTTAAACAAGTAGCTATGGAAATTATATTTGCAAGTTTTCAACGCCATTAGTAGTTAGTTACAAAATAATTCGAATGATTTTATATACTGATTATTATTAGGCTTACAGATTTCGATGCTTTGTGTGAATTTAATTTCCATGTTTGATTTGAATCGATTCAATGGCTGAATTTTTCGCACGACTGCATTATATTATTATGGTCATCCCTAAATTTGGCATTAACTATTTTTTTATCATGGAAGGCACCGAAAGTAGGTACCTATTCCCAATCTGCCAAATTATTGAAGTCATTTTGAGATCAAATAAAAGTCGAAGTATCATGTGTTTATATTAAAATTACAAGATGGGGTTTCCATCTTATAATTTTAAGCGCCAAAAATAGAAAAATAATGTTATGAAACCTAAAAGCTCGAAATAGTTTTGGAATCAGCGTAGGAGTTTTTTGTTTACACACCGAATTAGATCGATATTTTGACTTGCTATTTCAGAAAATATCATGTAGATTTTTCCAAATAACGTGAAGAACTTGGGAAACATTTTTTTTTTTACCAATTTTATATATTTAACTAACTTCTGCCAACGACTTTCTCCGCGTGAAATTTCTTGTTCCCCCGAACCACTCACCTGTCGCATCGCATTACCTTTTCTAGCTTTTTTTACTTTTTGCGCGGCTCCTAAGGGCCATAGCGTGATGTTAAAGCCTAAGCCTTCCTCAAGAATTTAGCTATCAAAAGCAAAAATAATTTTCCAAATCCGACTGGCAGTTCCAGAGATTAGCGCATTTAAACAAGCAAACAAAAAAAAATAAACAAACTGTTCAGCTTTATTTTCTATTAGTAATAGATTTTTAATTTGTACGATTTCCAATTCTAGTTTCTTTTATTGAACTCTTAAAGCACCTGACTTTCGAAACATTTGTGAAGTGTCCTACTTTTTTTAAAGTCAATATTGTTGTTGCTTTTAACTGTAATAGGTAATATGATATCAAGACCGAAATCCTAATCAGCATGAAGCAAATTGAATTACTGTGTATTAAAGGGAAATTGGTAACGAATTATTCTTACTGTTATACAATTTCAAATTTTGTTAGTAACGACGTAGAGTTGAAAACACATTGGCAATTATATTCTGAAAAAAATCAGTTCAGACAGTGAAATTTAAACTTTAGGTGGTCAAGTTACAGTTGTAATTAGCTTGTTAGATACAGGATTTTCGAAGATAATCAATTTCATCGATTGTTTAGTCGAACCGTAGAATTTTGAGGGACAATTCACCTGCTCGCGAAATATTTTTATCATAATTAATTGCCTATAAGGTTAGTTTCGTTTTGGCCCTGAGTAAACTATCGAAAATTGTGAACTGCAACAAACCATTTACAATTTAACGCATTATTTTTCGAGAGTTTACAATCTGTCCATGGCAAATCGACAAATTGTAAACTGTTATCAAACTTGCATCGACGGATCAGACCTTGGGCTAATAAATAGTCAAGTAACTGCGACTAACTTTATCTTTCTTTTTTCTTTTTTTTTACTATTATAATATTTATGTTAGTCTGTAAGGTATTTATTTATCTACAAAATAACCTGAAAATAAATAAAGGTTTTATTATTATTATAATAGTGGTTGGTCACAGTTTAAACTAACCTAACCCATTTTGCCGCAATGCCCCTATCTTAGTTACTGCGACTAATTCGGCTACCGCCGACGGCGGTATTTATTAGTAGCAACCCGGAGCTTGGAGGTTGAAAGTGTGACACCCCCGAGCCTCGGAAAGTCCGTGAAGCCGTTGGTTCTGCACCTGATTACTCCGCTGTCGTGTCGGATCGCCATCCCATCACATTAGAAGAGTAAAGGAACAGAGAGTTCACCTGTGTTTCTGCACACATTTGTGCTAGTGCAGAAACACAGGTGAACTCTCGAAATGAACATGTACGCTGGAGATAGTTCTCCAGCGCACATGTTCATTTCGGTTGAGATTGGCTACTGTGACTGAAATCGGTCGGGAGGATTATTGTAAGTGTATTATTCTATAAAGTTCATATCAAACCTCACTCAAGCACACAATTTAAAAGTAAAGTATTTGACTTTCAAAGAAGTAGAACTCTTTGCGAAGGATTTTTTTCGGGAAAGTACTACTAATCACAATCTGCGTAGCTTTTTCCCAAGTGTCCATAAATACTGTCAGAGATCGACAAGTGACAGCCGGGACCAACGGCTTAACGTGCTTTTTGAGGCCCGGAGGAGTCTCGGTATGTAAAGATGGTCACCCATCCAGGGACCAACAACGGCAAGCAGGCTTAACCTGATCGATCGACCCGTACAGCTGTACTTAGCTACGAGCACCAAAAGTACCACCATTATACCTATTTATTTATTCAGAAGTAAGATTGTTTAGTAACAGTTGAAGAATATGTCACATCTATCATCCGCCGTATCTACAACGCCACATGCAAACTACACGCAAATCCTGCATCGCGCAAGCAGAGATTTCCGCGCGATTGACATATGTAGCGAAACCCGACAACAGCCTGGGCAAAATCCCACCAGACACGACACCCGTCTACAACGATCCTTCCGTTACAATGAAGGGTACGGAACTTTTCCCCTTTTGACTGGCACGTTGGACTAGTGGCCGCAAGCACTACCTACTGCTGAGCACAAGTTCCTGGGTTTGACTCCCGAGTTGCGCAAAGTGTTATTGGGTGTTTTCATAATTATGGAGTTTCTCAGTAAACATAACATAATATACATAGTCAGCCTCTAATCTTCTCACTGCTGGGACACAGGCCTCCTCTCAATGAGTTGATCGTAATCCACCACGCGGGCCCAGTGCGGGTTCGTAGATGTCACATGTATTCTAATTTTTTTTTTCTGAATGGGCCCGCTCTTGACCTAGATCCCGCCTGATGGAAAGCGATGGATGAGGTCTACGATGGAACGAGCGTGCCCAGAAGATGCCTTAGGCACTCGAACTCCCACGCATCGACGAAACACAGCAGGCTGCTTGACGCCGAACTCCGGTGGAAGGGTGGTCGCAAACCAGGCGCGCGTCAGCCCTACCACCGCAAGGGAAGAATTGGCCAGTCAAATAAGGTGTTGGGTGTGACTGTCCAGGATGCGCCGAGCGCTCGGTTCAGTTGACCAACTGGCGAAACAAACTGCGCTACACGAGGAGACTTCTTCATGCATCCCAAAATGTTAAGTTATGAACTTTCCACTCTGTTCCTCATAGCTCTTTAAAATGTCCGGAAATTACGGGAGGCTGATTAACTGATGGGGTCCGTTAGGGCTGATGCCTGCCAGGGTCGCAGGTTGTTCGAAAGAGTTACCATGGCCCCTGGCACAGGCAACTGAAGGAACACGGGTGGGTTTTAGTCAGTAAAAGTCTGACATGCCCTCTCGCTCCGCCCAGAGCGAGAGAAGTTATTTGAGGATAGCCAACCAAAAAAATAATAAAACTTAATTCAAAGAATTGTTATCGACTCCTTTTTCCATTGGACATCCATTTCTTGGACCTAATTATGTGTCAGTTTCACAGAATTAATTAATCTATCAACAAGATATATTGCATTTCGCCAACGGCTAACAACACAATAAAACTAGTAGTAATTTGTGGTTTGTTCAAGTAGTATAGTGGCCATAAACATCAGATATCTAGTAATATGCGGTGCCTGACATGAATATCGTTTTACTATGGAATAGCAGTTTTATTGGTATTCTTATTTATTGGTAATGTGTTGTTTTGTTGAAGCTACTAGCTTTGAGGTGCATTTTATTTTCGATTTTGATTATTGGAAGGAAGAGTGAAAGAGATTTCCAACACGTTATGCTCGTGAACGGGTGCTACATGTGGTGACTGGTCGTCTTGCTGATTATGCTTTTGTTATTGTTATTAGTAATTAACTGTGTGTTTATATTATTTCGATGCATGTCCTAGAATAAAAAAATCGAAGACATGTGACTTCTACCAACCCGCACTGGATTGTGGATTAAGGCCTCTGGAAGAGAGGAGGCCTTGTCCCATCAGTGGGAACGTTATAGGTGTATTATGCAGCAGAAATCGTTGGTAATTTTACAGTTCGGGAGTTATAATATGTAATTAGGATCTATCTATCTACAATTAGATATTATAACCTTTCAGATAAAGAACGATTCTTCAATCCAATTGAGTAATTCCGGACCAAAACCCCTCCTCCCATTTACAAGGTTCTATTAATTTATTAATTAGAGAAATAAAAATAAAAAACATTTGATGTTTTTCTTTTTTTTTTGAGGGGGGGTCACTCACCGCTTGTAGTGTTGTTACTAATGGGTTGAGAAAATCTGTTTTATTTTATTTTATCGTGTGTAAAGAATTGCCAAACTTAACTGGCAGTGGGCAGGGCCGAGAGGTTCTGGAGTGGCGACCGCGTACCGGAAGACATAGCGTTGGAAGGCCTCCCACAAGGTGGACCAACGACCTTGTAAAGGCTGCAGGAACCCATTGGATGCGAGAAGCACAGAACCGGTCGAAGTGGAGGTGCTTGGGCCTATCTCCAGCAGTGGACATCTTTTGACTGAAATTATGATGATTAGCTATATCGATACACTAAAAAAAACTGATATTTCATGGTCATGGACCACAAAAAACATCACGCTTAGACGCGACGCACGCGATTCCCGTATGCGGAGTTTCCCCTAACTAATTCAATTTGACCCCGTTTTTAAACTATTGTAAGCAGTCGCATTACTTCAAACTACCCTACAAACGAACATCAGTAGAAGCCCATAAAACGTTAGTACATCTGTACTTGCGGTAAGGATAACGTTACTGGGCATCCGACATCCGACGCTGTGCCGAGGAGCCGGAGTGGACCCGGATATGATAGAGAGAACTAGGATCTAAAAATATCTGTTTTTTTTAAGGTTTTTAGCATTTTTACTTGCGTTGAACGGGTATTCAGAAGCCCGAAAGTCTGACAACCAGTCTTACCAAGGGGTATCGTATTACCCAGTAACTGGGTTATATCTTAGACAGTCATTACGGGTCGTCAGAATCCCGAAAGTGTGACAAACAGTCTTACCAAGGGGTATCGTATTACCCAGTAACTGGGTTGTGGAGGTAGATAGGCAGTCGCTCCATGTAAAATACTGGTATTCAGCTGCATCCAGTCAGACTGGAAGCCGATCCCAACATAGTTGGGAAAAGGCTAGGCAGATGATGACATGGGTTGCACATTACCATTGTTCTGGTTATTTTATCTAGAAATACTTGTTCTTGAGTTAGATCAATACATACAGCATCAATCACAATCTGAATCGTTTTCAAGGATATTGCTAATCCATTGCTTCATATGTTCGTGAAACGTGTCTGCTCAACAACGTAAATACCGCAATGAATGTTGTTGAACTGCAAAATGAAACCCATTCCTACTGATATTGTGTTTTACAACAATTAGCCGCGGATGCCGCGGTCAGCGGGATTGTCCGAAAGGGTTACCGCCTGGCCCGGAACATAAGGGGCTAAGGAAGGAACACGGGTGGGTTTTAGTCAGTAAGAGTCTGACACTCCCTTTCGCTCCACCCAGAGCGGGAGGGGTCATTTGATGATTTCCCAACCTGAAAAAAAAAAACCCTGCTGGGTGGAAGGGACATCGACGCGAAACCTGTACCATGGATTCAGTACATGATTCTATAGACCAAAACCACCATCCGTTCCTGAACCGTAGGGTTACAAGATGAATGCCCCGTAAAAAATAATCTTTCAGTCTCTAGTGACACATTCAGCATATCAGCATAATCAGCCTATGCTGGAACACAGGTCTCCTCTCTGTGAGAGGGAGTGGGCCGTAATCCACCACGCGGGCCCAGTGCGGGTTGATAGATGTCACATGTCTTCGGATTTTTGGTTCTAGGACATGCCGGTTTCCTCACGATGTTTTCCTTCACCGTTTTGAGAGCAGTGGTGATGAAATTATTTAAGCAAGTGACCCCAAGGGACTGATCTGAAATAAATTCTTAACTAATATATGTAGCTATTCATTAGCAAACTCGATGTATGTAATTGTTTACACAGATAAGTAATTATAAATTATAAGTGCAAATAATGGGCTGGTGTTCGCAAAATCGCAACTCCGCGTCAATGCGCGTATTTTGCGAACGGACATCAGTCCGTATTACCTATTTATTACCTATTAAGTGCAAATATAACTAATTTGTTAAATATATTGTTAATGTTGTTACACGTGGAGAGTTTGACATTTGGACATAATTCATTGCGTTATTTAAGTTGCCAAGCAAACGAATTTTTCAAACAAATGAAGCAATGGTTTAGTTTCCCTCAAAATCCTTTGGACATTGAAACATTTCAATATTGAAATACCTCTGCTGTCAAATTCAGAATATTACAAACATTTGCGGTTCATTTCAACAGTATTTCCGCACTGTGTTTGTTTCTTGGTCATTAAACACAACATCAATAGATATATTTTTGTAAACACTATTAAGTATTGTACTAATTTTTCACTGTACATTTTTTCATAATGGGGGCAGGATAACAACCGCACGGGTCGATCGATCAGGTTAAGCTACGCTTGCCGCGGTTGGTCCGTGTATGGGTGACCATCTTTACATACCAAGACCCGTCCGTGCCTCGGAAAGCACATTAAACCATTGGTCCCGGCTGTTGTTCGTGGATCTTTGACAGTCGTTACGGGTCGTCACAATCCCGAAAGTGTGACAAACAGTCTTACGAAGGGGTATCGAATTACTCAGTACCTGGGTTGTGGAGGTCAGATGGGCAGTCGTTCCATGTAAAATACTTGTACTCAGCTGCATCAGGTTAGACTGGAAGCCGACCCCAACATAGTTGGGAAAACGCTAGGCAGATTGCACATTGACTAATTGTTCATGAAGAAAATAAACGTTTTTATTATTATACTAGCAGCGCCACGCGGTTTCACCAGCATAAGTGTCGATCCCGTGGGAATATCGGGATAAAAACTATCCTATGACCTTCCCCGGGATGCAATCTATCTGTCTGCCAAATTTTATCGAAATCCGTTCAGTGGTTTAGGCGTGAAAAGGTAACATACAGACTTTCAAATTTATAATATTAGTATGGATTTTTACGTCTTTTGATACATCTCGGGACCCTGGGGTCCCGGATCTTTGGCGCACTAGGGGCCGAAGCCAACTCGCAGAGGCTCGTTAGACTTTTTTAATGAAATCAGGCACCGACCGACGATTATCCCTATTCGCACTATGCAAGTGCACCCAAGGAGAACCCCCGCTTGGTGTAAGACTATTGCAGGATATGGAAAAAAAGATATTGGATTGTGGGTTTGAGTAGCTAAACTGGTTATCTAGGACTAAAAAAGACTATAGCCCTGTCTGACCAACGTTTTATATAAATTACAAAGATAAAATGGTAGGGTATGACTTGACCGAAGAATTGCCAAACTTAAGTGCAGTGGGCAGGGCACATCGCTCGCAGAACAGACGGCCGATGGGGCCGAAAGGTTCTGAAGTGGCGACCGGGTACTGGAAGACGCAAGATGGATCGATGACCTTGGGAAGGTCGCAGGAATCCGCTGGATGCGAGAAGCACAGAACCGGTCGAAGTGGCGGTGCTTGTGGGAGGCCTATGTCCAGCAGTGGACCTCTTTCGGCTAAAATCATGATGATGGTGATGACTTGCAGACTCAAAAATCGGCCCCCGAAAACCATCGGTACGACATAGTGTCCTGACGACAAGGAGGCAGCATGTGCTGAGGTGCTTAGGAGGAGGTATTCAATTTCAATGGCCATCATAACAATAGGATAGAATACTCTTTAGTATGTACACCATGTAAATTACAGACATAAATGTAGAAATTTTAGTAAGGGAGACACAATAGTAAGACCTATCTTTTAAAGACACCCTTTGGATGGATTAAAGGCTCCTACAAACAGGCGCGACACGACACGCGACACAAAGGCACCGCAAGTCACGCAACGAGCGGTGCCTTTGTGTCGCGCGCGATTATATCGCGTGTCGCGTCTGTTTGTAGGAGCCTTTAAAGGCTCATACAAACAGAAGCGTACCGCTCGTTGCGCGACTTGCGGTGCCTTTGTGTCGTGCCACGCCTGTTTGAAGGAGCCTTAAAAAGGGGAAGGACAGACAAATACTGCAGGTTTGGTAATCTGTGGAGTACCATTTACATAATACAATAAATACATATATAAAGTATAAAAATAAACATGAAACAGGAAATAATAAAGGGTATATATAACAAAAGAAAAGAAACATCCTGAGTTGGTACTTGGAAGGTGTGACAATGCCAAGGCACTAACAACACCTACTATGACAATAGTATAGTTAGTTACCTAGGTAAGTACTAACAAAAAATACTTTAGCAGGATGTTTAAATTTTTAAATCCACAATACTGAGCGGGCCTATTGTATTAACAATGTTGAAATTAATATTCGGTTATAAAACATTATTATACCAGTTGCATAGTTTTGTAAATACCTAATGCGCTAAAATACCAGCGTTGCGACATTTATTTTTTAAATGTCGCAGCATCATGCTGAGATAGGAGCCTTTTGGCCTCGTATAGGACTTTCTGTTTCATTTTCCTTTTGTTACTTTTTTTTGTATAACTTGGATTTTTATTTTTGTATTTAGTTTAGTATGTTATCTTCCTGTACGAGTCGCAATAAATACTTTTTCTTTTCTTTCTTTTCTTTAATGAGATTTAGGGCAAAGCTTACTTAGTTTTCGTCGACCAATCACGAAAACTGACATCTGCGGTGCTATTCTGTAAAAATCTCACCGTGAAAACTTGGGTGAAGTGAGCGTGGAGTGAGCTGTCAATAGTGTCATTCCTAGCAAAAACCAACTCACTTCACCTAAGTTTTCACGGTGAGATTCTTACAGAATCGACCGGCTGGATTTTATTATTTGACACATACTACTGTCCAACCAATCGAATTCTAGAGCAGTGGTGGTCCATTGGAAACGGCCGCAACTTACGAGTCGTGGGTTCACACCCTGACAGGCGCTTTAATTTGTATATGTTACGTCATCACCACTGCTCCCAAAACGGTGAAGGAAAAACATCGTGAAGAAACCGGCGTGTCGTATAGCCAAAAATTCGAAGACATGTGACATCTACATCTACCAACCCGCACTGGGCTCTCGTGGTGGATTACAGCCCACTTCCTCTCGCAGAGAGAAGGCCTGTGCCTCAGCAGTAGGAACATTATAGTCTGATTATGTTTATATAGCTTCTGACCGCGACGTCGTCCGCGTGAAATTTCTTGTTCCCCCGACCCACCCCGTCGCATCTCATCGCCTGCCCGCGCTATTACTTCGTTTTTGCTTAGCGTTCTTACTGACTTTTTTTCTTTTTGCTCGGTTCCTAAGGGTCATAGCGTGATGTTGAATAGCCTATAGCCTTCCTCAAGAATTGAGCTATCAAATGCAAAAAGAATTTTTCAAATCCGACGGGTAGTTCCAGAGATTAACGCGTTCAACCAAACAAACAAACTCTTCAGCTTTATAATATTAGTATAGATTTCACCGAATTTTGGTGACGGCGGGTATAACATTTTTTTTGTAATTCGACGAAATTATGTCAAACACAATTGTTTGTAGACACAGAAATAGTTCATAGTTTCGCCAATATTTCGTTTCAAAAGTTTGAAATTGAATCCAAAACGTTCAATATCAAACTTTTGAAACCAACATCTATTTCTGTGAAGTATTTGACAACGATTGTGCTTTGTAGCTGACTAAAGATTAACTGCTATTGATTTAATGAAGTCTGGGTACTTTCTCTGAATTTCAGTATGTTTTCAATTTGTATGTACCTATATAATTTCACTATGGCGGGAGCTGTATAAACCCCCTGACAATTTTATCGAACCATCTGAGAGCCTTCCACCTGGGCACGTGTTACAGTGACCAACTTGGAAATCTCTAAAACTTCGAACCCAAGTCGAATGGAGCAAAGACAGTCTCCACAGATGGGGGGTCACTTTCGGCTTAGATCTCAAGTGCGTATGCGGCACCTACCCACAGACAATGGCCCACCTTCCATCTTGCGTCGCATGCTGTCACATGTGCACTTGTGATTGCGTCAGTCAGCGTCGTCACCGTTCCCAGAATTCGATCCTTATCAGCGACACTATCGAATGATTATTCGCACTAAGCGTTTTCAAATGTCCTTTATAATGCGCACAGCAAAAGAGTGGAACTCTCTACCTGCGTTTGTGTTTCCGAGTGCATACAACCCGAATCTCTTCAAAGTAAGAGTAAACAGGCTTCTTCTGGGTAAGCTCACTACATCGTAGACTTTATCTGTGTCATCTCTGACCTAGATTGGAGTCAAGAGCAAACCCATTTCGAATAAAAAAAGGTTAAAAAAAAATTGTTTTTTTTTTTTTTCAAAATCAACGGGTTCGTTTCCTGGCTAGAAATATTGATTATTCAAAAATCCAATTATGCAGTATTAGTTTTCAACAAAATCGAGTCCGCGACTCCTTTGAATACTTTTTGCTCATAATTTCGGATTTGGCCATCCACGCCCACTTCGACAATTCACCCTGTATATATATAGCAAAACTAATATTTGTTTGGTGTAACTTAAGTATATCAGCTTACCAATCAATCTACCTACCCTTTTCCCAGCTATGTTGGGATCGGCCGCTACGCCCCGGAGGGTAAAAAATACACTTTCAGGGTTTTGGTTAATTTGTCAGATATTTATCTCTTGAATTAAATTAATTTAGAAAACATCCATGTTGCAAATTGAAGATAATAATATTTACATAATATATAAGCTATCAGACTTAAAATAATCCAAATCCTAACTAATATTATAAATGTGAAATTAAGTTTGTTTGTTTGTTTGTTACCTTTTCTCGCCTAAACCACTGAACCGATCATCCTGAAATTTTGCATATACGTTGTCAGGTGTACAGAAACGGACATAGGGGGTACCCTCGGGAACAGCACTTTTTTCGCGAAAAAAAGTGCTGTTCCAGAGGAAAACAACAATAACGTTATTATGTTAATAGATGGCGCCACGTGTCTTGCGACCACAGGATTGGAACTTATGCGGGCAAATCCGCGGGGCGCAACTACTATTAATATACATGATAAAAAAAACAAGTGAAAAGAATCACAGGGCATCAATAAATTCGTCCGAATCGCTGTCAACAGTAAAAGTTATTGTTTAAGATGATAGTAATCCAATCCTGCAAAGTTGTTAGTGTTTTACCAATAACCCCGCATTCTTGGTAACCTCTCGGATAATCTCGGTCAGATAACAAGACAAACTGAACGGTCGCTATGATACCCCAGTTTAATATTACCAACGAGTGGAGAGTATAGTTTAGTGCATCGCTTCAAGATGCTGAACACCAATTTGTTCTATCATGTGGTGTCTCAGTAATGTAGTCTTGTATGACAAGTATAGTGCAGGAAGTAAAAATAGTTTGTTTAATGATATAACATAATATTACGCCTTGTTTCCGCGAAGGGTTGGCCAGAGATGTACAGACGCCAGCACATCAAGCTACCCGAAACTGTCAAATTTACCCAATCAACTTTGAACCTTATGCTTTAGCGATAAAGTTGAAAATCTATTAAAGAAATTTGACAGATTGTAGTAGCTTGATGTGCTGGCGTCTGTACATACCTATGGTACTTAAACATTTCGCCAGTTATGTAAAGCCCATGTAATAAAGACCTATTGTCATCAACCGGGCACAGGTCCCAGTGGTGGCGGTTCGCTCATTCCTCCGTAACACATGCCCATACGATGACAACCGATTTCCACACAACTTTTCAGCTACCGGTGCCACTTTCAGACTTCCTCTTATGTACTCATTTCTTATTCTATCCATTCTTGTAACACCACACATCCCTCTCTTAGCATTTTTATCTCAGCTGCATGAAATTTCCCTTTCATTAATTCCTTTTGTGGACCAACATTCTGATCTAAACAAGATAGCAGGTTTCATCATTGTTTTATATATCTTCCACCATTGTCATTGTTGTTGTTGTCATTGTTTTATATTGTTTTTTAAGTTATAGGTAGTCATCATATTATGTTTTAATAACCTTTGCACAGACATCAAAATTTTATAATCAAGGACAATACCAAATACCTATAATATATAACTCCCCGCGTGGTAAGGTCGTGTGTTATGAGTGAGATGGTCGATACATAAGCCATCGTGATAGCTTATACTGCTATAAAAAAGGCTCAATAAAATACGACAAGCAAGGTATTAGTGACATATCTTTACAACTGCTGATAGTGAGCCGCAGGAATATTTGTAAATAATTTGTAAATTTGTATGTATGTGAGCACCATGTATCTATCACATAATTGATTTACCTGTCATTGCTTCATTTAATTTTTTTTTTTTTTACTTTTGTGGTAGGCTAATTGTATTCTAGGTGCATCATCTTCACATATAATTTATATTATGTATACAAAACCTTGTAAAACATTTTAAAAGAGTAACGGTGGAGTCTCTTACCCATTCTTCTCCATACGAACACTACCTTTTGGAAGGGGCGACTAGAATCAATTCTATTTTATACTGTAATTTTTGACGTTCGAAAGTGCTTTAATGTGCCTATTTGAAATAAATGATTTAAATTGACTTGACTTGAAATTAATTTAATTTTCCTCTTGCTATTTGTCACAAATAGAACTCTTTATGTATCCAAGAATTTGTTAAAAAGCTAAATAAGTAGCGACCGGGTACAATAGTAACACGGGTCAATAGTACCATCATCGATATTTCTACTACCGAGCAAAATTTTGGATGTGTGAGTGCGCCAGCACACGCGCTAATTAAGTCCCGAGGCGCCCCTCAGGCGCTGGCGCGCTTGCTATGAAACGGACGTGTTAATTGAGAATTTCTGATTTCCGGCAGGCCGTGGTAAATTTTTTGGTAAAATATTATTGACTGTAACTCGTACTACCAGAGCCTTTTCGACAAGTAATTGTTGTTGCCAGTTTAAACGGATATTAAACTATTGATTTATGATAAATATGGAAACTATAAGTTTAGAATTATGTGACTATTAGATGGTTTTTCTAAATTAGTTACTTTGGTGCAATTGTACCAGGGGTCAATTGTACCTCCATACCATCTATTGTTGTTGATTATTTCTATTTTATAATTGTTATAAAGCTAGATAATAGCAAATATGCAACGTGTGAACCGAAGTTGATTGTATGTTATAAAAAATTATTTTATTTTTGTTCTAAGTCAAGAATTATTGTTATAATTAATGTTATTACATTACATTTGTGTTGATTAAAACACCGATATCACGAATGTTTTGTTCCTAATTTTTAAGAATGATTATAAACCCATAAGACTTCAAACAAATGACTGAGAAAATGTGATTAATACCTTTATTCGCGTTTAATTACCCTATGCAGTTTTGGTACAATTAACCCTTAAAGGGGGACATTTGTAGCACTAGCCATCATTTCATTCAAAGTCAATTTTGACCAACTTTTGTTCAATCTAGGCCAACTTTAGATATTTTCTTCGGTAAATAATAAACCAAGGCTGTAAAATAATAATATTTAAAACAAAAAGCGACAGTTAAATTCGTGTAATCAACCGATGTTTCGAAAATGGTTCTATTGTCCCCGGACTACCCTAATTAAAAAAGTCCTCTAGACCGAATTTCGGCCATGGTGACCAGTCTCAGCGCAGACCAGCCTTCAGCGCGAGATATTATTGTGCACCAGTGTGTGCGTAGACACAGGTGCACTCTCTGTTGCATCACTCTCATAGTCCGATGGGACGGCAATCCGACACGACCGGTGAGAGAACAGGCGCAGAGCCAACAGCTGAACGTGCTTTCCGAGACACGGGGGTATCACACCGCCAACTTCCTAACTCCGGACACCAATATAACTATCTATGAATCGAAGTATTTGTTAGAAAGTTAAAATTTGTTAAAAAAAAAAAGTAGGTAGGTATTCGTCATAAATCAACCGGATTTTGTCAACCTAGCTGAGCTGCTAACTTCCTCTTGATGTTACTGTGTTGTTTTAAACTTAACAGTGACGTAATTACGTAACACATACAACTGCAATCGATGGTAATGCCTTTAAATTTGACAGTTCCGCTACGTCCATTGTGTTAGTCAAGTACGTATGTACTTCTTAGTCACAAAGCCAACTAAGTAAGTCCTAGTCGTGCTGACGCCTCTGCTGCGACTGCAGCTGCTGAGACCCTCAAGTGGCCCAAATTCTGTAACCTTAAATGGGTGACTACAGCTTTGAGTCGTTTGGGGTCGAAACGCTCGGGTCATGGGGTGCCCGAGTGCGCGTATCCTTTTTGAGGATTTTTTTTTCACGTGACCGGATGGCTGGGTCGTTCTTTGGCCAAAGAATTAGCAATACCATTCAACGTGCAATGCTGGTAGTCTTCTGGACACGTTTCCGGATGACAGCGTTGCAGACGAGTACTTCGACGCCTAAATATCCTTTTGTTTTTGTATTTATTTATACAGGTTGTAATTGAAAACATGCGACAAACCAAAATAGAAGATTGTACTCATCATTATGAACAACTTTTACTAAGGGACCAAAGATCAGCTGTTCCCTACATTTTGACGAATTATGCGAACATAAATATAGGGAACAGCTGATTTTGTTTTCGCGATTTCATTGTTCATAATGATGAATACAATCACCCATTTCGATTTGTCGCAAGTTTTCATTTCACCCTGTATAGTTAATTAGTATTTTAATATAATTAAATACATAGTGTAAATAGTCACAAATGGTTTTCATATATTATGACAACATTATATGGACGAAGCATGAGCAAAGGAGTAGTCTGTATGTAAAGCTAAGCGCAAATTTATGCCGCGGCGGGCAACTGCGAGCCGCATTGCAAAATTGTGCCAAAACACAATATAATAGGAGTCCCGCCGGGCCGCGCCGCAACGCAAATATTTGTCTCAGACAGATTCTAATTTCAAATTTAAATTTGTACCGTATCCAGTCCAGTGCAATTATGAGACTCGCGAACAATCGCACCACAACGCAATGCATTGCAAAAATCCTCCTACAATCACTTTCATAGCAACACATTACGACGGCGACGACGCAACGCCATTTTTTACACCACTGCCAATACAAAAATACCTGTGCTGTGTTGCCGCTCTGACATCGCACTGCAGCGCCCCCATGTACTTCCCTTGTGCGTTGACGCAACGCACACGACGACGCAACGGACAACAAATATGTAAAATGACGCAGCGACATCGCTCAGGCGACGCAACGCAACGGAGAAGTGTGGCTTTGCTCTATTTGCGCTAGCCTTTAGGATCGTACATATCACATTACGAGTTTCAGTTATATCCCATACCAAACTTCATTAAAATCGGTTCAGCCGTTTTGGAGATTAGCCGGAACTAACAGATAGACAGTTAGACAAAATTAATAAATATATATATTATAAGTACCGTATATGCTTTTATATGCATTTAGTAAAAACATAACACTCCTTTTTTGGGCAGTCGTGTAAAAAGCTTTGACATTACAAACGGAGACTTCAATTTTATTTATTTATAATAATAATAATAATTTTTATTTAATTCAGACACGGAGATCCATATTTTTGTTAGTAAACACACTTAAAAATTATGTTAGTAATCAGGGAATAATCAGAAATTCATTCATAATAATAATAATACATTCATTCATAATAATAATAATAATACATAGGAAAAATACATAGAAAATTACGAGAAATTCAAAAAACAATAATCACTTAATAAACGGTGACGAACTGGCATGCAAGTGCATCCACCTCTCCAACATCACCGAGTCCCACCGCTCAGACAATACGCTCAGGATACTGTTAGTGCTGCGTCGGAAGCGACTTAGTAGCGAGGCGCTCCGCTTCCTAATAATAGCAGAAAAGTCATCAGTTTGCGCCTGTGCGAACATCGAAGAAGCGCTGCAAAACCGAGGCAGCCCCAGCAGTACCCTAAACGCATTGTTGTACTGTACGCGTAAGGCGCTGTATACCCGCTGCACATAGTTGGCCCATAGGCTGCACGTATAAAAAGACTGACAATAGGCTTTTATTTATGTATGTATGTATGTGACTATAGATATTCTCATGGTCATTGAAATCCAATCGTCATCGATTCATCCAGTGGTTTATACCTACACAATTAACACTACAATTACAATAAGAGACACAGCTGTTATTTCAATGAATACTACATTTATTTAATCAATAGTATTAATTTAGATGAAAGTAATAGGCAATTTGTTTGATTAATGATAACCATTTAGTGAGTGCCTACTGGGTGAAATTTATTGATTTATTCATTTATCTTCCCTATCATTATTTTTGTTAGACTAAGAATTTATTGTTCTCTGCTATGCATCCATCCAGGGAGTCCACTATTTAAATCCGTCAACAAAGATGCGGGCCCATCCATCCAAATATAGCAGTGTTCATAATCTCAGATAATTTACATTCCATCGCCACTTAATCAGTTATCTACTTTATTAAAATTTAATAAATAATAATAATAAATCGGTTATTTATAAAAAGGGCATACATTTACAATGAATAGTTTGACAATTAAAATAGCGCACAGTTGCTCAAATGAGCAACTGTGCGCTATTTTAATTGTCAAACTAAAACCCTAGTACCCTTCCTGCCTAGTTTAGGCAAATGCCTAAACTAGGTTGAACCTGTGCTTCAGGAAAGTGCATAAATACTTAGAGCTGATATTTCCAACGCCAGATAATTTTATCCGAGAAGAATTTTTGACAGTTCTTCCATACAAAATCTGTCAGATGTCAATTTCATATTGATGTATAATGTAATAAATGAACAGTGAGTATAACGTAAAAAATAAATTAAAACTTAGGTGAATAATAGCATGTTAGCAGATCTATTATACTTAGTTTTCTATTTAATCTATTCTACAGCCGCAAATAAACGTATTTTCTTTCTTTCTTTTCTTTCTTACAGGAATGGTCCCTAAGAATGTTAAAAATCTTTCTACAAAGACATGAGGTTGCATGTTTCTTGGTTGGTTGCATGGTTGGTTGTTTTGCTGGTTGGTTGCAATGATTGAAATTTTACGTTGATTTTTGAGTGACCATTTGTAACATAATTTGTATTACTAAAATATTCCTGAAAGTATGTAGATCACATTAATGAAAGAATTATCAAAATTGGTTCATTAGTTTTTTAGAAAATCGCGGACATACAAACATAGTATACATACATACCTACATACATACTGGTCGAATACAGAACCTCCTTTTTTGAAGTCGGTTAAAAAGGGTCCTAATAAGTTTTCGGTCGCAATGGAAATTGAACTCTGTTAAGTATGACATTCAGTTTGTTATTCCATGACTTGAAAATTATCTCAAATTCTTATTTCAAATTTATTTGATGCCTGCGCTCGGGCACCAACATAGCACTCGTGCATTAATAACTCACTTTGCGCTCGATGCAACAATCTACTATTACAGCTGGTGCAGACAAGATAATGTAAGACTTTTTCAATTGCGATGAAACACCATGCATCACTCTCTACAGCAATCAGTAAGAACACACACTTTAATATTCAACTATTCCAACCGCTATAATTTCCTATGGGATCGTCGTCTCGTAATATATGCAGACATATTGAAAAATACAATGAAAGAATTGAATTGAATAATATCTAGATTACAAAGTATAATGTAACATTTTCATTTCTTTGCTGGAAACGCCAGATGAAGAGGGCAAAAAACTGTATCGTGTCTTGCAGATAAGGGGTCACTGCTGTAACAATGAACCTTTATGAGAGAAATAAACTGTATTATTATATATTATACTAGCTGACCCGTCCACGCGTTTCTGTGGTAGACAAATAATTTGCAATAAAATAATATTGCGATTATAAATGGAGATGTGAGCTATCCCTACCTTTCAAGTTGGATCAAACTGCACACGGTGTACACATTTGATTAAAATCGGTTAAGGCGAAAGCGCCAGGGTAGCCCGCGAAATTCATTTTTTTTTAGGTTTTTTGGAATTTGCTGGTCAATATTAAGTTGTACGTTGATTAATATATGAATCGCGGCCGTAAGAAATATGTGTTTACAGAATTATAATCATTAAAGTCATCAACACAACTCTCTAAGACCACGTAAGTCCCAAGAATAACTGTTTCATGAAATCATCATTGTTTGGACTTACGTGGTCTTAGAGAGTTGTGTTGATGACTTTAAAAAAGAAAAGTTAAAAAAAAAAGTTTCAATTTGCTTTGGGTATGTACCCAAAGCAAATTGAAACTTTTTTTTAAATAATAATTACAAAACCTTTATTGCATCTGTATAAAAAAGTCCTAAACCGTTAAAAGAAAACCAATCCATCATTCTCCATCCCTAATCAATACAAGACATATCAAACTCCATGTCCTCGTAGAAGCCACACAAGTTCCTCCACTCAGTCTCCTCCAGGTTGTACGGGGAGGTAATGGTGCGGAAGCTCTCGAGGTCACAGCGTTCGTCGTAGCCGGATACTTGCAGGTAGGTGACCACGTCCTCACTTGGCCTGTTGAGGTATACAGGCTAGGGAGAAATGGGGGATGATTGATTAAGAGTAATTGTAAGTAAAGGGTAATTATTTAAATATCCAATCGCACTGGAACATCAAACCACACAGGGTCGCGTGTTGGATGTTGAGTCCCAACAGTGGTTACCTACATCCGTGACTTGACAACAACAAACGTGAGGATAAAATCAGAACTAACGCCGCCATTTTGTCAATTAATGAAAAATGACGATGTCATTTAAGAGCAAAAAGATCCTTGAACAGTTCGTTCACAGTTGCTTTACCTGTGACAGCAGTACCGTAACTGTAACCTTCATGTAACGAGAATATCGATCACAGTGATTTTGACAGACTTTATTTATTATATTTATGTAATAAATCTGCAGCTTGTCAGACGATTAACGGGCCAAACTTACAACCCAGTGAGTCCCGCTTAATGGCAATCGACATCGTAGCAGGCCCTGACAGAGATGTCGGTATAAGCGGACTCCTTTAACAAAGATTAGTTCTTGGCAGCTCTTGACAAAGAGATATGGAAAGAGAGTAGGGAGGCTTTTGCCCAATTTTTTTCAAATCCGGCTGGTAGTTTAGTGTATTCAAACAAACAAACTTCTTATATGATTATACGAGGCGAAAAAACATATGACACACTCACCACAAAAATACATTCTCCAGTTACCACCACCCCCTCAATTCCAAGTCATAAGCAGAAGCATACTTAGGAACTCCTTATCTAGGAGTGATCTTAGTGACAGCTTGGAAGGCGAAAGCGTTCAAGTCATGGGCAAAGTACACTTGGGCTTTTTGTAAGTCATCTCCAGCGATGACCTGGTCTGCTACGAAGAAAAACTGGTTTAAAAGTACACCTGAAATGGAACATCTAATTTGGATATGATTGCGTTTTGCATTGGAGTTTCCTCATGATATTTTGCTTCATCGTAAGTCTGGGGTGTCTCAGATTGCTTAAGTGTATCGATGAGGTTAAGACTATCAAAATGGTGATTACAAGAAGGATTGAGTAAGCATTCAGATAGCTCTTAAATGACTTTTGGGGTCACCGTTTACAAAACTGTTACAATCAAATCAACATTGTTTCAGCGTGAAGAGGGATGGCGTTATTCATCTTGTATAATACCATCTCTTTTTCGCTTTGGCAGAGTGTTGACTTAACTTTCGATATACGGCCCCATCTTCTGATTGGCTTTTATTATTTTCAGTCAACCAGCAACAAAAATGTGTGCATGAATTGTATTCCCGCAAGCAGAGTTGTGTTTCTATTCATGCATTCAGAATCTTAGATAATTTACGTTCATTGCCACTCTACTCAATTATCAACTTCAGCGTTTTGTTCTCTAAATTGATTTTAGTGTGACCCTTTTTCATCAAAAACTTCTAGATTTTTGGTTGCAATTGAATTTGAACTTTGTCTTATATGGCATTGAGTTTGTAGTTTTTAAAATTAAATTACTTTTGACTATCTGTGATTTTCAATTCTTCTTAGTGTGTCGATGGCAAAAATAACGTTTTTAAACTCGTTCGGCCCAAAATTCAACAACGTGGATAGCATTCGCTGACGCAGTCATTAGGTCCTCAAGTGTGCAGGTGTCAAGGTATGCGGAGAAATCAAAAAAAAAATCATCAATGGGAAATGGGAATCATCTATTATAAAATTACTTACCCCCACAAATTCGTATAACACTACTTGCTATTTAAATATCAGTGACAGAAAGAAAGAAAGAAAGAAAAAGTATTTACATAAGTATAGTAGTTATAGTTAATGAAGCTCAAAAACTACCCAACCAAAGTTAATAAAATTTATATAAGACATACCCTATCCATTATTATTTTTTTTTTAATTTACTGTTGCCGGAGATATTGCGTAACAAACATACAAAAAAAACATACAGTCGAATTGAAAACCTCCTCCTTTTTGGAGTCTGTTAAAAAAATAACACAACATCAATCCTGTGTCTCGTTGACCATCTCCCTGGGCGCGGGCAACACTGAAGCGACGCAGCCGCGGCGTCCCTTTCACGTGTCTTCATTATTCTTCATACAAAGTGACATGAGAATGACATCTTAATTTCATTTATCTTGATATGTTAATTTTCTTTTGTTTTTTAGTCATACTGCAGCGTGACCTCTGCGGTTACAACCTTTTTTTCTAATTAATGTGTCTGGTCATAAATCTTTTAGAATTTTTCAAATTTTGACGATCACAAGCTAAACATTTTGATGGTTAGATATAGTTAGATACTAGTAATATAAAGTCAATGTGGTTATATAATACAGATGCAGAACATTTAAATTAGGACCAATCGATTTTCATAATTTTTCAATATTAATGAGTCCTAGTACGGACCATAATAATACCTTATAAAATTGCTGCAAATATTTTACAGTCATCCGAGTCGCCACACAATTTCTGCGCGACATTCTTTGAACCAGGTGCGTACTTTTTCTGGTCTGCTCTCTCTACGAATGTCTTACTCCGTAAGGGTAAGGGTAAGACATAGGTTAGGAACTAGTCCAAATCGTCACGTCAGCGTTTCTTAGGCCTGTCTCTAGTACAGCGTGTATATAGTTACACAACGCTTTGTCTTCTTCTTTCGAAAGTCAAATTACTGACGATAGATGTAGAACCAGTTAAAAGGGCTGCTCCTTTCTCGGGTAACCGGACTATTTACCAGGCTTGCGGTTCTATTGTGTTGCTTTTGCCAGATGCATGGAATCCCTGAATTTCGAAACCCGCATGCCCTTTATGATATGATGATATGATAATTTTCTTTATTATTGTGATTTATATTGTTTATAAATCACAATATTTAAAAAAGTTCTGTCAGCGCCAGATCGCGTTAATACATTTTATTTGTTGGGATTCCCAAATAAAATGTATTAACGCGATCTGGCGCTGACAAAACAACCAGACAGAACAAGTCGAAGGCGCATCGCTTTTCCATCTGCATACTATTGCTGCGCCTGCGTTCCTTCCTGGTCTCACGTTTCTTCGCCTTGGTTTAGTAGTTGAGCGCGACCACTTAGCAAACAGGGTCTTGGATTTCAATCCTCGGTTAAGGAAAAGTATTATTTGGTTTATGTTTAAAGAATATAGTAGGTACTATAGAGGTATGAGGAACAGAGTATAAAGTTCACTCATACTCTATAGAAAAGGGAGGATCCTCCGACCAGACGGGTGTTGTGTCTGGCGGGCAACTGCCCGATGATTAATGTCGGGCCGTTGTATGTATGCTAGTTGCGCGGTAAACTTTGCTTGCGCGATGCAGGATTTTGCGAGACATCAGTATGACGCGTTGTTTGCTTGTGGCGTTGTAGATACCTATACAAGGCGATAGGAAATCGACGCGCAACCAGTCACCATGACACATGATTCTGAACAGCTGCTTTGAAATTTTTCGACGGTTATTAGAAGAAATTGCTGTCTACATTTTGACCACGTCGATATAGCACTGTTCTATGAAACAACAATTTCTGTTTTTATAACCTACGAAAAATTTCTACGCTAGAGGGTCTTTAGAATAATATGCTGGAGTTTGCACGTGTCGTGATGTCCCCTACCACCCTAAATAGGGAGGCATTCTGTAGTTTCCCCCTTTGTAGTTTCTACTGCTATGGGAAGAACGCGCGAGTTTTTTTTTTTCTCAGTCGGATTCGTGGTAGGTTTTGGCACTACCAAAGCTAGATATAACATATATATGGACAGTTAGTAACAATAACATTTCTGACAAAATGGACTAAACACAAGTGCCTAGCTCTTCAGGAAATTGAGGGAACATATTATCTCTAACTAAGGGATCTCGGTGGAATGGTCTTCAAGAGCTCAATGTGCTAGAAAATGGCGGATTTACCTATAACGAGTTAAAAATTTCCGACTTTCGAAATGAAAGTTATTTTTCACTTTGTAGTGTTTTTTTTGGAAGGCGGTTTTTTTTGTATAAAAGTTTTTATTTTTCACTTTTTAGTTGAACCTACCTACCCCAAAAAAATTCATATATTACTACTTGCTATGTGAATATCAGTGACAGAAAGCTATTGAACACATCTGCCTACCCCTTTAAAGGGTACAGGCGTGATGTTATGTTGTGTGATTGCATAAACAATGCGTACATATGCTATAGCATCAATCGCGGTTGATTTGCTGGCATTTATTGAAGAATTCCGTTGTCTGTCTCCGAAACTCATCATCAGATCTTTACGAAATTTAAATGGGACCATTTCCGAATAAAGCACTTTCGAACAAAAAAAAATTTTGCTAATCCGTTTACGATGGAGTTATGCCCGAACATAAAAAAAATAGAAACATTCGAATTGAGAACCTCCTCCTTTTTAGAAGTCGGTTAAAAAATAACAGAAAAATTGTACGATCATTTTTACCGACGATGACAGACAACATAAAAAATGAACATCAATTTGACGGCTAAAAAGAAAACAAGAAGTACCTATTTGACCTTTTACAAAAGTCTGTAACAAGACGTTCTTTTGAGAATTACGTTGCTTATACTTGGTCTTAGACAGAAATAGATACCTAGTACCTAAGTTAGTGTCACAAAAAAAAAAGAAAAACTAAGTTAGAAATGTTACTTCGACTTCGGTATATAACGGCAGTGGTAAAATTATGCACACAGTAATTGATTTACTTGTTTATTCGGGCAGAGTTTCCCCTTACAATTATTAGCATGGAGTGAAGTACACAAAACCATCGCTTAGCGCTTTTATAATACTGGCTGGCTGGCGGCTACTTCACCTCCCCCGGCTCGGAATTGGGCGGGGCAAGGCTCACGTAGTGGGGAAGTGACGTGCTAGTCAATTGACTTCCTCTTTGCTGTGGCTGCTGTGTCGTACTTGGTTGTCATGGCTTGGCTTGGCTTGGCTTGGCTTGGCTTGGCTTTGGCTGAGGCTGTGGCTGTGGCTTTGGCTGCACCCAGACGACACGGCATGGCATGGCTTTGGCATGGCTGGGCGTGGCGGGCTTGACAGCCGGCTTAACGGCTGGCTACTGACATCTAGCGTTACAGTCGGCCATCCTGTAACAATTGCTCCCGCAATGGAAGCAACAAATCTACGATTACAAGTCAGCTCAAGATCACAATCTAAATAATCAACTAACATGATAGAGCAGCTAATAAAACATCCTTAGAGCATCACAAAACACAGCAGGAGTCTTATTCGTGGCCTGTGGCTTTTCATTAAGCCCCTGCAACAAACCTCATGTTTGTTTCTTTGAATTCCTCCTGAATTCCGAGTCCCACGGACTCTATGCTCTCTACAAGAACCCGACCTCCGCCAGAGTTAAACACGCATCGCGCACCCACGGACTACTTGAGTTGCCTCAAGAGACACCGATTTCTACCGGGCTACGACTATGTAATAACTACTGGTACGGTCCCCGACCAGTCGAACTAAGATTAACTACTATCACAACTAGACTTTTACTTGGCTTTCCTTAAATTCGTCATTAATACTCTGATCCCTTTGCCTGTGCCATGGCATATGCCTTACCCTCATGAGCGTACTTGATTCAACCAGAACCATGTAATCAAACTTTAATCAATCATAACAAAAAAACATCAACCAGAGCCATGTACCATCGTGATCCATATTACAACAATAATCTTTTTCACTAAGAGTCTTAGACACCTGGAAACCCACAGAAGAGTAAACCACTCTAACGCTACGGCTCTCTAGCCGAACAGCAATCGCATTGCTCTCACACATCCAGCGCATGGACCCATGTGTATCACCCTGTGACTACACACTTTTTACTACGGCCGATAGAGAACCCCTACTCGCGTGGTTCCCACTACTTAGGCTTGCTCATAGCTCATCACCACTGTGATTACCATCTATTTCGACTGGTACATGACCTACTGGCATCATTCATAACCTATCGTGAACGTATTTAAAAATTGCATTGTAAACTAGATTGGGCTATACCTAACACCCTTATTGTGTAACCTTATTGCTGTTGTTTACCAGGGAAGCACTCAGTACTCAAGTCAAAACAAAATGAAAACGACTCACCAAATTCGGTAGACAATAGATCTGTAGCTGGCTTAATGGCTGTAGTGGTTGCAATCCACTGTTTCCTTGGCAGGAGTCGTGAAACTCCTCGCTCGAAAAGCACCGTCCTTGATCAGCGATTATTCGTACAGGAGATCCAAAGAGTGCAGTGCTGTCCCCCACTGTCATCTTGCTTGCACAAGTCCTTGTGTGTTAACCTGTAACCAAAAAAATCAACAGCAGTGCATGTTCCACTCGGCCAATTCTGACCAAAATTATTACAGGTTCTGATGAAAATCACAACAAACTCTTTCTCTCAAAGCCGACATGTCGAACAACACCCATTCATCTGGGCCTATCTACCCATACTCATTAAAATAATAGGAAACTCATTAAAATATAGCAATGCTCATACTCTGACCTCCATCCGGTCTTCATCATCACACTTAATAATAACCTCTATCCGGCCATAAGCATCAAACCAATCGACTTCCATTCGCTCTTCAACACGTAACATCTATCCGGTCACTAACACAATCAGGCGACCTCTATCCGGTCACCTCTACAAACAACACCATCAAGATCATCATTTCGAGCCTTTATCAACATAATTCTTAAAGTAGGTTTGTTCAACATGTTACTTTATGTTTCCTATAACGTTACAGATTATAAGAAAACTCTTACTATGCTAGGTACTCTAAATCTTAAGTTGACTACTTAGTATTCAACTAGTCTTGTCAGCGTTATCATTTTCGTCATGGCTAGTCTCGTCATCGTCACCTACGTCTGTGCCTACGTGCATGTCAACGTCAGTTATTTTACACAGTCGGTCGTGTGCGTACTTGTACGTCCGGCGGAAGAAAGGGACTTCAAAACATAACGATCACTTGTCAAAACACCTTAAATGGACCTCTGAACTTCCGATCTAGTTTAGTCTGATAATTCTGATTTCACTCTTCGTTTTCTAATAACACAAAATAGCCTACCCAAAATAATACTTTGCAAGTAAATGTCGTGTAGAAATGTAATAAAATTTCAAGTTTTGTGCTGAATACACGCGTTTAACCAATACCAGTCATCGCAACAACATTATTCACAACTCGCTTTTACTAACGAGCATTCAGTACCAGAATCGTAACAAAACAATACACCTGACCTTTATGTTCCAACGTGCCTGCGGGTAGTTGTACGACGCAAACATCCACTCGCCGCTGCTGCTTGCAGCGCGTGCTCCACATCCATCATCTGCTTGGCTGCCACTTCTCGTGCACCGGGACGCGACATGTCCTGGATGCCCTCACTTGCAGCACACGAAGGGCTTCACCGACGGCTGCGGGCTGCTTGGCTAGATTCTTGAAGTCACTCCACGTCACTGGTAGCTCCACGCTACGTCCTTCGTACTATCTACGATAGCCACGTTGATACTGCTTAGTTTGTGCGCCTTGATGACGGCCACAATACGACCTCCTTGCAGAGAATTTTCAGCAAAACACAAATCAGCTGTCGTATTGTGTGCTGTTACGTTTGTACACGCGTCCTATCGCGTTTTCTAATTTCGGGAACACTTTTTTTTTCTAACATGGCGGTAGGGCGCAACTGGCGCGTCACTGGGCAAAGGTATTCCTGCATACAGCCTATGCCCAAAACAACATTCACTATGATCGCGCATCCGTATCTGGCTTGTCTGGGTTCAACTCGAATTTTTATCCAGGTGGTAACTGTGCATTCTTCGTTTTCAGGGTCAAATTCTGGAATTAACGATGCGGCACGGTGGTCTTTCAGACGAATGAGGGTAGGCGCTTCGTGTTCCAGATCGTTGAATGCTTTTTCAACTTCTTCTGCTAGGAGAGTCTTCAATATTTTCCTTGCAGATGGTGTGGATCGACCTTCATCGTTTGAATCTTCAGACATCTGGTTTACCGACGCAGAATTTTCGTCCTCCCGACTAGGCGACCGTCGACGTTTATAAGTAGCAGAGCGTCGTTTCGTCGTAGGTTTTTTTTTTTCGATACCACTTCTGAGTATAACGGCAGTGGTAAAATTATGCACACAGTAATTGATTTACTTGTTTATTCGGGCAGAGTTTCCCCTTACAATTATTAGCATGGAGTGAAGTACACAAAACCATCGCTTAGCGCTTTTATAATACTGGCTGGCTGGCGGCTACTTCACCTCCCCCGGCTCGGAATTGGGCGGGGCAAGGCTCACGTAGTGGGGAAGTGACGTGCTAGTCAATTGACTTCCTCTTTGCTGTGGCTGCTGTGTCGTACTTGGTTGTCATGGCTTGGCTTGGCTTGGCTTGGCTTGGCTTGGCTTTGGCTGAGGCTGTGGCTGTGGCTTTGGCTGCACCCAGACGACACGGCATGGCATGGCTTTGGCATGGCTGGGCGTGGCGGGCTTGACAGCCGGCTTAACGGCTGGCTACTGACATCTAGCGTTACAGGTATGTAATTCCTAACTTACGCCTACAAAAGATTGATTGATACAAGAGATTAAGTATACCCACAGAGAGTATACCTACTTAGTTCTCAAATAACATACCTAAGCTATATTTAAGTAGGTACGCACGACGACATATCAAGCTAGGTACACATTTCCAGTACCTATAAGCACACTTCATATTCTACGAGAAGCCTTTAAACAATGCGAGGTCAGATAAAACTGGAAATGTAGTTTGATAAGTCGTTGTATGTACAGACGCCAGCACATCAAGCTATCCGAAACTGTCATATTTTCCCAATCAACTTTGAACCTTATGCTTTAGCGATAAAGTTGAAAATCTATTAAAGAAATTTGACAGATTGTAGTAGCTTGACGTGCTGGCGTCTGTACCTACTTACATTAACTTAACATTTCTTTAATACCTTCATTTTAAACATAAGAGCGTCCTGTTTGTATGTTAGTCACGTTCTTCAGAAGCCAACTCTCAGGGGTTGAGTTTTTATTCAATCTTTTTTGAGTGAAAGAAGTTTCTGTTGGATGTAATTATAACCGGTCGTTGGTTTGTGATGCAGAATTCTTTGAAGAGATTACTTTTGATGATTTTGGAGGAGGTGCGTGATTTTCTGCGTGATATTTGTATTCATTTGAACAAGGTGGGGCAAAGTAATGTCATAATGTGAATGTGCCATAATTTTTACTAACGGCGTTATTAATGTCATTGTGATTTGAAACATTTGTAGACAGCGATACACGTAGTCACACAGCTCATGCTACGATGGAGAATTGTTTTGATTCGGGGCCGGCCGTGTTTCCCGTTTTGGTGAATTGAACTGGTCGGCCAGGGGGCCTAAAACAGCCACTTTGGCAGAATCATAAAAGGATAACATTATGAATCATAATGGACAGTTAAACGTTAAGTTAATCGTATCAAATCCCATTGGTGAAGAATTTTTCACCAATTTTTTTTTTGTCTGTGCTATAATACCAACAAATCCAATCTCTTTGAGTAGGTATACCTACGTAGTGCAGCGAAAAAAAGAAAAACACGGACTGTCTTCGCCATATTATGATTCATAATGTTATCCTTTTATGATTCTGTCAAAGTGGCCTCTTTAGGCCCTCAGATCGCCAGATCTGACGGCGACGAGACTTCTTTCTTTCGGGCTTTTTGAAATCTCGCGTTTACCACAACATAGCACAAACCTTACAATAAAATCATGAAAGCCAACATCGAAGAAGAAATCGCCAATTCGGTTGATGTTTTGCGGACAACAATTCAAAATACCGTAAAACGAGCACCAAATGTACAGACGCCAGCACATCAACCTACCCGAAACTGTCAAATTTTCCCAATCAACTTTGAACCTTATGCTCGAGCGATAAAGTTGAAAAGAAATTTGACAGATTGTGGTAGCTTGATGTGCTGGCGTCTGTACATCAACTCATTCATATCCATTTTTTAAAGTCATAAATTTTACGCCTTAGATAAAGTTTCCACGAAAAAATAGCCCATTTTTTATCATTTCCAACCAAATGGCAGCCAACTTACTGTACATATGACATTTCTTTTGTCCATAAAAAGTTATAAGTAGGTAACACTTTTATACAAATGACAATAATTAAGTAATCAATTAATCTACTCTATCTATTTAACTAGGTAGGCACTGTTATTAACATGTCATGAATACTAAAACTTAACGAGGTTCAACTAAATTATTAACCAGAAGGATTTATGTCCTGCCTACCTACAGCACCCTTGTCAAAAGGACAAGACTCACTGACAGTTTACACCATAGGTATTTTGGCTTAATTTTGGTTATTAACATCCTTGTTGACGTTTATGGGGTGAACAGAACGGCTGTCCCATTTCAAAACCTAGTAAGGGGCACTTTTTACAAAAATCGTTTTATTGCATAATCTTGCTAACCTAGAAGGTTTCTACCAAATACAAAAACACCAGCGTTTTAAACTTACATAAAAGGAGATATATTTAAACATCGATACCTAGTAAGTGTACCTTTCACTCCCTAGTGAACATTTAAAACCAAGTAAGTCACTTTAACCAATTCAAAAAAATACATTCCATAGGCTGACCAATATTAATACGTTTATGCGCTCTCCTGTAAAATTTCATTTTAAGTCCTTACTAGGTTTTGAAATGGGGCAGCCGAGAATACCAAAAACAAAATTTTCCAGGAGAGCGTAAAACATCCAAACACTCTAATTGCGTAACATACCTACTATCAATTACAATCTTAATAATTTTGAAGGATATTACTAATACTTTGCTTCATATGTTCGAAAAATTGGTCTGCTCAAATAATAAATGTTCTCTAGACCGAATTTCGGCCATGGTGGCCAATCTCATCGCAAACCAGCCTTCAGCGCGGGAGATATTGTAGTACGCAAGTGTGTGCGTAGACACAGGTGCACACTCCCTCTTCCCTCACTCTCATAGTCCGATGGGACGGCAATCCGACACGTTCGGAGAGAAATCAGGCGCAGGACCAACGGCTTAACGTGCTTTTCGAAACACGGGGGTATCACACCGCCAACTCCCAAACTCCGGCCTGTTACTAAATTCCTAATGGAGAAACTCAATAACACTTTGCTTGACCCGGGAATTGAATCCAGGACTCCACGCTCAGCAGTCGCGCTTGCGACCACGAGACCAACGGGGCAGTTCAAATACGCAATGAATGTTGTTGAACCGTCAAAATGAACGCCATTTCTACTGTTACCCCCTTACTAATAAACGTATTTTATCAGATGAATAGTTACCGATTTCTCTCTTTCAGTCTTCATTAATTTGACTTTGTAAAGAAGAAGACAAAGCGTTGGGTAACTATTGTATGGTCAGCAACTGCACATTGTACTTTGGCCTAGTTAAAAATACTGCGAATATTGTTAAATAATAAATGTAGTATCGTCACGTACGCAAGTACGCCAGTCTTCGGTTTTATATCGAGCTCGCGCAACATCTAGCAATTTATAACATTTTTACTAAGTTCATAATACATTAATTTAGTGCAGTTTCTCTTTAAATATTTCTCAAACATTAACATTTATTTTATTAACATTCAACATTATATGTTTGGGCTTGCCCTTACAACTATACAAACGCTACAATATTAGTAAGGGGGTTAGTGTGTTGCGCAATTACTCCGCAGATCTTAAAAAAATACTTCTAGAGGTCCTTAAAAATCATATTTAATTAACGTGAATGCAGACTTCTACGATTTCTTTCGGAGAATGAAATCTTCGTGGTGCAAAACCATACAATTTCCCTGGCAGAATGAAATCGCTGTACTTTCGTAATGAGCATAGACCAAGAATTCAAGAAATGGCAAGATGCTATGTGGTGTTACTGGATGTGCTAGGAAAGATAGGGCACTTTTTTCAACTTCGAGTGCAATGGTGTATGGTATGAGATTCTTTCGAAGTTAGGTACAGACGCCAGCACATCAAGCTACCCGAAACTGTCAAATTTTCCCAATCAACTTTGAACCTTATGCTTTAGTAGTAAAGTTGAAAATCTATTGAAGAAATTTGACAGATTGAAGTAGCTTGATGTGCTGGCGTCTGTACCTACGTTACGGATAACAGATACCACCAACTTATAAGTTAAAAAAGTTATAGGCCAACTTCCACTACATATTACAGGACCTACAAACAATTCGACTGTCGCAACAAACACTATCGAAACTGCAAAAAAACGATTTTTGCTTTTTTACATAATTGAAAAGACAATTAAAAACTATATCGGATACATCAAAAATAATAATTAAAAAGTAATTATTAAAGAAGTTTTTAATTGAACAAAATCGATACAGGACATGTTGCGCGACAAACATCTTTGGAAGTGGTACTTACAATGATGTTCCGTGCGAGCGTGTTGCGCGAGCGTCTCGAACCTACCAGAACCGTCAGTGTTCGCCGCGATGTGACGGAGTGTGGTTGCGTTAGTTTTGTTTAGTTCTGTTTGTAACGTTTTGTGTTAAGTTTTTGTTATTATTATTCTTAAGATTTTGTTAAAATGGTTAGTCGGGGTAGACAACTCGTTAATTTGATTCAAACAAATGAAAAACCCATTGAAGTTGCAACAAATAGGACACGTGGCCGTAATTCGGGGTTAACAAGTAACATTATTGAAAGTGGTAGTTTCGATAATGTTCAATTATTGTGATGATAAATTACATCTGCATAATTATCGAAAGTGGTAGTTTCGATAATATCCGTAAAATTTGGATAAAATTTACAGTTTTTTAACTATCGAAACTGTCAATTTCGATGTTTTTTTTGGTTAGTTAATATATTGAATCTACCACATTCGATGTTGTTTTACGTTTATATATGAAATTGGTTGGTAGATACGATTAGTAGTGTTTGTTTTTTCAAATATTAGGTATTGCTTTTTATAATGTTTTTTATTCGTTTTTATTTTAGAATCACCTGTGCCACCTAACGAAATTAATGATGAGGAATGGAGGGTTCTTAATAATTTGCTCGATGGTGACGTGGTGGACGACTCAGTTAACAAAATAAGTGAATCCAATATAATAATCGAAATGTCAGAGGAGGAAAAAGAGAATGACTGTCTAACAAATGACTGGAGCACAGTAATACTCGGTAGTGATGAAGCTACGCCTGTCCCATCGCCTTCTTCTCAGTATGATTTTTGCACTGAAACAGGACAGTCTGAGGAACTTGGCAACATTTTCAGTGTGAATTCGTTGATAACTGAATCTGAAAATGAAAATCCTATTTCTCCGAATGTGTCTTTGATACGTAAACGTAAATCTACTTACAAAACTGATCCTGGTAGAAAACGAAAGTGACACATTGAGCAATGGACAGATGTTCGAAGAAAGTTATTAACTAATTCCGGTAAGCGTCATATTTCAAAAAGAGGAAAGAATGTTGCAGCTAAGAGATTAAAACAAGCGTGTTCCTGTAAGCTCAATTGTTCAGACAAATTTACTACTTATTTTGTTATTTGTGGCCAGAAAATGTAGCCAAGAGGGGTGCAAATGAGGTGGGCAGTTGTTTACTGGATTTCATTGAAAAAAAAGTGGCGACTAATGTAGAAGAAATAAGGTTCTGGTCTGACAATTGCACTGGACAAAATCGGAATAGAGTGGTATATAGCCTTTACATGTATGCTAGCAGGAAATACAATATCAATATTGTACACCGATTTTTAGAGTCTGGTCATACCCAACAAGAAGCTGACAGTGTACACGCCCTGATAGAACGTTCAGCTAAAGGGAAGATTATTTACACACCAGACCAGTGGTACGCTTTGGTTCGCTGGGCTAAAACCAATGATGTCCCATATAATGTAACAGAAGTTTCACAAGATGTTATATGATTTAAAGAATTTATTAATTAACAGAAACTATAAGAAGAACATTTTAAATCAGGTTGTAAAGTGGAATAATATAAAAGAAATCTGTATAAATAAATGTGACCCTAACGCTATTTTATACAAGTATGATTTGGATTCCGATTATTTATTTAACGTATTCAACGTTAGTCCAGACCCGGCGCAACCGGCAATCGGTGGCTGATATTTCCAGTGATTTGTTGAAACCACTTTATTCGTATAGTTTACCGATTACAGAGGCAAAATACAAAGATTTAGTATCTTTGTGTGAAGCAGGACTTCTACCAAAACAGTATCATAACTTTTTTAAGAGCCTTAACACAGTAAATGAGAATTTGCCAGAAAGTGATGATGATGATGATTAGATAACTAATCATCATCATCACTTATCTGTAGGTAGCGAAGTCTGTTTTTTATGTACTCAATTTGACCTCAACGTAATTTTTTTTTTAATTTTCATAATTTTTTAAATTGTTATTATGTTTCAGAATGACATTTTATTTTATCTAACTAGTATTTTTTCTTTATAACTGTTACAAGATAAGCAGTTATATTATTTCTACTGATCTCATTGGTTTAGTTATTATTTTGAATAAGAAAATAATTATGTTTTTGATTTTTATAGACCCAATGGGCTGTGATTAGTTTTTAATAGATATTATAGGTACGTTTGATCTTATTCCAATTAAGTGCAATGAAGAAGTCTGAAATGATTCGATTTTAAGTTTTTTGTTACACGATAGTTTTGTTTTAAATATATATTTTTTTTAATAAATGAAAAATGCATTTTTATTTATTAAATCGGATGAAAACAGACCTAAGTTAGTGCCAAGCTAGATATCGAAAGTGCACATTGTTTTTCTGTATACCTAATAACTTTCTTAGAACAGTAACGAAAGTACCATATTCGATACTCACATGTGTTAGAACCACGTAGAACACCATCGAATTTGGCACTTTCGATGAAATTCTGACTATCATAAGCGTAAAACATTATCGAAAGTGAAATATTTAGAAAAGTATATGAAATATGAAATTTGTTATCAAGGAAAAAAAAACTGCATAAAATTTATTATTTATTCCATACATAACTTTAGTGAAGTTAATAATACCAAATCTTTTGCATCGAATTACAACATTGAATTGCTCTCCTCTGAAGTACGCGATTTGAAGTTTCGATAGTGTTTGTTGCGGCAGTCGAATTAAGGAACGAGGATTCTTCAAACCACACTTCAAATCAGACTATCGCAGTCAGCTGGACATTGGCCTCTCCTAAACTGCACATAACACGTCCTCCGCCCTCCTCATCCAGTCTGTCCCGACTACCTTTTGAAGGTTGTCGCCATTGGTCCATCTAGCGTCCCACACACTACGCTTGTCGATACGCGGTTCTTCCGCAGGCGATCACGCGATCAGTCCCTTGCCCAATACAAGTCGGCAATTTCGGGTTTTCTAGCAACGTTCTTCCACTTCTTCCCAACGTTATCTTAGTAGATTAATTAAGAACCTAAAGTACAGAAGCCAGCACATCGAGCTACTACAATCTGTCAAATTTCTTTAATAGATTTTCAACTTTATCGCTAAAGCATAAGGTTCAAAGATGATTGGGAAAATTTGACAGTTTCGGGTAGCATGATGTGCTGGCGTCTGTACATTGAAAAGGCGTACTTATTTACTTTAAATATTGCATTTCATTATATATTTATTCTACCCTAAAAATATTGCATTTCATTATATATTTATTCTACCCTAAAAATATTGCATTTCATTATATATTTATTCTACCCTAAAAATAGTGTACGCTAAACCAAATGGATTTTGGTCAACATACACCATAAAAAAGTTCCGCAATTCGTAAAAAACGTATGAAATGTTGATTTCACGGCCTGGATCCCCCTTAAATGTGTTAAAAAGGAACCTCTTCCACAATCCCTGCATCCTTGTCCCTGAAGTAAAACGAAAAAGGCGCAGGAAATGATCCCGAGATGGCTTACCCGACCCGCCTTCCGCCCACTAACCTCACCGTAGCATGCATACCTATGCGGCGTTCTTCGTGACTATAAATGTTATTGTAGTAGCTGGGTAGTGGTGTTAAATGACCCAGTCTTTTGTCATGGCCGCATTGGGGCAACACGACACACATTTCGAGACTTGTTTCATCCTGCTAAGCGCATATTACCTACAGCCGTATCGGGACGAAGCACATCGCATTTCAATATAAAAAAGGGCGGTGTGGCCCGCCTGTCATGTGCGTAGGTAGGTTCATACAAAATTTTCGAAAGTGATGTAGGTGCGGCTCGCCAAATCTGCATCAGTCTACATCTTTACATAGGTACAGGGTGTAATTTTAATCACCGTTTTCCTCTTAAGGGGTCATTGTACTCATCATTATAAACAACTTTTACTACGGGACTAATTTTAGCTAAGCAAATTTTTTTTTTCGCGATTTGGTCCCTTAATAAAAGTTGTACCACCCAGTATACAAAAGGCTAAAAATCATAACAATAATTGTTAGCCCTTAGTCCACAAGCGGCAGCTGCTCCAGTAGTAGGGGAGACCAAAGTGAAAGCATGCCAAGGTGGTAAAAAAACGAATTTCATACCGCAACGAAAACCTTATGGAACGATTTTTGGGATCAACTTCAACAGTCAGCTGTACGATAGTGAGGGAAATCAAGTCACGACCGAACCCAAACCGTGGCTCAGGCATGAACATTTTTGAGATATTTGAGAAACCCTAAGAAACAGGATTCCAGCAGTGCGATCTGTGCTCACAGTGAAAACTTAGGTGAAGTGAGCGTGGAGTGAACTGTCAATAGTGTCAATTCCTAGCAAAAACAAACTCACTTCACCTAAGTTTTCACGGTGAGATTTTTACAGAATCGATCGGCAGATAAGCCATTTAAGATGCAACTTACGATTAGGTAGTTACACTCGTCTGAATTCATAGACGACAAAATTCAGCAGAGTGGAAGAATCGCATTAGCGGTCAGTGACGGCTGTCATGAAAATAATGACAGCGGCAAAGATTTAAATCATTAGATTCGCCCTACTGCATCAAAAGATAGTCGCATTTCAGTTCCGTTCTGACACACAATGACGCAGTGACTTGACTAGATTGTCATGCAAACGCTACATGATAATATAAGAGCTCTTCTCAGTATGGACACTGTGTCGCGTGACTAGTACTATGATAGCAAATCTAGAGATTTAAATCTTTGGACGGTTTACGGTGTTAAAAAACGCTCTCTGGGGAAACACACCTACAACTTACTTTCATAAATAACGTTTCAGTGACGTCATTCGACGGTAAATTGCGGACGCTATGTGGCGGCCATCGCAGTCTTATGAAACCCTAGATTCAGATTAAAATTAACCGTGTTGTGATTGGTGAAGCTGAAACCATGCGATGAACCCCCAAAATACCAGGACTAATTTAATCAGAGAATCGAACCCGCGCCGCGGGGTAATTGCGTATCACAATAACAAGAACAATGACTTTCATTTTGACAGTTTAACAACATTCATTGCGTTATTAACGTTGATGACCAGATAGTTGTTTCGAACATATGAAGGAATGGATTAGCAATATCCTTCAAAAATGATTCAGATTTTGGCTCAACTCACACCAAAAGGGCGTCGAAGCGCAGCGAAGCGGAGCGCAGTTTCAGTGTCATATGAATTTTAACTTTATTTTCATTACTATAATACTTATTATCGCATGAGAAACCCGAACGAGTCGCGCGGATGCCCGCGGCGCCGCGGGAATTCCTGCGAATTTTATAAACGCGCCTTCTCTAACGAGCGGGTCGCTGCGCTTCGCTGCCCTTCGCCGCTCTTTCGGTGTGAGTTGACCCTTATAGTGTGTTAAAATAGGGTGCCGGAATTAGGTGTTGTGGTGGTGGTGGTTGATAACATCGTTGTAATAAAACCAGTGTCTTCAAATTTAAATAATTTTATTTACTTAATCTTATCATAAATAGTTTAACATGCATCCACATAAAACTAACATGAAAAATAAGCGTCTTTTATGCTACTCAAAAACAATTACACATTGTTATCAAAAGTTTCTGCAACTGCAGTGCACTCGTTCGACACACTACACAAATTGCATTATTTTATTGTGAACAGTGAAAATTAATTTGTACTTAGAACTCACGAGAAATAAAATAGTGATATGATTGAACAGATTTTTATCGGTTTTGTTAAAAGGGTAGATGTTTTAAATTATAAAAAAAAAATTGTGTGTCCTAACTGGTTAGAATTGTTGGCTTATTAGTCGATTCGCACGAATTTACTAGCCCAAAACGGGCGAATCGTCATTTTTAAATAATATTACTTTTGAAGATAAGAAAAAAGTACATGTTTTATAATACTCTTATCACTTCTGTGAACTAGCGTCCTTTTTTCAACACTTTACCTATTGCCTAAAATTCAAAATGCGCGAATTCGTGCGAGTCGCCTATAGAAAAAGTAATATTATTTTAAAGTGGCGATACGCCCATTTCGGGCGAGTAAATTCGTGCGAATCGACGAATAAGCCGAATTGTTGTTAATTTAGCATGTTCAATTTTCGAGACAAATAAGTCTAAATTTCTCACTGTTTTATAATGGTTTGAACTTACCCTTTTGCTAAACGCCATTTAAGAAGAAACGCGGTCACGTGGTCATTGGCGTTCATTTCGTACTAACGTGGAGTACGTTAGTACGAAATGAACGCCTGTCTTCTCCCAGATTAGTGATAATACTTCAAATATTTTTTTTACAATATACCGGGTCAAATTGAATTAGCTAGCGTAACTCCCATACGGGATGGGTATAGATATCTAAATACGATAAAATAAAAATTAATAAGTTTTTTGGGGGGGGGGGGGGTAATCTGTTGCGGAAAATCTGTTTTTTTTTTGTTTATCATGTTTAGGTATACAGTGTGTTAGGTTAAACGAGGGACATATTTTAAGGGAGTGTAGTACTCATGAAAATGAACAACTTTTAATATGGGCCCGACTCAAAAATATGAAAAAAAAAAACAGCTGTTCCCCACATTTTGTCCAGTTATGCGAACAGAAAATGTATAGAGCGGCTGGTTTTTTTTTCTCGATTTCAATGTTGGTTTCTTAGTAAAAGTTCTTCATTTTTATGAGTACTACACTCCCTTAAAGTATGTCCCTCGTTTAACCTAACACACTGTAGATATCCATCACTACTGCGGAGTTTCGTTAGCTAATGTAATTTGACCCAGTAGTGTATACTGTAGGGTGTACCACTGCCATGTCCCTATGTTTTGTTTTTGGCGTAATTATACAATGTTTATTTCTATAAAATTATTTTGTGACCGCGTTTCCTCATAATTATAAAAAGGCCATTAAAAAGTCAATTTACAAATGAAAGGGTTCGTTTCTCGATATATTATGGCACTATCTTAGAAGTATACATTAAAAAAGAAAACTCTATATTCCTTTAAATTGTTATACAAAAATGTTAAGATGTTAGAAAACTATGGAAGATGATAATTTCAAGAAATATCAGTTACATGTTTATGGAGTCAGGGTGGCCTGCGAAATTAATTTTTTTTAAACTTTTCTTTTGCAATTTGCAAGTCTGTATCAGGCAGGTTGTATGTTGATCTACATAAGATTCGCGGGCGTAAAAAATATTTATTTATAGAATTATAATCATATAAATCATCAATACAACTCTGTAAGTTCATATTACTCTACTGAATAACTATTTCATGAAATCATGACATTTTAGGACAATTATAACTCAAGGAGTTATATTACTGATTCTTATGAGTATATATCTGTAAAGTCATATTTGTTACAGTCGCGAATCATATTTTATTCAACATTCAACCTGACACTGACTTGCAAATTGCAAAAAAAAACTTAAGAAAATTTAAATTTCGCGGGCCATCTGACGCTTTCGCCTTTACATGTGAATTTTATACATATTACTATTATTATTTATGATGCACAAGTGTAAAAATATACAGTCGTGTGTCTTCTATAGAAACTGTGACGCACGGTATTATTATTACAATATCAAAACACTATGCGAAACAAAGCTTAGCTACGACTATGTTATATTTATAGTTAGCGTTTTACTTAAGGCGCTGCGCAGACGGCGGTCATTTTGCCCGCGAGAGACATCATCCGAAAAACATCGGCGGCGCGGTCTTTTTGCCCTCTATGTGCGTTGGTAGTATAGGATTCCCTTTGCACTATTGTTCACGGTCAAATTGACCGCCCCGACCAGCCCCGCCGTGTGTTTCGCGCCTAACAGTTAGCAGTTGACTATGTTTCGGGTTATTCCGTTCATTCACCCCAAAAAATCTACCCGTTTTTTTTTTGAGGATGGGAAGTCATCAAATGACCCCTCCCGCTCTGGGTGGAGCGGAAGGGAGTGTCAGACTCTTACTGACTAAAACCCACCCTTGTTCCTTCCTTAGTCGTTTATGATCCAGGCCAGCGGTAAACCTTTCGGAAAATGCCGCTGACCCGGCAGGCTTCGGCCCTAACGGGCCCCTTCGGTTGTTGCTGACATGTCTTCGAGTAGCGCGTGGAACACGTACGCGCCTTCCGGCACGGGCCTGGTCCTGATCGGACGGTGAGCTACCCATTACTCTCCGCCCGCAGATAGATATTATTATTTATAGACTTAGGGTGGATTCTCGGACTTGCGTATCCGCGTACCCAACTTCGGGTTTGTGGGGACTGTGTCTTACGTACCCATCCCTTGCATAGTTTTAAGAATGTAATATTTTTATAGAGGTACTTATTGTAATAATTTTTAGAAAGTTTCATTTTGTGTTTTTCCCACGAATCACATCTGCAAGCGATTTAAGTTATAGGTACTATTGTCTTTCATGATGCTTTACTTTTAAGGTTCATTGTTCTATTATGTTTTTATCTTGTATTGTACCCATTTGCTATTTTTAGTTAAGGTTCATTGTTCTGTTATTTTCAGTTGTCTTGTATTGTACCCATTTGTATTTCTCGTGTTTTATTATTGTACTTTTAAAATGTAATCGTTTTGCTGCGTCCTTTGTGTAAAATCGTTGTGCCGCTTCCTTTGTCTAGTGAACGGCAGATTTGGGAGAGTTTTGGTTCGGAGCTTCAGTCTGTGCTGAACTACGATCGTGCGAGGTCCTCTCTGACCCCCGATCATATTTTACTCGCCGAAGCTCGCCGTAATAGTTTACGGCGAGCTTCGAGCTTCGTGTTTCTATTAGTTTTACTCTTCATGTAACATTATTTAATTTTACCTTTTCGTGTCAAGTGTAACTGCTAGCTTTAGTTACTTGATATCGTAATAAATTAATCGCTATTTCTGTGTACAACTTACTTCAGTGTATCACTCGCCCACGCGGTCACGAATCCCCACAGTGGTGACCCCGACGTGATCAAAACTATCAATAGCGTGAGTTCGTGACAGTGCGTAAAGAGTTTCGCGAGTGCTAATTCAAAGTAAGTGTTAAAAATGGCGAGCGATCCAGCCAGCCAGCTCCCACGGCTTCAACGGGTATCCTGACCACCAGCATGCAGCGACCGCGCATACCTGGTCATCACCCTCAGCCTCATCAGCAACCTCGGCACAGCACACTGCACTTTCGGCCGGTCAACAAGAAGAGCTCAATTCCTCTCCTGGTCGACGCAGCAGCCAGCCTCAACCCGGTCGCTGTACCACATCCGACGCACTGGAGCATAACGCAGCGCCCGCGCCACCCCGACTCACTGGGGACATCTTCGCAGACAGTTCCGACTCACCGTGAACTATGCGGCACCGACGCACTGGAGCATAACGCAGCGCCCGCGCCACCCCGACTCACTGGGGACATCTTCACAGACAGTTCCGACTCACCGTGAACTATGCGGCAACCAGTTCCGACCCACTGGAACCTAAGTTGGCCTGGCAAGCATATTCCTCGCCGTTCTGGTAGGCGAGTTAAATTTCCTGATTACTATCAGGCAGGTTTCGTGATCTTTATCACTGGTAGGGGGGTACTGTGGGGACTGTGTCTTACGTACCCATCCCTTGCATAGTTTTAAGAATGTAATATTTTTATAGAGGTACTTATTGTAATAATTTTTAGAAAGTTTCATTTTGTGTTTTTCCCACGAATCACATCTGCAAGCGATTTAAGTTATAGGTACTATTGTCTTTCATGATGCTTTACTTTTAAGGTTCATTGTTCTATTATGTTTTTATCTTGTATTGTACCCATTTGCTATTTTTAGTTAAGGTTCATTGTTCTGTTATTTTCAGTTGTCTTGTATTGTACCCATTTGTATTTCTCGTGTTTTATTATTGTACTTTTAAAATGTAATCGTTTTGCTGCGTCCTTTGTGTAAAATCGTTGTGCCGCTTCCTTTGTCTAGTGAACGGCAGATTTGGGAGAGTTTTGGTTCGGAGCTTCAGTCTGTGCTGAACTACGATCGTGCGAGGTCCTCTCTGACCCCCGATCATATTTTACTCGCCGAAGCTCGCCGTAATAGTTTACGGCGAGCTTCGAGCTTCGTGTTTCTATTAGTTTTACTCTTCATGTAACATTATTTAATTTTACCTTTTCGTGTCAAGTGTAACTGCTAGCTTTAGTTACTTGATATCGTAATAAATTAATCGCTATTTCTGTGTACAACTTACTTCAGTGTATCACTCGCCCACGCGGTCACGAATTCCCCACAGGTTGATAAACAGAATAACCGTATGCTCCAATTAATTTTGAAACAAAATGGGGTTCTGTAGTTTTTAAAAGACATTTTTTTGTTTTATAATTTTAAAAATAGTTTATAGTTAGTTACCAGTCTTACCAAGGGGTATCGTATTACCCCTTTACTGGGTTGTGGAGGTCAGATAAGCAATTGCTCCATATAAATATATTATTAGGTATTCAGCTGCATCCGGTTAGACTGGAAGCCAACCCCAACTTAAGTTGGGAAAAGACTAGGCAGATTGATTTTATTTTTATAATAGTTAGACATCGAAATAATGACTTTTCGTGACACGAGTTTGAGCTCTAATTTTTATTATAATAGGTATTTTTCACGAAAAAATTAAAATGTTTTTTTTTTATGATTGAAGATTTTTTTTTTGTTTGGTCAACTGCTAACTAAAACAACACCACACGCCTCAGTGTGCAGTTTTTGTGCCAGCAAGTGTAAATTATCTTCACTATTATAAAAAATTCAACGTGAGATAACATCCTTCTTAATATTGCACGAATCTTACTCATAGGCCACTTAAACTATAAACAGTCAAAAATTAAATATTAATTGCTAATAAAAATTATTAAAAACTTTAATAATATCGTTGTAAAGCAAAGTAATGGCAAGAATTAGCATCACTAGATTTTTTTTAATTATTAAAAAAATACAACAATTAATAAAAAAATAAATAATGAGTATTAATGGAATGAAGTTAATACTTCGAATTAAAAAATATCGATTGTCTTTTGTTACACTTCAGTGCAAAAAAAAGTAGGAGCGTTTTTTTTTAATTCAGATTATAAACCTACGTTTAGTTAGTAAAGCAGTTTTAATTATTTACACATCTTTTGTCACGTACAAAATCGTGACTTGTTTGTCTCACTTTAGTACGCTTAGCGAAGACTATGTCGATTTTTCTGACATACAGTGTACCAATAATTCATGTGTGTGGATTTGATCCATTGTAGGGTGCATTAAACAACGGCTGCGCTGCCAAATTGTCATTATGATGGGACATTTTTTAAAGAATGAAGTACATTTTTTTTTAAATAAAACCTAATTAATTTTAATTTCACTGTTAGGGAATGTAATTGAGGTCCCACAGCAAAGTAAAATAATTTTTTTATATCTATTTCTATATTAATAAATCTAATGCGAAGACAATTTTATTATGTTTTACTAAAGATTTCTAATTAGAAAACATACAAGCTTTTATAAATAACGTATAACCGTCGCTTTTCTAAGTTGACAATTTTATTTAGCATCTAAATTATATTTAATGTATTCAACATACTTTATATCAAAGAGGATTCATTTCTAGTCAAACACTTCAACATTTTTCCGAGAATTTTTTTAGTAAAAAATTATAAACATTAGGAAAGTAAACGTCGTAAAAATCTAGTATCAGTCGTAATTCTATGGTTTGGGCGTTAAAACTACGGAGTACCACGAACTTTATCTGTGAGATTCGCATACAGGAAACGTGATTTCATCGAGTTACAATATAAATAACAACTACATACAACGATTGCTATTTATCATTAATGATTAAAAAAATCATTGTTTTTTTTACAAGAGATTTTTATACAATAATGATAATGCCTTAAAATTTACAAACTACGTGATATATCCTTACCGTTAGCAAAACTGTTAATTTCGCAAACGAGCTCGTCAAAATAATTGATTGATTAATACAAAACGATCGTCTTACTTCTAACTTTTTGCGAAATCGACATATTTTTTTTAATTACAAATTATCAGTGTCCTTATTCTAATTTCTGTCAAAATAACATTCGGTGCGCCCTAATCGCATTTTCGCGGCAAAATTCTTAGACCGGCAGAATAAAAATTTAATAAAAATGCATACTTACTGTATACATTTATTCGGCCGGACGTGTAATTTCTATGAGTATATTTTAGTGTAGTAGAAAAAATATTAATAGCTATTTTATGTGTCTTTAGCGTTATAGGCCTAATACCTACCTATGCACGATTCCTGACAAATCAATAGTACCAAACATAACAGAGTATGGTGTCTTAATACTCTCACTCTCACGAAGCGACGCGCGCTTTACTTGTGGTAAACAAGTGTACAAAAACACTGTGAATGTGTGTAATCAAGCGCAGAATCTCTCGGTCCCGGCCGAGCCACGGGGGAAGTCAGAAGTGTATGTGTGTGATTGTATGCTGATGCTACTCGTCTTCACGCACACATTCATAGCGTGTTTGTACACTTGGTTATCACAAGTAAAGCGCGCGTCACTTTGTGAGATAATAATACGGTAGTAGAACTATTTACTTTAGGTGGCGCTGACGACATGAATGTTTTCACTTATTGCATTAAGTATATAACGTCTGTATGTAACGTCAGTGCAAGATACACCTTTCTAAAGAAAAGTATGCTTCGGGAAATCATCGGCTATATTCGGAAACACGTACGCGCGATAGTACAAAAGTTAGTCAGTTCAGTAATTTTACCTCTGATTTTGCATCACTGTCCAAATCAAAGTGATCTTTATTGTCATTCTCATAAGGTAGCTGTTGGGTTGCTGCCATTGACAAGTCTGTCAAAATCATTGTGATCTTTATTCCCGTTACCATAAGGTTGTTGTGTCAGAGGTACAAGAACTGTGAACGGACTGTAGAAGCATTGACTCTGTGGGGGGTTAGTCTGTGGTGCGACGTTCGTGCTAATTCTGAAAAACGAAGTAATCTTCGTTTTTCGAAAAAAAAGATGCGCTTCGGTAGTCCGAAGCGCATCTTTTTTTTCGGAAAGCTGTAGTCATTTTAGCCCGGTTCGAGATTTAGTTGTCGCCTAATCACAACTGCCAATATGAGTTTTGACTACAGATTTAACTTTAAAAAACTGGAGTCCAAACTCTTAGGAAAAATACATTACATTTGGTACCATTCAGCGTCCAGTCCCAAACGTATTACTGATTTACAACGAGAATTCACTTTGAATCTTATAGCAAACGGTATAAGGGTCGATATTGTGCTTACATTTTGTAATTATATTCTCACTGAGTCGACTCCCTTGATATTTATCGTCATTGGAAAATTGTATGGATTACTAAGAGCTTATAATTATTTTTACGTCAAGATTTAAGTCGGTATTCATAAATTAATTTCAACATGCCTTCTGAGAGCGATTTTCATAGGTCTCGTCATATTGTTAGAGTCCAAAATCGATTGACATATGAAATAATAATTTCAAATGAAGATAGATTGTGCCTTTCCGGTCACTAAATTAAAATCAACTTATTTGCACTTGTTTAGGAATGCGCTCTGTTGGATTTGTAAAGCTCGGCTAACACTGAGAGTTAAAAATCTAGCGCGATAGAATCCCGCCGCGATATTTTTGCGTAGGTGGGCCTACAGTACCCGGTTGTTATGGTTAATCGTTTTTTTTTTTAAACGAACCACAAACGGCCTTGTTCAAAAAGCTTTTTAGAGTGGAACTATTGGTGGGGACAAACCTAAACGTTTCTCTCCTTTCTCCAATTTGTTGGGCTACATTTAGTTATCACGAATAATATAATTGAGTCTTTGGGTCCGACTACACGTGTCACAATCACACCACACCGACAAAATGTGGTTAATTTTTTTTCTCATGGCAATTTTCGGTAAAAAAAAACTATGGTTTTGGACTTGTAAAATAAAATTTTTATAATTTATTTTCGCATTTACGCGATAAGCCTAAGTAAAAAAGCATGTAACCCATACTGCGGTCTCGCTAAAGGCGGTTTTTTATGCCAGGAATGGTATTAACGTCCATTTTGAGATCTTTTTCGGCAATTGAACAAAAAGAAACATAGTTTTGGACCTGCAATACGGTAACAATCAAGTGTCGCTCGGCTGTCGGGGCGCGTGCAGGCTGACGGAGCGCGTGCAGGCCGTACGGGCAGCGCGGCTCGCTATCGGGCCCCCTGAGTGATTAGCCAGGGCGCGTGCAGGCCGTACGGGCGGCGCGGCTTGCTGTCGGGGCCCCTAAGTGAGCAGCCGGGGCAGATGCAGGCCGTATAGGCGGCGCGCCTCGCTGTCGGGCCCCTTAAGTGATGAGCCGGGGCGCGTGCAGGCCGTACAGGCGGCGCGCGAGCGGCGGGCGGTGCCGCGGCTCGCTGTCGGCGTGCGGCGCCCAGTCCTGCAGGCGCGCGCCGGCCGCCAGGCGGTGCGTGAGGCGGTGCGCGATGCTGAACCCGCCCGAGCCCTCCAGCTGCGTCAGGACGATTATTACTTGCCTGTGGGCGGATGAAAGAGGTATTTAGGTGAATGATAATAGTCTTTCAGATCGTATTTCGACCAGTCTCAACCGAGACTAGCCTTCGACGCGGGAGATATTATAGTGCAGTGTGTGCGACACAGGTGCACTCTCTGTTCTCTGACTCACAAAATCCTCAGGGACGGCATCCCGACACTCGCTCTCACTCTACCAGACGCAGGAGCAGGCGCCACGTGCGCGCCGAACACGGGATCACACCGCCTGCTTCCATACTCCCGGGCTTTTACCGAGAAATTCCTAATGGAAAAACCCAACACCACTTCGCTCGACCTAGGAATCGACCCACGCTCAGCACTCGCGCCCGCGACCACGAAACCAACGGGGTGAAAAATAAAAAGGGATTTAGGCCGCTTTCACATTAGGACGGTAGCAGCGCGATAGTAGCGCGGCAGAAGCAGATGCCTTCACATTATGAGAACAGCCGCGCGATAGCACCGCGGCTGCTGATGCCGCGCCGCAGTTTAGACCTAATCGATCGGTCGGTGTTAGATCGTTCGGTGTCATACTCGCATTGTTTAGTCTATAATCACGTGCGCTTGCAACTGTGACTCATCATCATCACTGACTGGGCGCACGCGGAGGCCACGCTGGCTGCGCGCGGCTACCCCGCTTCTGTTTATAATATAAAATTCTGACTGGGCGACGGTCGCGCGTCTGCTGCGAGACTGTCGCGCTGCTAAAGTCGCCTAAGTGTGAAAGCGGTCTAAGAGAAAGAAAGGGTGGAACACTGGAAGAAAAGTTAAATAAACAACACGATTACCAAAAAGTTTCTACGGATAAGTAGTTACAACTATGAGAATGAATCAAATCTTCTATACATATAATATAATCGGTGGACGAGGCGTTTCTGTACATTGAAAATATTCCCAAAAAAAATAGTTGGGGTGTTAAAGGATAACCAACAGATGCCATTTCATCAATTTTTGGAATTTTTGTCTGTTTGCATTAGGGATGCCGCGATACGCCTTTTTGCCGATACGATACCGATACTCTTATAAAAATATCGGCGGTACCGATACCGATACCGATACGCTTACTGAATTCAAAAAGGAAGGTAGATTAAATAAAACACAATTAATTAATAGTTTTAGTAACCAAAATTAACATTTATAAGATTTTTATGGAATTATCAATTGTCGAAATTTCAAAGTGATTCCATATAGCACTTTTGTGTTTTGAAGTTGATATGACTACTATTTATTTTATTAGACCCAAACGACTAGTTATAAAAATGACATATAATACACAAACAATTACGATATGTAATTCTTAATCTTATTTGACAACACGCGCGTTTACATTACATTTTTAAAGCGCGAAATTTGAAAAGTATCGTTGAATCGGCCATAAAAATATCGCCGATACTGATATATCGGCAAACCTGAAGTATCGCCGATATATCGTTATCGGATGCATCCCTAGTTTGCATGTGACAGATTATTGATTTGAACAGGTTCAACTTAAGAAGTACCAAACCAATATGGTTAATTTTTATACTCAAATATGGTATGGGACTCGGAGTAGTGAATGTAGTGATTAGTTTTTGTTTCATCGCAATCGCTAACTCTATCAAAAGATATAAAATTTTAATTTTTTTTCGTTATGGCTGTCATTTTCATGGTTTCCGAAGATGATGAAGCCGATAGTGAGGTCGAAAAAAATCAAAGATAGTGCTGAAGCCGATAGTCAGTTCAAAATGAAAATCCAAGATGGCGGCTGCAAACATTTTCAAATTATTTGTCATGGGTGTCGTTTTCATGGTTTCCGAGGGTGCTGAAGCTGATAGTCAGGTCAAAATGAAAATCCAAGATGGCTGCTGCAAATATTTTCTAATTTTTAGTCATGGGTGTCGTTTTCATGGTTTCCGAGGATGCTGAAGCCGATAGTGAGGTCAACATAAAAATCCAAGATGGCAGTTGCAAAAATTTTCAAATTTTACGTCATGGGTATCGTTTTTATGGTTTTCGAGGGTGCTTAAGCCGATAATGAGGTAAAAAGAAAATCCAAGATGGCGGTTACAAACATTTTAAGAAATTCGAAACTTAGGAGTGAACCCTCATCATCATCATAATTTTAGGAGAAAGACATCCACTGCTGGACATAGGCCTCCCCCAAGCACCTCCACTTCGACCGGTTCTGTGCTTTTCGCATACAACGAGTTCCTTAATCGGTAGGAGTGAACCCTACTACCGATTTTTTTTCGGATGGGCAATAACACATCGGGAGTAGAGACAACTGTCAAATCGTGTTGTCATTCATTCTTAGAAAGGCTCCAAACTAATCTAATATCCGTAAGTGTTACGGGGTAGGAAACACCCGTAACTTCGGACGAAACCACAGATTTCGTGCTAAAATCTCCTGATCACTTGTCCCAACTAAATCATAGAAGTTAGAAATCACCTATGTAAAGGCGGGACAGAGTCGATAGTCTTAAGCTCGCCTCGAGTAGACACAACGTTGTAACTCTCTTGACAGTCACATTTCACGTGAATCCACTTGTCTGTGTGTCGGTTTTCTACCATCACAACCAAACCGGCCCAGCCCTGGAAACAAAAGATAATTAAGGTCAGTAACATTTTCAAATTTGATTTCAACAAACCACTCTGTAATTTTTTATCATAATGCAGATCACAAGAAGCACAAGAAACACACAAGAAGAAGAACACAAGAAGTCACACACACACACAAGAAGACGAAGAAGACACACACAAGAAGTCGGTTAAAAAAAGTATTTAAAAAATCATCTTGCAATACTTTTATGCTATTTAATATGTTAGAAAAAAACACATTTTTTTGTTTCAACGTTAGGATTTATTTTATGGTTCCTAAATACTCCTATGCATTAGTATAGTTAGAGTTTTCATTTGTTGTTGTATTGTCATCTCCATTTTGTATACTGCGCTCCATTGATTGTTGGGAGACCTTGAAGTTTGGAGCCTTACTTCTGCAGCGAGAAAATTATACAATAATAAGAAACACAGTACCTTGGTCAAATAATAAGCCGTCATTCCCTGCCTGCCTTCATGCCTCTGGCCTCTCGCCAGCGTGAGGCCTATGATAGCATCTGCCAGTATGTGCGGGTGTAAGGAAGGCCTCTCCACCGACAGAGGCTTGGACGAGTGCGCGGCCAGCACGTGGCGCGGCCAGGCAGAACTGTCGGCTAACTCTAGTCCGGTATGCCAGTGGTTGAAAGCGAGGCAGACTACTAGGTAGAATCCTTTCTCTAGCATTTTGTGGCAGCCTACGAAGCCGCGGACCTGCGATTAAAAGAAATAGTGGTTGGTTCGAAAATTTAAGGCGAAAGTGTCATGGTCGCCTCAAAATTCAAATTTTCTTACGTTTTTTGTAATCTATATAGTTCAGTGTGAAATCATGATATTTGAGACCACTTCTGCCGTAAGAAGTTGTTCCTGATCCCAAGAAAATTTGAATTTCGCAGGCTACCTTAGGACGACCCCCTGAAATGCGTTTTCACACGTCCTGGTTGCCAGATAACCGGTGCCGGGTACCCGGCGGCGTAGTGTATAGCCATGTACTAGCAAACTGTGCCGGTACGTGTGAAAGCTAACGTACAGACGCCAGCACATCAAGCTATTCGAAAATTTCAAATTTTACCAATCGACTTTGAACCTTATGATAAAGCAATAAAGTTGAAAATCTATTAAAGAAATTTGACAGATGACGTCTGTACATGGTTATACACTACACCGCCGGATACCCGGCAACCGGGACGTGTGAAAAGGCACTAAGACGTTTCACAGTTTTGGAAAACGTGGAAGATTACAGCCCACTCACTCTCGAAGAGAGGAGGCCTGTGTCCCAGCTGTGGGAACATTATGAATGATTGTAGACATTTTTCAAACAGTCAGGTTTAGTATGGCAACACCGCTAACTTTTACAATGGTGCCGATTCCCTTGTTCACATACTAAACTAAATTTAAGTTCAGTGCATCTTTTTCTTTCTATTTCACTAAGAAAAGGACAGAAGATAAATTTTAGAACGCGCCTGACACTACTCCATACAAATTTACACGTGATTAATAACTTGCTTACTAAAATTACGTCAATTTACGTCAGGCGCTGATTAATTTGACAGGACTAAACTAAAATTTATCTTCTGTCCTTTTCTTAATGAAATAGAAAGAAAAAGATGCACTGAACTTAAATTTAGTTTAATTTGTAAAAAAAAGGGAATCGGCACCAATGTAAAGCAAAACGAGTCTAATACATTTCTTTTGTCGAGAAAAATGTCAAAATAAAACAAATTGTTTTGTTTTTCACAATTTAATTCTTTTGCCATTATTTGTGGTTTCTTTTTTGCATTTAGTCGAATATCTTCGGTACCTTCTTACATAAAAAACAATTCTATGTTTTTTTTTTGTTTTTCAAAATCCAGCAACAGCAACCCTAATTGCGTAACACACTTTTAATTTCAATCTGAATTATTTTGAAGGACATTGCATTTTGTATTTATTTTTTGGTTATCTATACTAATATTATAAAGCTGAAGAGTTTGGTTGAACGCGCTAATCTCTGAAACTACCAGTCGGATTTGAAAAATTATTTTTGCATTTGATAGCCCAATTCTTGAGGAAGGCTATAGGCTATTTAACATCACGCTATGGCCTTTAGGAGCCGAGCAAAAAGAAAAAAAGTCAGAAAGAACGCTAAGCAAAAACGAAGTAATAGCGCGGGCAGGCGATGCGATGCGACGGGGTGGGTCGGAGTAACAAGAAATTTCACGCGGACGAAGTCGCGGGCAGAAGCTAGTTGCTTAATATGTTCAAAAAATCTGTCTGCTCAACACCGAAAATAACGCAATGAATGTTGTTGTACTGTCAAAATCAAAGCCATTGCTACTGTGAGTGTTTTACACAATTACCCACATAGTCACTTTTCTCTAATTCTATCACTTTAAACCGCATTTGACCCACGCTCCAATATCGTTTGCATAAAAATAATAAGCGTTGATTTTAGATTCCTACCTGTCTCTTGCTGTGCGCTACGAGTTTCCCGACTTGCGCGCTGGGTCCCGACTTAGTGCGGAATACGACGACGCACAGATCCAACTGCGACCGTTGGCTTTTCGCCGAGTTCCTGTAATTAATTAAAAATATTGTAGCTGCGATAAGGAGAATTTTATTTATAAAAAGAAAATATACGTAAAGCCTGATTCAACGTTTATGGTGGCTCGGAACATGACGAGTCGCTCCGAAGTAACAAAGTCAGGACGGGGGTGAAGTACTTCAGAGCCACCATAAAGTTTGAATCGGACTCTATGACCCATTTGTTACTGGTGGATCAAAATAACGCGTTTTATAGCAAAAAGAAGGTTTATATTTCAACTGTAGGGTTGGACGGCAGAAGTTTTCTGTTAGGAAGCGCGCGCTGTCAGTCGCGTTCGAAATGGCACTGCGTTATTGCATAATATTATCTAAATGGCGGTTTGGGACTCGGGTCTTTTTATCCGCTCTGTCCCCGCGCACTCCCTTTTACAATGTTTATGTTACTGCTTAACTTAAAATAGATTTAGTAAAATATTGCGTCGTTATCACCATTTATTTCAAGATTTTCACCGAATATAGCTCACGTAGATTTTACAAAGCAACACGACCGGAGGGAGATCTGGCGCACGACCAACGGCTTCACGTGCCTACCAAGGCACCGGAGCCGGTCCCATTGGAGTAATGAGGGAAGAGAGAGTGCACCTGTGTCTGCTCACACACGCCTGCACTATAATATCTCCCGCTCTGCAGGCTAGTCTCGGTTGAGAGAGCCGACATGGCCGAAATACGGTCTGGTGGACTATAAAAAGCAACAAATCGCTGCGCAGTTTTAGTTTAGTCTGCGTCGCCTTAAAAGAATTTCAAACGTTTTATTAGGTTCCCCAAAACGGCTCGATTGATATGTAAATCTCACATACCAAAAGCACAACATTAAAAATACTCTTGGCGGCAGTAAATGTTACCAAGACCCCTCCGTGCCTCGGAAAGTACGTTAAGCAGTTGGTCCCGGCTGTCGACCTTTGACAGTCGTTACGGGTCGTCAGAACCCCGACAGTCTGACAACCGACTGGTTGTCAGATTGTCGGACAGGTGATATTTTGTTTTTTTTAGAGTTACGGTTGTTTAGTGTTTAAAGTGTAGTGTTTCATTGGAATATTTCATTGGTACTTTGTTATCTTTGACAGTCGTTACGGGTCATCAGAAGCCCGAAACTCTGACAACCAGTCTTACCAAGGGGTATCGCATTACCCAGTAACAGAGTTGTGGAGATCAGATAGGCAGTCGCTCCATGTGAAATACTGATACTCAGCTGCATTCGGTTAAATTAGAAGTCAAACCCAACATAGTTGGGAAAAGGTTACGCAGATGAAATTGTTTTTAAGTTATCGAGAAATGTAAGTTAAGACTTACCTCTGTCCCTCTTGGAAGAGCGTGAAGTCGACCTCTGTGGGTTGGCTGGCAGTGAGGAGCAGGCAGGTGAGGTGCCGCGTGGACGACATGGGCGGGAGGATGCCGGCCAGGCGCACCTCGTGCCAGCCCACACGGACCTTGCAAATGTCTATGCAGTCGAAATACCTGTAAAAGGTCGAATTCATAAGAATATTAGGGTCGAAAATGTGTATGCATTGCCTAAATGGGTCCAGGGGCGACGGACCACCCACACATCAGGACCCGAGGTGGTGGCGCGTAGTGTTCCACGCGCGCCCCTCTTAGGCATCGCGGAGGAGTCATACACCTGACTCCCTCCCTGACCCGAGGAGGCCCGCAGAGGCGGGCCAGTCGGGGGTTGCGGAAGGATCGTACATTCCCGCGACCCCCGGCGTAGGTGTCAGATGGAACACCGGGGCGGTTTTTAGTCAGTAAGAGTCTGAAGAGACTGCTTCGTTGCCTCGTCGTACATGTAGAGCTGCCTCGTTGCCTCGTCGTGCATGTAGAGCTGCCTCGTTGTGCATGTAGGACTGCCTCGTTGGTCTAGTGGTCGCGAGCGCTTTTGCTTAGCATGAAGCCCATCCAGCATTTAGCTTAGGCTTAGCTTAGGTACTCACTTGAGCACGTCGTCGAAGCTGATCCAGAAGACGCCCTGGTCCCTGTCGATGTGCTGCGCCGGCTTGCTGGCCCGCAGCGCGTCGCGCGCGGCCGGCGTCCAGCGCGCGCAGCCGGCCGCCCAGGCGCCGCGCCACGTGTAGTGTCCCCACGGGTTGCGCAGGCGCAGCAGGCGCGTCGGGGCTGACGCGGCGATGTTGCCTGTGGGTGTTACTACGATAAATTACAAGGTTAATCGGCGAAAAGAAACCAAGTGAATATTTCTCACCGACATTATAAAATACTGTGTGTTAAACGAGATCAATAAAAAAAAACACGATTTACTGGATTTTTGACAAATTTTTATTCGCACATGATATCGTCATTCACCTAAAGCTCTGGCCACGCGAGCGAACCCTACACGGGACTGCGTTTAATGGTTAGGAAGTCACGGGACGATTCGTGAGCGAATTTCGTTGCGCATTCTGCGCTTCAGATTCGCTAGAGTTTAACACACCATAATCAGCTGCCACTGCTGGAACACAAGCCTCTCTGTGTGAGAGGGAGTGCGTCCTAATCTACCACGCGGGCCCAGTGCGGGTTGGTAAAAGTTACGTCTTCGAACTTCTTTTGGTTTTAGGACATTCCGGTTTCCTTCACCGTTTTGAGAGCAGTGGTGATGAACTAATTTTTAAAAAGTAAATCGCCTGCCTGATCTCGATCCCACGACTTACAACTCGTAAGTCGCGGCCGTTACCACTGGGCGACCACTGCTCTGCTTCATAGTACATATGGTAGTTTTATTTGTGTCCATTCTGGGCCGAGCTTGTATGGAAACGTTACTATCTCCTTAAAGACAGGTGAAAGAAAATTACTGATAAAACAGTATATTGTGGTGCGAATTAGTGGAAGTTTTTGTTCAAGTTTAGACCATTTTTAGACATCATCTCAGCCTATTGCAGACCACTGCTGGATATAGGCCTCTCCTGGCCTCCTCTCCTCTCCTCTCATGGCTGCGCCACAACACCCTGTCCTCCGCCTTCCGCATCCAGTCTGTCCCAGCCACCTTCTTTATGTCGTCCGCCCACCTAGATGTTTTCCAAAATGGTTGATAAGACGGCAACAGCCAGCAAAATTATAGCGCAGCTAGAGGAAGGTTGTAGTCAATGTCATGTGTACCAGAGGCTAAAATGTGAGTCGTTCGATAGTCCAAAAAACTTGGTAGCGATATCAAGAACCGGCCGCTTGGGCGTAAGGTCTGATTCTGAAAGAAAACGATGCACCCAACCACGGGATGACTGTTTCCTGGTGAGTCAAGCGTTGAGAAATCGCAAATTTTCATATGTCGAACTCAAGAAGAACCTAGAGGAAGTGAGATGTGTACAAATTCGCCTGCGGGCGGTCTGGAGGAGACTTCTCGCTGCCAATATACGCAGTCATTGCCCTGCCCGTGGCCCTAAACATCCAAAAAGCTTTGGAGGTGTGAGGAACAGAGTGTAAAGTTCACTTAACCTCCATAGAAAAGGGAGGATCCTCCGACCAGACGGGTCTTGTGTCTGGTGGGCAACTGCCCGACAATTGAAGTCTTGACGTTGTAGTTATAGTTGTGCGGTAAACTCTGCTTGCGCGATGCAGGATTTTGCGTGACGTCAGTATAATGCGTAGTTCGCATGTGGCGTAGATGCGGCCTCCAAAGCTATTATTCAGCTATGTCGAATTTGAACTTGCATGTCATTTGCTGGGGTACCTAGTTTATAAAGCTGTGTGTATTTACCTGAACTACTTGATCCGCCTGCTCTGACTGAAGCAGCGTTCGCACCACTCGAGCACACTTCCACTACAACCAATACAGAGTATGCGTGTCTGGGGTGCAGGCCTAAGCGCCGGTATTCTACTTTGTCAACTACTAACTACACACCTGCACTACTTGATCCGCCTGCATTGACTGAAGCTGTGATCGCTCCGCTCGTGCACACTTCCACTACGTCCAGGACGGAGTATGCGTGTCGGGGGCGAAGGCCTAAGCGCTGGTATTCCTCTTCGTCCACCTGGGGAATATAATGAGAAGATCGCGATATTTATAAATAAGGCATAAAAAACTGAAAGTCACATTGATACTTGCCCGGATTTGAACCCGCAACCGCGTGCATTAGAGGCGAGGCCTTTTTATTATGCTAAACGTTACTGTGTCCCACTGGTGGGCAAAGGCCTCCCCTTTTTCCTTCCAAACCTCCCAGTCTTGTGCGATTTCTGGCTACGTTGGCCCTGCAAACCTTATCAGATCGTCACACCACCTTCGCCGTGGTCTACCTCGACGAAGCCTTAACCATTTCAAATCAAATGTTTCACTTCTTTTTACTTTCAAGTTTCCCTTGGAAATCAATGACATTGAAGAAAAACATCCTGAGAAAACTGGACTTTCAGGTAACCTTCAAGCGAGCGCGCGGTCATTTTTGTAACGCCAGCGGTCGCGCGTAATCTAAAAGACCTATGGGATATTTCAGGGATTTAAAAAGGGAAAAAAATCTTCTCACTATTTTATTTTGTACCAGCTGCGCCCCGCGGTTTCACCCGCCTAAGTGTCGATCCCGTGGGAATATGGGGAAAAACTATCCTATGTCCTTCCCCGGGATGCAATCTATCTCTCTGCGAAATTTTATCGAAATCCGTTCAGTGCTTTAGGCGTGAAAAGGTAACATACAGACAGACAGTTACTTTCGAATTTATAATATTAGTATGGATAGTATAGTATGTATAGATTCCAGTCCAATAGAGCTCCTACCTTCATATTCCCCCCGCCACAACTGGCCCCCATGAGGAAGCAGGCCTGGCGCGACGACAGCAGCTGCGCCCACACCAGGTCGCGGTCCAGCTGAGCTCCTACCTTCATATTCCCCCCGCCACAACTGGCCCCCATGAGGAAGCAGGCCTGGCGCGACGACAGCAGCTGCGCCCACACCAGGTCGCGGTCCAGCTGAGCTCCTACCTTCATATTCCCCCCGCCACAACTGGCCCCCATGAGGAAGCAGGCCTGGCGCGACGACAGCAGCTGCGCCCACACCAGGTCGCGGTCCAGCTGAGCTCCTACCTTCATATTCCCCCCGCCACAACTGGCCCCCATGAGGAAGCAGGCCTGGCGCGACGACAGCAGCTGCGCCCACACCAGGTCGCGGTCCAGCTGAGCTCCTACCTTCATATTCCCCCCGCCACAACTGGCCCCCATGAGGAAGCAGGCCTGGCGCGACGACAGCAGCTGCGCCCACACCAGGTCGCGGTCCAGCTGAGCTCCTACCTTCATATTCCCCCCGCCACAACTGGCCCCCATGAGGAAGCAGGCCTGGCGCGACGACAGCAGCTGCGCCCACACCAGGTCGCGGTCCAGCTGAGCTCCTACCTTCATATTCCCCCCGCCACAACTGGCCCCCATGAGGAAGCAGGCCTGGCGCGACGACAGCAGCTGCGCCCACACCAGGTCGCGGTCCAGCTGAGCTCCTACCTTCATATTCCCCCCGCCACAACTGGCCCCCATGAGGAAGCAGGCCTGGCGCGACGACAGCAGCTGCGCCCACACCAGGTCGCGGTCCAGCTGAGCTCCTACCTTCATATTCCCCCCGCCACAACTGGCCCCCATGAGGAAGCAGGCCTGGCGCGACGACAGCAGCTGCGCCCACACCAGGTCGCGGTCCAGCTGCTCGAGGGGAGCGCCGCCCCCCGCGCCCCCCGCGCCGCCCGCCTGCAGCGACACGGACTCGCACGGCGCGCCCGTCAGCGTGCACAGCCCTGTGCCCGTCAGGGTATTGTAACTGATGTTTAACGTAGCTGGCGAAATGTGCTTGTACAGTTACAATGCGTGCCACGAAAGATGAGACTTGACACACCACGTGGTTTGACTTGCGCAGTACACGATTTTAGGTATTTTTAGCGGTATGAGGTCTGAGTGCGGGACGGGACCGGACGTCATAGGGGCGGCGGAAAGAGCGGGGGGGCGGGGTCAAGTCTCATCTTTCGTGGCGCGCATTGTACACCTCTTCCTAAGCGTTCGAAGGTTACGGGCGCATTGCACGTATTATCCGAATATTTAAGTATGTTTTGGACTAAAAGACAAGCGAAGCGATATTTTCTGTAAACAGTTCCAAAAATAGTGGCTACATATTCTCTAAAGGCACTGATTTATAGGCGCAGTTGTTTTTTTTTTTTTTTGTAGTTTTGGTAAATTAAAAATTACAAAATGCATTTTTATTAATAAATTGGGCAGTAAAAACTGAGCAGTAACTAAATAAAAATGAGTCATCACAAATATTTAAATGGGTAATTAAGTCTAGAAGGTGAATTTTTCAAGTGGGCGTGGAAGGCCAAATCCGAAATTATGAGGAATAGCGAAAAGTACTCAACGGAGTCTCGTACTCGATTTTGATGAAAACTAAAACTGCATCATTGGATTTTTGAAAAATCAATATTTCTAGCCAAGAATCGAACCCGTTGACTTTGAAAAAAGACACACTGTATTATTACACCATTCGATAGTGTCGCTAATAAGGATCGAATTCTGGGAAGTAATGACATACGGCAAACAAAAGAAAGCAGCTCATTTTTAACAAAATACATAGTTTTTTATTTTTCTTATGTCACCTACCTATTAAACCTTAACTGATTAATTGTTCAAAATGATCACAATTTTTCAATACATAGCTAGATTCGACGTCTCAAGGATTGTATTGCATTCAAAATTTGAATTTAGAACATAATGATGTGAAGATGACTGCGCTACGAGTGTGTGTTAATAAAAATATTGAGCACCATTTTGAACAAGGTACAGGTAATGTACACTTTAAAATAAGAAGCAGTTTATTAAAATTCAACATTTTCCTCCAACTGCCCTTTCATTTATTACACTACTTGAGTATTTTTTGTATTGACTTTTTACGATGAAACAACCGATTTTTTTTATTACTGTTTATGTTTTACTGACACTAATTTACCCTTCTCTAAATAAAGGTCAGAAAATGTGCGTACCTTCAATAGCTCTTCCTGACACTAACGCTTCGTAACATCCATGTAGTTTTGCGACGGCCTTTTCTATGAGCGGCACCCATAGTTGTTTTCTTTTTGCCTGTAAGCAAAATATACATACAGTACCCGGCGATAAATATTGCACATCGACCTTTGGAAAGAGACAATCGGCTTATTTCGGCTTCGTAGAGCGTTATCTCTGTCGTACGAAATACAAACAGTCCGGTATCTATTAGGAGCTGTTAAAACAATTATGATTTGCTTCTTTTGATAATTATTTTTATTCTTTGTATATAATCGATAGGATCGAATAGGTCGATGTGCAATATTTATCGCCGGGTACTGTATTTTGTTTGATAAAGGGAATTTTTTTGACCATAATCTGGGACCGTGAATAGGTGGCCATTTATTACAAATCGAGACCCCTCCATGCCTCGGAAAGCTCGTTAAGTCATTGGTCCCGGTTGTCATCTGTAGATCTTTGACAGTTGTTACATTTTATCCCGTACTGGATTTTCAATTTTAGGTGTTACGCCGAGCATTGAGAATTCAACGGACTGCATCCCGGCGCGTTAAGGGGCTTACAGGACCTAAACGCAAAAAACGCAAGTTTTAGAAACAATAAAACTATATGATCGACTACAGTTGTAGCGGTATCTACAACGCCACATGCAAACAACGCGTCATACTGAGTTACTGACGTCACGCAAATCCTGCATCGCGCAAGCAGAGTTTACCGCGCAACTAGCATAGATACAAACGGCCCGACACGAATCAACGGGCAGTTGCCCGCCAGACACAACACCCGTCTGGTCGGAGGATCCTCCCTTTTCTATGGAGGTTGAGTGAACTTTACACCCTGTTCCTCATACCTCTATACAGTAAACAAAATCATAAAATATAATTATGATATTCTTCAGGATATATGCCAGGTAGATAGTGTGTTGAAAACATAATACAACTAATTTGATACAATAGAAAAAAATCATGAAGATACCTCTTAAAACTTTCTTTTTACAATAAAAACCATACTAATACACATACAATCATTCTGTTTTTTGTCAGATTATTCTACAAGCATAATTATTATACTAATATACAGATTTAGTTTTTTAGTCCAAACAATAGATTTTTTGTAATTAAATAATTGCTTCATATTTTGCAATAAATTAGAAGCGTTATCATCGCGCTTCTCTTTCTTTTCTATGCAGTCCGACAGTGACCGCGCTTTAGGTCATGTAAGCCCCTTAATAAAACACACTCTTCGATTTTCAACTCACGATGCAGTACTTAGAAAACCAAGTGCACGAAAAAACATAATTAGCCTATAATGTTCCCACTGCTGGGACACAGGCCTCCTCTCTGTGAGAGGGAGTGAGCCATAATCCACCACGCGGGCCCAGTGCGGGTTGGTAGATGTCACATGTCTTCGAAAATTTGGTTCTAGGACACGCCGGTTTCCTCACGATGTTTTCCCTCACCGTTTTGAAAGCAGTGTTAATTAACCTTTTGACCGTCACACGTCAAAGAATCAAAAACGTGCCCTCGGAGTCAAAGTCTGTCATGTAGTCGAACCGTGGCGTGCTGGGTACATTTTGGTTTGTCAATACATGACTGTGGCGGTCAAAAGGTTAAATAATTTACACAAAGTAAAGCGCCTGTCTGGGTCGAAACCTACGGGGGTGACCACTTTTTTTTTATTCTGTGGGGTGGAAAATCCTCATGGATGTCCGCCGCCCTGGGGCGGGCGGCGGGGTCTGTCAGACTCTTACTGACTAAAAACCACCCGGTGTTCCATCTCACACCTACGCCGGGGGTCGCGGGAAAGTACGATCCTTCCGCAACCAACGACTGGTGCCCGCAACTGCGGGCCTCGTCCGGTCAGGGGGGGAAGTGAGGTGTTTGACTCCCCCCGCGACGTTGGCTCGGGGAACACTACGCGCCGCCACCTCGGGTCCTGACGTGTGGGGGGCGACGGACGTACGGGGGTGACCACTGGGCCAGCACCGCGGGCTCAACTTACTTGTGAATAAACAAGGTGTCCCTTCTTGTTGGCGGGTAGCAGGTCGTCCACGGTGACAGTGAGCCACCTGCCGTCCTTGCACAGTCTCAGTTGGTAGGCACCTACGCTTGGCTCTCCGCGCACAACGACACCTCGCACTAGGGAGGAACGTTCTGCTAGCACTGCCAGCGCGGACAGGAGCCAGCAGTTGCCTAGGACACCTGGGGAGAAGGAATATGAAAATTAGATGGCATCGATTAATTCCAGATTTACATCTAATGGGCCTACCACACGCACAAGCTTCACCACAGTTTTGCCTGCGCAAGCCGGTTTGTACACGGAACACCGATACAGTTTTACCAACCACACGCACGGTGTTCCGTGTACAAACCGGCTTGCACAGGCAAAACTGTGGTGAAGCTTGTGCGTGTGGTAGGCCCATAACAGAACATGAGGCAAGTCACTAGTAGGTAAGTAACAAATTCGTGTCAGCGGGGGTGAGGGGTGAGGTACTGCGCAGAAACTAGCAGACTTCAGAGCCGCCATAAAGCTTGAATCGGGCTATATGACGCATAACGTAAGTCAGACAAGTAGCTGTTGCATGTAAAATACTGATATTCAGCTGCATCCGGTTAGACTAGAAGCCGACCCCAACATAGTTGGGAAAAGGCTAGGTAGATAATGATGTAAGATTATATAATCATTTTGATAATGTTGATGGTCACGGAACAGACATATCAACTCGGAAAGGGATCGATACCGTAGCGCTTTTTGCCTCGTCGTCAACCTTAACGTAGGTACGTAACCAAAGCGGATCAGAGGCTCCGATACGTCGACTCGGCTACGGTTAGGCGACGCCGCGCTTACGGCTCGCTGACCGCTGGGTGATGGTGCAGCAGTCAGGCCGGAGGGGGGAGAGGGGAAAAGGGGCACGAAGAGACGTACGCTCGGGTACGGAAAGACGTAAGCGCGGGACGAGCTGTAACGCATCGCACCGCGGTTCGTGAGCATGTCCCGAGGCGAGGCGATTACGTTACGATTCCGATTAGTGTGCGCTGCAGTAGGGAAATTCATACAAAGAATACTGAAGGGCTCGAGTTGATACGGTGACGATCCCTTTCAGAGTTGATATGTGTGCTATGAACTTTAAACAAAACTGGCGAAATGTGACACCTCTGCTTTTTCGAGGATCATATGCATGATGTAAAGATATGTGTACAAATAAAAAATAGTAAAGTACCTTGCGATATGTCGGAAGGCCTGGGGTCCCGGAACACGACCCAGGGCAGCCTGTGGTCTGCCTCCACGTGTATCTGGTGCGGCCGCAGCCAGCGCGCGGCCGCGCCCGCGTCGGCGCCGCCGCTGTAGTACAGCGAGCGCGCGCCCGCTGGGAACGAGCTGTCTGCGTACGGCGCGCCCGTCTGGGGGCGGGGGGAGGAGCTTCTTAGGTTTGCTCGACGATAGATACCCAAATGCCTCAACAATTTACCTTCATAAGGGAAATTGGCAAAATATCCAGTTCAAAACCGAGGGAGTTACTTTAAAAGAGCATTTCTAAGTTCTTAGGAGGGGCTCGTCGCAAAATAATAACAGCCGCATTTAAGAGGGAACAGGGCGTGCGATTCTTCATACAAATGTATTCCCCTTTTTTCTTCCTAGAGCAATTTTTTTATAAAAAATACAAGGTCTGCTGTAAACACGTCATTTTCTTTTTTCAGCAAGGTGGTCTCTAAAAATGACAAAAAATTTCGTATTTTCTTTACTAATTGTAAAGAAAATACGAAATTTTTTGTCTTTTTTAGAGGGTCATCCTCTCGTAAAAATTTCGTATTTTTACCACCGTAATTACAGGACTACCAGACAAATTAGAAAAGTTTTTAACATAAAAAAAAAATGTTAAGAACCTAAACATAGTGCTTAAAATGTAAATGTAAAAAAATAATTGAATCGGCTCAGTTTTCGAGGATAAAAACGGGGAATACGAAACGTCGATCTCGTCAAATTTTTTTGTTATATTTCAGTCTGAGCTGCAGCTGTCCCTATCACACACTACGGGGGTAGACTTGAGGTAAGGCGACGGCAATAGTTTCTTCAAGAAACTATTTTTCAAATTCCTTGCAGGCCCCGTCCCGTCCCCTCTGAGGGCTAGGCAGGTGATGAGCACGTCTAAGTTCTTACCGAAGCACACTGTGCCAGTACTTCTTGCCACTGCGTCCACGCATGGCTTTCCTCACTTAATCGCAGTATCTCCATTGGAGTGCTCTCTTGACGCTCGCCGTCTGAACCCTCCGCTAAAACAATGGTTATTAAACTTATAATTTTTATTGATAAGGCACTTCATCGGCTGATTCACTAAGAGATACATACACAAAAAAAATCACATACAGTTTTAGGAATTGTGAATTCATCACTTACAGAAGTGCACTAGCAGAGATATTAATAGTAAGTACGTACAAGATATCGTTAGTTGAACTATCCACACTAATGTTATAAATGCGAAAATATGTCTGTCTGTCTGTTACCTCTTCCCGCTTAAACCGCTGCACCGATTTAGATAAAATTTGGTATAGAGATAGTTTGAGTCCCGGGAAAGGACATAGGATAGTTTTTATCCCGATATTCCCACGGGATCGCCACTTATGCGGGTGAAAACGCGGGGCGCTGCTAGTATCTTATATATCAAAATAGCGTGTTACAGTGTTTGCTATCGAACTTCTCCGAAACGGCTTGACCGATTTTTATAAAATTTTTTGGGTACATTTGGTAGGTCTGAGAATAAATAGGTCATAAGCTATTTTTTATACCCCTAGATGATAAGGGTGGCCCTCTCCAGTTTTTTTATGGAATCGAAACTTACGCAGGTGAAACCGCGGAGAGCAGCTAGTAAGTTATAAAATTAATAATGGGCTATATTCACAATTACAACCGGAAATACAAACATACTTTAAAAAAAAAAACAACAGAAGGGGATGGAGGTAAATCATCTGACCTCCACAGCCCAGTTACTGGGTAATACCATACCCCTTGGTAAGACTGGTTGTCACTTTCGGGCTTCTGACGACCCATAACGACTGTCAAAGATCCATGAATGACAGCCAGGACCAACGGCTTAACGTGCTTTCCGAGGCACGGAGGGGGTTTTGGTATGTAAAGATAGTCAACCATCCAAAGACCAACCGCGGCAAGCGTAGCTTAACCTGATCGATCGACCCATGCCAGCCACAAGCCCTTCTAATGAAGGTAAATACAATTATTAACAAGCGGATTATCATTTCGCACAGAGACGACTGGAGACTCCTTATGACATATCGAATATACATTAAAACCGAGTACATCCCGAGGACAGCCGAACACATCCGAAGCGGGTATTTTTTTAATCGTCTTATGAACAAAACACGCGCGGTGCCGCTTACGGTAACAGTGGCGCGAGTTCAATGGTTTTTTCCCATCTCAAAAAATGCCCAACGCGCCTAAAGAAGTTTTCAGTTCAAAAACGTGTGTGTACAACGGGTTTTAGGATCCTCTTTGCGCCAGGGGGCTTACTCTTCAAACTAATTTTATTTCCAATGAGATGCCAATATGATGCCATGATGTTAATTTTACAGTCACGTGACTCGGTACTCTTGAAAACAATATTGTCAACAATTACCCCGCGCAAAGCCCGAACCCAATTCCACTTAGTTCTTCAAAATGGACACCCAATCTAAAAATCATTTGGCGCTAGCATCGAACTCAAGAGTACGAAACGTCACAATTCCAATGTCGATCTATCGGAATTAAATTGAAGAGTAAGCACCCAGATTTGCGCACGATTTCAATCACCTGAGTACTTACGTGAGTCTTCATCATCTAGCGACGGCTGGTCGGGTGCGGCCGGCAGTAGCCTCGTCTTGGGCGACTGGCACATCTCGCACGACACCGCGGACCCGCTGTTCACGTAGGTACACTCCGAACAAGGCCATTCTGTTGTTTCTGGTCTGGTTATATGAAAAAAAAAACCGGTAACTCAGTAGCATTAGAATAATCAGCCTGTAATTTTCCCATTGCTGGGACACACGCCTCCTCGCGAAGAGGGTGTGGGATAATCCACCGCGCGGGCCCAGTGCGGGTTGGTCTTCGAAATTTTGGTCCTAGGACATGCCGGTTTCCTTACGATGTTTCCCTTAACCATTTTGAGAGTAGTGGTAATGAAATAATTTACACAAAGTAAAGCGGCTGTCAGGGTTCGAACCTACGACCTAAAACTCGTAAGCCGCGGCTGTTACTAATGGGCCACTATAACTGCTCTATATAATTTTTAAATCCATCCTAATATTATAAATTCGAAAGTAACTCTGTCTGTCTGTATGTTACCTTTCACGCCTAAACCACTGAACTAATTTCGATAAAATTTGGCAGAGAGATAGATTACATCCCGGGGAAGGACATAGGATAGTTTTTATCGACATACCTCGCGGGCGAAGCCACAGGCAGAAGCTAGTAGATAATAAAACTTATATTACCTGAGGTTGACGTACTTGGGCTCGGGCGGCGGCGTCTTGTGCCTCGAGCCGCGGCGAGGCAGCGCGGGAGTGTTGCGCGTGCTGCGCCGGGGAGACGGGCTGCGACCCGCTGCAGACAACATTGAGATTACTAAGTATAAGATAACCGATCAGTTTATATCTTAGAAAATCGTAAACTCTTTAAATACCTCTAATTTCTCTAAATTTTTGACATTGATTGTCGCTGAGATGGCACATCTCAGCGACTTGAATTTGAACGCTTTTTAAGAGCGTTTACGCCGTACGGCATTTCATACAAACTTTCAAGGCCTTATTTTTCGAAATGAATGAACCGATTTTAATAAAACTTTATACGCATAAGCAGGATACAAAGGTCTAAAAAGTTAGTTGAGAACATTTTCGAAATGTCTTATTTAAAAAAGATAACTGGAAACCTCTGTTTCGATGGAAAATTTAAAATCGGTCTAATTTGGCTGTAACACTATTTTTCGAAAATGTTCTCAACTAACTTTTTATTTGTATCCTGCTTATGCGTATAAAGTTTCATTAAAATCGATTCATTCATTTTGAAAAATAAGGGCTTGAAAGTTTGTATGAATGAGCGCGAATGAAACTTCTAATAGACGCAACTTTTGAAGGTATGAGGCTAGGCGACAGTGGGAGACCGATTTCCTTCCAAAACGATTACTTAAAAGTTAAGCATAAATGCAAAAATATTGTTGAGAGACGACATATCAACCATCTCCAGTATAAGCTGACTTCTCACTGTACGAAAAGCCTATAGAATGGGAGGTCAACTGAAACTGGAAATTTACAGGTTGATAGCACGTCGTGTGTACCACTGTCTATGGTAAAGTCTGTGTCCGTGTGTCTATGAATAAACGAGTAACCACTGGTACTTACAGGCACCATGGTTGGCATCAGTGGCCGGGACTGTGAGGCCGTGTTTGGGCACGGGCGGCGTCTTGCACGCGAGACACAGGTTCGCCGACAAAGGGTTCTGCAGAGTACATGAACTACACGACCTGAAACAGATCAGTATAAGATTACAGTACCCGGCGATAAATATTGCACATCGACCTTTTTACACAAAACCATTTTATACAATGAATAAAAATAATTATCAAAAGAATCAAATCATAATTGTTTTAACAGCTCCTAATAGATACCGGACTGTTTGTATTTCGTGCGACAGAGATAACGCTCTACGAAGCCGAAATTAGCCGATTGTCTCTTTCCAAAGGTTGATGTGCAATATTTATCGCCGGGTACTGTAATAGTCGTTCTCCAAATCAGTGTTTCATTCTTAGGGCTAACGCAGTCATCATATCACAGAAAACTGTAATTTTTTCTATTATATCCGTCATTTTGTCTTAAATTGATAAAGGAAAGAATTTTGAAAACTGACGAAAATATAAAAGAGTATGTATACAAGTCATCGTCGACTAAATTACCAAAAATGATGTGGCTGCGGTCTCGACCCTGCGCAGGCGGCGCAGGCGGCGGCTGCGGGCTCGTTGACCAGCGTGCAGCGCGTGCACGACCACGTCAGCGCGGCCACAGCTGGGCTCGGCGCGGGCGTGGGATCTGAACAATGAAAGGGTTAGAATGGACGGGAATTATTAAAACAGGCAAAAAAAAATTAATTAATAACCTACATAAATATTTTACTGTTTGCACTACACATACAAGTTAAAGTTACGTTAAATTACATAAAACTAGACCAGATGAAATTAAATGTAATCAAAATTTGATAAAATGAGGTAGTTAATATTAGATAAAACTAGACAAAATTTTATAGAATTGGGATAAATGATATTATTTAATTTATTTACTCCAAGGAGATTGTACAGACGCCAGCACATCAAGCCACTACAATCTGTCAAATTTCTTTAATAGATTTTCAACTTTATCGCTAAAGCATAAGGTTCAAAGTTGTTTGGGAAAATTGTACAGTTTCGGGTAGGTTGATGTGCTGGCGTCTGTACTAGGATTGGCAATACCTACGCTTTCAGGGAACACAATGAGACTTTATTATATTCCCTGTTAAAGTATTGTGATTAAAAGGTTATTTGGATCGTGTGTAATCAGCCTATGGTGTTCCCACTGCTGGGACACAGGCCTCCTCTCTATGAAGGAGTGGGCTATAATCCACCACGCGGACCCAATGCAGATTAGTAGATGTCACATGTCTTCGAATTTTTGGTTCTAGGACAGGCCGATTTCCTCACGATATTATTTCCTCTACCATTTTGGAATCAGTGGTGGTGAAATAATTTACACAAAGTGAAGAGCCTGCCTGCGGCTGTCCCATTTCAAAACCTAGTAAGGGACACTTTTTACAAAAATCGTATTATTGCATAATCTTGCTAATCTAGAAGGTCTCTACCAAATACAAAAACACCAGCGTTTTAAACTTACATAAAAGGAGATATATTTAAGCATCGATACCTAGTAAGTGCACCATTCAATCCCTAGTGACTATTTTAAAACCTAGTAAGTCACTTTAACCAATTCAAAACCTCTTTTACAACCATTAGCATCAATATTACGTTTATGCGCTCTCCTGTAACATTTCATTTTAAGTCCTTACTAGGTTTTGAAATGGGGCAGCCGCCTGGCCCACAACATACATACATGCGACCGTAATATAACAAAATGCCTTACCAACAGCAAACAGGAGTTCATCACTGTTCAAGTCATGATCCAGCGACGCTATCGGCACAGTTAACTTTTTAGATTCGCGGCTCAATTCCACTTTGGCACTGGTACACGCTTCTGAAGTCGGTATGGTTGGACGTGTACTGTGAACAATAAATATGTTTCAAAATTAGATTTCGTCATGTAAATTGCCGAGTGATCGATGCTGCGCTATTTCCCATGGAATGGTGCAGCCGCGGTGATGCGTCAAACAGTATTGCCGCTTTGTGTATTGTAAAGGAATTTGTGTTTGTTTTTGTTTAGGATGTATATTAAAGTTATATACTTATATAAAAGTTATCTAAATTACTAACATTGATAAGTTTTTTAATAACAAGTGAGTCATGACACTTGAAATAAATAAATAGAATTTAATTGAATTGATAGCGACTATGATGCAAAGGTGGCATCGTAAGGGTTCTTTTCCTCTAGAAAAACTCATCGAACCCAAGTCCCTCAAGTTTGCTACTATTTCTTAGTTAACTACTTTTGATTGTAGTAATTTTGCTTACTTGACCTCCAAAGGATGACGTGTCATGTGTTTAAGTGTCCGTCACCATAATATATCTAAGCCTTTAAAATTGATTGAGATAGCTCACCTGTTATGAGGCGCATCAACAACATCTCTGGTCGCGAGCGTCACCGCGGCGTGCGGCGGCCGCCCGCTGCGGCACACGTCGCAACAGCGCGCCCACCACGCGTTGTACGCGAACCAGCACTCGCTGCACTGCCACATGCGGCTCTCGCGACTGTATGTAACACGCAATGGACATGGCATTCAAAATTATAACCCATTTATGCAAACTAGGTCGTGAATCAGCATTTGTTGAAGGTTAGGAGTTACAAAAGACTGAACTAGAAACCCCCACCATTCACTACTTCCTATATTAACCAACAACTTTTGGGGCAGGCTATGACATAAAACTTTATGTAATTGAAAAATCATCGACGAAAATTGAGGTCATAAACTTAACCTCAATTTTCAAATGAAAAACATCATCAAGATGATTTAAAATTAAGACTTTTGGGTTTAAGTAATCAAAACACTCGATTTGTAAGTAGCACCAAAAATATGTAACCAGCATAGCTATTCACAACCATCCGACTGGCTATCGTATCGAAAATGACATATTTCGATAACCTGATTTACGTCCCGACAGTAGAAAGCTGTCGGGGGAATAGCGGTCGTCTATTTGATTAAGGGTTGATTTTTCCAACGCCAGATAATTTTATCAGAGAAATAATTTTGAATTTTTGACAGTTCGTCCACACAAAAACTGTCAAACGTCAATTTTATTCCGATTGAAAAATCAGCCCTTAAACTGACAAAATTTTCAAGTTTTCCATTTTTGAACAGCGTTTAGAGGAATCCTACGATAACATTGATTGATGTTCGATACTGTACGGTCCGTTTGTTTACATTTTCGTCAGATGCTTTTGAAATAGACTATACGTTGTGGTTCTATTTAATATTAAACAAATAACCTTTGCTGACACGATATTGAGCCGATACAAATGTAGCCTTAGTAGAGAGCTTTACGTTTATTCTTAAATCGGGTCACTCGCGTGACTCAACAACTGAATGGGGGATTATATCAATTGAATGAACTGCATGCAACATTCATCTGTGCACGCCATTACCATTCAAGACATAAATTATGTCCCATAACCTAATTAAACATCTTTAAAGCTCTTATTGTTTCTTCTTTTCGTATTAACATGAATGAGACAGCAATAGAATTTGGAAGACTTACGTGGCTTGTTGCTGCGTCGAAGGCACTTTACTCGGCTCCCTGGGATTATGGGACACTTTCCCCACTGATGGCAGCATATTAAACACTTTAGTTTCCCTCGCCGGCCCTATATGCGACGTCCGAATATTCGAAGCCACGTCATTCACTGGCGAAATGCAGTTCTCAGCACCTAACAACTCGTCTATCCGAGCGTAGTCACCATCACTTATGTCATTTGAGTACAGAGCCTCATTCTGCGAATTACTCATCACTGTCTTCGTATCCTGAACAGAAACATATGAATAACGGGTTCCGTTATTATTGACTTGTAGCTGCAAGTTCAGATCCTTATACTTCCCCTTATTTGGCAGTGCGTAGATCACGCCTTCGGCGTTCGTGTCCCAACTGCACTCTTTGTCGATCAACTCCACGCTGTTTTCGTCAATCTTCGAGTCTTTCCGGCCGTCAGGCTTCGGAAGGCTGTTGCAATAACTCGCTAGAGATTTCTGATAGTCGTTAAGACTTCTCCGACTCGATATCACCTTACCAACTGGACGTTCCGCATTTGTTTGTTCCGAGAAAGACCGTCGGTACGTTGGGCGGATTTCTGGAGAATTCTGTGCGCTGATCGACCTTCGGAAGGACGCTCCTAGAGTTGTGCTTCCCGTCGGCCAATCAGGGACCGTTATCATGACGCCCCCTGACGTTGGGAGCGACGTCGCGCCATCTCTGCCTGCAGCTGTCTCGTGCCTTCCCAAAGTCGTGACACTTAGACCTCTAGCATTAGGAATCCTCGCTAACGGAGACACTCTTGGTGAAAGACACGCTTCACAATACGTTCTGATCCCAGAATTCTCTAGGGTGCACTTACTACACGACCACTTCTTTAAATGCAGACCCCTACTCTGCTCCCTTTGGTACTCTTTTACATAATTGAGCTCCCAATTGGATTTACTCTCATTACACTTTTTCGGCCTCCGGGTCACGGTATGCAGACTTCTAAGGAACGACTCTCGAGGATTACACTGGCCGTATCTTTCGGAGACCATTAAACTCGTGGGTCTATTTATGGTTCCTCTGCCAGTTTCGTCGACTTTCCACCACTTTTGCTGGGAGTTGATGACGGAGCCGTGGGATAGAGACCTGGTGACGCCATGTGCATGGTCCGTCAGCTGAGTGGGGGAAAGACGGAGGGACTGCAAGTCGAGGTTTAACCGGCGACCGTCAGAATAGCTCGTTGTGGGCTTATACGATGATGGGACTGCTAGAGTGTTGGACCTTATCATAGTGTTGTCTGTAAAGATTGATAGTGGCATTTAAATCAAGAGACAGGAAATTAAAAACAATTTTTAGATTAAATAAGTCTAAAACCTGATATACACAGCATAATCAGCCTATAGTGTTCCTTTTGCTGAAACACATGCCTCCTCTGTGAGAGGGAGTGGGCCATAAATGCCATAGTCCACCACGCGAGACCCATGCGGGTTGGTGGATGTAGCATGTCTCTGAATTTTTGATTCTAGGACATGCCGGTTTTCTCACGATATTTTCCTTCACCGTTTTGAGAGCAGTGGTGATGAAATTATTTACACAAAGTAAAGTGCCTGCATGGGTTCGAACCTAGGACCTTCAAGTTGAAGTCGATACCCCAGAGCCGCCACTGCTCTCTAATTTCTGACATACACACGGTGCGATCTAATTACCTGTGGCATACCATACAATAAAAGTTGCACCGTCTAAGTGTTTAGACGAGGCAAGTTATTAGTTCCATCAATTTTATTGTTTAAGCAAGAAACTTGCATCGTGTAAATTGGGCTTTATGGACTCGGGACTTACCTTTAGCAGACTTTTCTTTGTCCGTCATCCCTGAAGCTTGATCCTCATCATCAGACAGCCTGAAATACAAAAACAATATTGTAAGCTTGCTTGTACTGAATGGGCAGGTGCACTCATTCTGTGAGGTTCTTTCCTCAAAAGAACTTTTTCAGACACCAATCTACACGGTCTTCACATGATCTGACAAAATTATGTCTGGACTTGAGACTGATCTCTGAGTTTCGGCATTTCTTCTCAGAAACGAAACGATAACGAAACGAAACGAAACGAAATGATACACGAAACGACACGACACGATACGATATACGAAACGTCGGCCTCATCTAGTTTTTAAAGTATGATTGACGTGTAAAAGTGTTTGTACAAACCTGCTTACATAAATATTATAAAAACAGTTATTTATGTGTGTTGAGCTTAAGATTTACGAGGCACTTCTAGCTAACGTAGCCTCCGACGTATACACATGGTGAAGGTCGAAAAAGTATGTTAATTGTTAAAATTACTATCGTTATCATCAATCCGATTGTCAAGCACTGTAATTATGGCTAATTTTCTCACACAACCTATCATTCTCAATTGTTACTTTTAATGTTAGCGTTGTATGTGGGCTGATGTAATAAACACAAGACACCACAAGTACCTCGAACATAATGTTGTGGCCGCAGGGAGGTGCCTGGAGCAGAACCTTTGGGAGGCGTACGAGGGACCGAAGCCAACTCGCAGAGGCACGTTAGACGATTTCAATGAAATGATTGCTATTATTACCTGTAGACAGGCGCGTGTGGCGCAAGCGCGTCGCAGGCGGCGCAGCGCCACGCAGCGGACACGTTGCGCAGGCCGCACGCGCACCGCCACGCGCGCGACGCCTCTGGGGCGGAGCCCACACACGACCATCCGCTATAACAAAAACAACAACACTCTTAGCACTCATATTATAAATTTCAGATGCTTTGATGATTCATGGGGCATAACATAATAGGTAGGTGCTTGCACTGGTAGGTGCTTGCACTGGTAGGTGCTCTTTCTAGTTTGAACATAATTTTACAAACAGTTATTATTCTTATGACTAGATTCCAATCTAGATTATTAAGCCAGCGTAGGCAACAGTTACAATAATAGGTATATCCTTTCAGTTACAATGGTGCTGAATAAATTATCCTACATATCGCATATCAAATAATTTGCCTCTTCCTTTCATTAACATTTGTCATACAATAGTTATTGCTGGTTAGCATAGCATAGCATAGCATAAACTACCTATAATGTTCCCACTGCTGAGATATAGGCCTCCTCTCAGTGAGAGGGAGTGGCCTGTAATCTACCACTCGGACCAAGTGTAGCTTAATACATGTCACATGTCTTAGAATGTTTTGTTATAGGACACGCCGGTTTCTTCACGATGTTTTTCATCTTCACGAATTAACCAGCAAAGGTATCATAAATTGTGTGTACAGTCAACCATACATCTCATCATTGTCAGTCTTTATTCCAATGTATTAAGGGCTGTTCATGTCATTCAAGAGTTACCACTGCTGGGGCTCGACTGTACTATGTGAATATTTTGACATATTCCCAGTTGAAAAGCTGAAGCTCTCGTTCAAATATGGTAAAACAGTTGGGTTTAGCCTACACATCGGTTCAATGTTAAAACTTGTCTGAGTAGTTTGGAGGCCTAGAGAGCTGTAACACAGATATTCCTATTATAGGCTCCAATCTCTACAAAATCAATGTATTATTGTAAACACATTTATGTACTGCAAGAAGTACTTAATTTTTCATTAAGTATGTGGTAGTGAAAATAAAAATATTTAAGGGTGAGTTGCCTATGGCACTGAAACGCAAGCTCATGGACATGTGTATTCTTCCCGTCTTAACCTATGGTGCACAAACTTGGTCTTTGACTAACATCCAGAAGTCCAAACTCAAGGTCTGCCAACGAGCAATGGAGCGCAGTATACTAGACGTTAAATTAACGGATCGTGTTCGAAACACAATACTGCGCTCCAAAACAAAGATAGCTGACGTGGCTCAAAAGGCTGCTCAACTTAAATGGGACTGGGCAGGACATGTCTGCCGCATGCCGGACAAACTGTGGGCCCAAATAGCGCAGAATTGGTGCCCTGAGACAGTGAGGCGGGGTCGCGGCAGACCACGTAGGAGATGGCGGGACGAGCTCGATAGGTTCCATCAAAATTGGAAGGAGGACGCGCGGGCTCGCGAAAGATGGAAGGAGTGGAGGGAGGCCTTTGCCCAGGAGTGGGACAGTGCAGGCTAAACAAAAAAAAAAAAAAAAAAAAAAAAAGTGAAAATAAACATAATTATGTAATTTATAATTATTATGATTTAGTTTTTAATAATATATAGCTAAGATCACTTGGATTGGTTTGTTTGTGACACAGACATTGATTTAATTATCTACATAGTAATTATTTTAAAAAACACTGCACACTGGTTAGATTATTTTGAGAGATGTGATTTAATACAATGAATGTTATGTACATTCACAATATAAAATCTGAAGCAAGTATGGAAAGTCAATTTATAATTGATAAAATATGGAGTAAGTAGTTGTGTTGAAGCTTTTTCAAACAAAGGTTGGATTCTCTTAATGTCAAGAAAATGATAATCTGTCTGTTTGCAGGTTTCGAAAATAATGAGTTTTGTTTTTATTAGACGTGCAATTTACAGGATGGAGTATCGATATCAATTTTTTTATTGTTTTTTTCAAATATTACACCATTCATGATTAGGATTTTTTGCCACTCATACTTACATAGAACTCTCCTAATGATGTTGTTCACAGAAATTCCATTTTAAAATAAGTGAAAATACTATCCAAGGTACGATTGTAACGAAATGAACAAGCCATTAGTCGAAACTACCCAAGAATACATACCTATATACATCGCGAACAACGAACACATATAATCACATTTTTAACACAATTGCTGACACACAAATACCTAAAACTGCACGTTAACATCTAATTTAGTTAATGAACTCGCTTCCACTGCGCACAACAATGAAATACAATAGAAATATAACCTAAAATACGGGTCACGAAAAATCGATAATTTGCTGACAGAAACTGAACGACGGGAATAGTTACGAGAAAAAAAAACACACCTGTTAAAGCTATTTTCAGTCGGTATGACGATCGCTTCAGAGCCAGGTGTAGTTCCTTCGCTTTTTCCAGTTCGCGATGTATATTCCGGCGATGAATCTCGACAATTTTCTTTAAATATTCCACTGTCATGACTCGATACCCGCTTTGTACCACATTTTAAACACTTCACACTTTCTGTTGGATTGATCTGGCCGCACGTCTGACAATGCCATTGCAGCACCGATGCGATTGAGCCCATTTTAATTCACACATGGCTATGAGACCATAACAAGGCTTCGTTTTATGAAAACAAATTCAGATTTGAGAAAAATGAAAACAGCTGATCCACCATGTTGTTTGTGTATAACTTTTTTTTTATGTAGGTACGCGACGCGACGGTATACAAATTGTTTTCGGTTTTATCGGTTTTTTTTCTTTTTATTTATATCAAAACGTTTTGATTTCATAAATATCAATTATATTGTGTACAACATTTTACTCAGCCTTAAACTTTAATCAATTCAAAATATTTACTTGCACAGTGACATCTATTGTAATTTGTAAAGAAGCAATAGTCGAGGTACACATATCTAGTGTTACAGTATATCAGCAGATGGCGCTGTTTTGTCTAGAGTGCCTGCTGTAGTTTACAAACACAAAATAATAACAATTCTCCGATTAAATAAACAAAATAAACTCAAGAATAACACAGAATAAACAAAAAACCACATGTGTGGTGTAAACTAATAGATACATACCTACTCCAAAGTTCCTCTGTCTTGAAAAACCAGGTACCTACCTAAGTCGAATTTCAAAACAAATAACAGCCAGCCTAATGCAATCACATAATTTGGAAAAAACACGACCCATTTCAGTACTTAATAAACATTAATTAATTATTCAGCCTCACAAACGAAACAAAGGCAACTCTTGAAAGTAAAGGCTTATAATTTAAATTAACGGAAGCTGTATATTTACACTATCAATCATGATTGAGAATGATTACAAAAGCCAAAATTGCGTATACCCACTGTGGATATTGCTCGCTGATAAATTTTGAATTATTGTTATTCCCCGAGTACGGATGTGATAACGGATTTCATAAAATACCAGCTACTAGGGGTGTGCGCATTTGCGTTTTACGGTTTTGCAGTAAGTCTTCGGGTACTCGCCTAATGTTTTCCGTTTCGGTATGGTGATAGCCTGCAGATATTTCTGTGGTTATCGTTTTCATGAAAAGTTGGATACGCATACGAATGAACGTTTATTTTGGTGGCTTTATCTCTAGTAATTGAAGAATAGGTATATACCTACTAGTTATTTTCAACCGAATTCAAAAAAGGAGGAGGTTCTCAATTCGCTTTTATTTTTATTTATTGTGTGTAGAATACCTAAGTAGCAATAGGTAGCTTTACCTTCATAAATCCTAATAAGATATTATACGATTGTGGTTTTACCTACTTGTGAATTATTTTACGGACCATGGGCGTACCTACTCTTTTAGTCCAAACAATAGATTTTTTGTAAATAGATAATTGCTTCATATTTTGCAATAAATTACCAGCGTTGTGTCATCGCGCTTCTCTTTCTTTTCTATGCAGTCCGACAGTGACCGCGCTTTAGGTCATGTACTCCAGTACACAAGCTCCATAGCTCAAGTAGCATGTACAGAGCATGTAACATATTAGTAGCATGTGTTGGAGAAAAAACAACCAGGCGAGGGAGGGGGCCCGACTTGACGCGAAACCCGAAGAGCCATTGGACAAAGATCGTCACTTACTGGACGCCTGAGGGAAGATATCGCCGTCGAGGTAGACCACGGAGAAGGTGGTGTGACGATCTGCCGATCGATTCTGTAAAAATCTCACAGTGAAAACTTAGGTGAAGTGAGTTTGTTTTTGCTAGGAATTGACACTATTGACTCCACGCTCACTTCACCTAAGTTTTCACGGTGAGATTTTTACAGAATAGCACCGCTGATAAGTGATAACGTTTGTAAGGCCAACATGGCCAGATATTGCACAAGACAGGGATGTTTGGAAGGAAAAGGGATGGCTTTTGCCCAGCAGTGGGACACAATATAGGCTAACGAAAACGAATAGAAAACAAACAGTTCATTTATCAAAATTTCATACGAAAACATCCAGCGGTTTCTTACTAAACTTTTATTACATCCGACGGACCTGGTTACTTAACTCTTTTCCGCCTCCCCCATCCCTAAAATCCTCATCAAATTACACTATCCACTATCCAAATCCATTACCATTTCCTTTACTGCTAAGCATCAACGTGATTAAACAACAACTCTGATCTAACCGTGCACAGTGGGCCGGATGACCCGCATCACCCGACTAAGTTCACAGACCGTTACGGCGCAGTTAAAACTAAGCGCACATTATCGGACAGTCGCACGGCAACCGGACAGTCGCACAGCAACCGGACGATCGTAACGTAACCGGACATTCGGATGGAATTTCATTGCAGCGCAACACTAATGTCAAAATAAACGAGCCATTAGTAGGTACGTTCCAAATTCAAATGCTTAGTAGAATTATAAGATGCTCTAATGGCCGATTCCTATAATTTACGGATCATTAGTGGTTAAAATTAAGACTTGTATCTTTATAAATAATGAAGCAAAGACCTCATAGCTTTCCCATATGGAAGTGTACTATCACACCAAAATTACCTTACGAATCTATTTATATGCCCGGTTTGGCAATAAAAAATGCTACCATTGGTAAGCAAAACGATTCGTTTTTGTTTGTAGGAACCTGAGCATAAATTGTTTACTTTGCTTGCGTTTGGAAATTGAACAGGCTTTTTGGGGTTCCGTCCTCCCCATCCATAGTTAATATACAATATGTACCTACCTAACATAATTAACGCAAGACCTTATACACCCCAATTAACATAATTTATAAGCCAAAACTTTTTTTTAAAGATAACTCTTATTGTTAAGAAAATCGTTTTGAGTCTAGCATTACTTCATGCATTTAAAATTAAGTCTTATTGTTTTGAAATAAGATTTAATTTTCTTTGGCTCAAACGGCAGTCACTATGGCAAAACACATTTTTTTTTAATACCTAAGTAGATATATTAAAAGTTATTGAAATCGATTCAGTAGTCAAGTACAAACTTTCAGGACTTGCGTTTATTCTGTTACACCTTGTATTGTCGACCAGCGGTGCTATTCTGTAAAAATCTCACCGTGAAAACTTAAGTGAAGTGGGCGTGGAGTGAGCTGTCAATAGTGTCATTTCCTAGCAAAAACAAACTCACATCACCTCAGTTTTCACGGTGAGATTGAAGTGTGTGCCACTTGTGCACCATAATATCTCCAGCGCCGAAGGCTCGTCTCGTTGAGGTCGGCTGCCATGGCCGAAATGCAATCTGGAGAACTATTATTATCATTAAGGGGACTACATGACCTAAAGCGCGGTCACTGTCGGACTGCATAGAAAATAAACAGAAGCGCGATGACACAAGGCTGCTAATTTATTGCAAAATATGAAGCAATCATTTAATTACAAAAAATCTATTGTTTGGACTAAAAAACTAAAACACTAGTATTTTACTATGTTGCTTGTAGAATAATCTGACAAAAAACAGAATGATTGTATGTATGTTAGTATGGTTTTTATTGTAAAAAGAAAGTTTTAGAGGTATCTTCATGATTTTTTTCTATCATATCAAATTAGTTGTATCATGTTTTCAACACACCATCTACCTAACATATATCCTGAAGAATATTATATATTTTTCTGATTTCGTTTACTGTAGTCGATCATATACTCGTACTTGTATTGTTTCTAAAACTTGCGTTTTTTGCGTTTAGGTCCTGTAAGCCCCTTAAAAGCGTCTACCGGGCCTTTGCGAGTTGGTTTCGGCCTCTCTTACGCCTGCCAAAGGTCCGGGAAGGTTTGACATAACTTGGCAAAGAAATATATAAAAAAACGACAAATGATTAACTTGAAATATGCCTTTTTGTCCACGATTTTGATCTTTCTCTAGTCCCACTCACACTTGGCTGTTTTTTTCGGGTTTATAACTATAATACATACATTACAGCTTACTATTAAGTTAAAAAAAGAGCTGTTCACTTCCAAATACTTTTAAAGCTATTAATTTTAAAACCACAAATCCTTTTGCGGGCTCGGAACGCCCGAATGTTTAAATCTCAATAATTACTGGAAAATACAAACAAACAACCTGATATGAATGTGAGCGTGACTTAATGGAACAATTTAAGCCAATAATTGCGCGTGTTGTCCACTGTGGCATGGCTAAGTGTATTTGAGAGGCAATTCGGAACAGACACGTCATGTAACTTTAAATTATGTCATGCAACTGTCAGAAGCATACATGGAATGTCATTGACAGCTGTTATATTGCACACTTCATTTGGTATATTGCCGCCATTGCTGTGTGAAGTTCGTGTGTATGCTGCTGGAGGGTGAAAGGTCATAATTATCGTTTAAGTTTGATTTAACTTTATCATTCAACACAGGTGCGTTTGATTTGAGGGGGCTAAATAATAGCTGCGTGAATCAATAGATCCGTTACGTTTACTTGTGCTTCCGTACCAAGTGTTTGTCCGTGGATGGAAGAGACTAGTGTTGCGCGCCACAATTAATGCCTGGTATATGGTGACATTAGTTACCACTAGCGCCTTCTAGTATCGGGTAGCAGAACTGGTAGAGTCAAGATTCTTCTAGAAATTTCGACGTTAGAACTTTCTAGATGTTTCTAAAGTAGAAAGTTCTAGAACTCTCTGAGGCACTATATATAAAGCCGGTGTGGGCCGCGAGCCGGACACAGTTGGATAAGCGATACAAGCGAAAACATCGAAAGCGATCTTCAAGTGCTATTTAGAGCGATCAGGCGCGGTTGTATGTTGATTAAAATATGATCCGCGACCGTAACAAGTAGATATGTATTAGGTACAGAATTATAATCATTAAAATCATCAATACGACCAATACAATAATAAGTTCATGATTATAACTCTATTGATTGATATTTCATAAAAAAGTTTCAGTAGTAGCCATAAAGTGATTTTTTCTACACCTAAAGACTGAAACATTCATAATTTCTTACGTTTATTGCAAGTTGTGGCGCTGTTGTCCTACGTTGTATGATCAAAATTCAATAGTGTTGCAATTATGGTCAAATTAATTCCTACTACAGTATAATTATTTAAAGTATTACAAGTAGCCTTAGATAGAGTTAAACCTAAGCAAGTAGCCCTCGATATATTTTATATTTGCTGCAAATTGTCATATTTTCAGTCGGAATCCGAATTCCATCAAAGATAATTCAAACTAACACAACCTAACTTTTTAATTAATTCATTTAAATAATACTTATATGTTTTTTTAAATACATATATTAAAACGTAAAACAGTGCTGCAATTTGCAAAAACGTACACTTGAGGCCGTCGACTTTTCTCCGGGCCATAGAAACTAAGTTACCTAATTAAACCTGCAGGTTTCCTTAGGAATCTAGATAATAAGTCTTTACTGGTAGGAGACTGGTAGTTAGAAACCTGAAAGGCAGACAAGGATAAGGCTAGCTGTCACTGTCAGGCTATTCTTTTAAAGGAATGGTTTAAAAAAAAGAAACCGAGAATCTCTTATTGTAATGGACAATAAGAGATTCTCGGTTCCTTTTTTTTCTTTCCAGACTAGAGTCCGAGCCCGCTTAATGGCAAAGTCCTATTATGTTGGACACAAAATAAGACCTCTGTTTACCCTTTCGGGAAACGGAGACGACACAATAATATCCTGACAATAAAATTTCCCTGAAGCCCAAAATAGTGTCTTAATCAATCTTGCTCGCAATCATACAGAGCTGTTTTTACATATTTTTTATACCAAAACTGATCCATTCGAGAGCTTGCACGAGGCATGAATAGCACCTGTGGATTTATTATCCTGAAAAACCTAATCCAACTAAAACTAACCGTATCTCGAGAAAGTTAGAGTTGAAATTCAAATGGGGTGTATTGTTTAGGTTTTTGGCAACCAATTTGTCCGTTGAAATAATCCATCTTTATCAGATGTTGACAGTTTCGTGTCTGCTGACGAGATGCATCGCTCAAATAGTTCTTTTTTATATAATAGAATGAACCAGAAGTGTGGGTAGAATTACCGTTATTGTTATGGCTTTTACGTACATATTGAGAGCTTCACCTTACGGCCTTATGAGGAAATTCATGTGGTCTTTTCTCCATAGAAACGCTCTCGCCTGTTTTCTTTCTGGTTAATGACCATAAAGCAATGATTCAGAATAAATATTAACTACTTGTATGTCCCTATGTTTTCCTTTTTGATGATACATTATTTTTATAAGCACTAGAACCCTCAAAAAATGCCGATTTAAACCGCTGTCAACAGAGGCCTTATAGTATCAAATTTTACAACTATTTGTTGAGGAATGTATACTCCTTAGTTAGTACTCTATGGTTGTGTTGCCGAGCAATACTGACTATTGATAAAAGTGTCATCCGATTCATTCGTTTTTCCTAGTAAGATATAAAATATACTTTTCTCGTTTCTCTTAACTGTTTTCCTATATCCTCGCCACCTAACTTTAACACTATTAATGAAAAAAGAAAAACATAGAGACACAGTATATATCTTTTTATTCACTTTATGAAATATCTTGTAAATTGGTCCAATATTGGAGGAGGAAATAGGCGAAAGCCAAACCTCGAATTATGACTTTTTACTTAGGCTTTTTCAAAAGTCTCTCCGACCGTATTTTCTCTTAGAGAGCATCGTGTTATCCAGAGCCAATAACTGAGTTGGTTTTTTTTTTTCAGGGGGGGTAAATCATCAAATGACCCTTCCCGCTCTGGGTGGAGCGGAAGGGAGTGTCAAACTCTTACTGACTAAAACCCACCCGTGTTCCTTCCTTAGCCCTTTATGTTCCGGGCCAGCGGTAATCCTTTCGGACAATCCTGCTGACCCGGCACTGCAGGCTTCGGCCCTGACGGGCCCCTTCCTGGGCCCCTTCCCCTTCCTTCCGCACTGGGCCCGAGGTAGATTACAGCCCACTCCCTCTCGAAGAAAGGAGGCCTGTGTCCCAGCAGTGGGAACCTTATAGGCCCAGCACCCGAATTGCGTAACACACTATCAATCTCAATCCGAATAATTTTGAAGGATATTGTTAATCCATTGCTTCATATGTTAGAAAAATGTGTCTGCTCAACAACGTAAATGACGCAATGAATGTTGTTGAATTGTCAAAATGAAACCCATTGTTACTGATAGTATGTTACGCCATTACCCCGCACGGCTGCCCCATTTCAAAACCTAGTAAGGACTTAAAATGAAATTTTACAGGAGAGCGCATAAACGTAATATTGGTCAGCCTATGGAATGTATTTTTTTGAATGGGTAAAGTGACTTACTAGGTTTTAAATGGTCACTAGGGAGTGAAAGGTGCACATACTAGGTATCGATGCTTAAATATATCTCCTTTTATGTAAGTTTAAAACGCTGGTGTTTTTGTATTTGGTAGATGCCTTCTAGGTTAGCAAGATTATGCAATAAAACGATTTTTGTAAAAAGTGTCCCTTACTAGGTTTTGAAATGGGACAGCCGCGCAGGCGTCTACTTGAGTAGGAAAATTACCAATTTCTCCTAATCCCTTTAAAAATATCCTACAAATTATTCAAATATCTCTGCGAACATGATATGCACAAATATTACCATAACATGACGCTAACACGCCAGTTTTGCAGCGTCACGACTGAGTGTAATGTGCCTTCTCACCACAATAGCTGACCCTCGCATTGTGTTACTGCCCTATATTAGTATCGACATAAATGATGATGTTTTTTGGCAGGATTTGCATGCCTGTAAAGTTATAAGTGAACTAGCTTCTGCCCGCGATTTCGTTCACGTGGAAGTCGTGAGACACCACAATCCATACTAATATTATAAATGCGAAAGTACGTCTGTCTGTCTGTTACCTCTTCACGCCTAAACCGCTGAACCGATTTAGATGAAATTTGGTATAGAGATAGGTTGAGTACCGGGAAAGAATATAGGATAGTTTTTATCCCGATATTTCTACGGGATCGTCACTTATGCGGGTGAAACCGCGGGGCACTAAAATAATAGCCACATTTCTCGCCCGCGCTATTAGGTACAGTACCCGGCGATAAATATTGCACATCGACCTATTCGATCCTATCGATTTTACACAAAGAATAAAAATAATTATATTATCAAAAGAAGCAAATCATAATTGTTTTAACAGCTCCTAATAAATACCGGACTGTTTGTATTTCGTGCGACAGAGATAACGCTCTACGAAGCCGAAATTAGCCGATTGTCTCTTTCCAAAGGTCGATGTGCAATATTTATCGCCGGGTACTGTAAATACTTCGTTTTCGCTCAGCGTTCTTTCTAAATTTTTCTGTTTTGCACGACTCCTAAAGGCTCTAGCGTGATGTTAAGTAGCCTATAACCTTTCTCAAAAATTGGGCTATCAAATGCAAAAATATTTTTATAATTCGACTGGTAGTTTCAGAGATTGGCGCGTTCAAACATACAAACAATTTTTTCAGCTTTATTATAATTATGTATAGGTATAGATACCCTACATATGGACGAAATTAATTATTATCAAACTACAGAGTTCAAAGAATGGGAATGGGCAGCAATGAGACGTATTAAGGCTTCGCATGAATTCCCGGGAATGTTAATAAGGGTTTTTAAGGGCACGAAATTGACTGAGTTTGAGCAATTTTGTTAATTGTTTGTGAGAAAGGGAAAAGAATTTAAACAATATTACTTATTTGTGATTTGAAAAGTCGAGTTCTTAGTTTTGCATTTGGCTGAAAGGAATTTTTCCAATAAGCTAAGTTATTCATGTAAAATCACTAATATTCGCAAGAAGTTTTCTAAAGAATGACGCAAGACTGACATTTGATCATCCTACTTTTTATTTCAAACAATAGAAAATATCATCAACATTATTATGTACTTGTACCATTGTACGTGACTGGCCCACTTGTTTTAATTTCTAAACAATAAAAGCAGAAAATTAATAATTAAAAACCAATTTTATTAAACCCAGTCACTTTTGCGTTCCTAGAAATATAGTTTATTTCGCCTTTGATTTACTTGATGAAGATATTATATTGTCATAAGATAAAACCTTGATTTTATTTCAAAGATAACTGAAGCCTAATTTGTGATTTTTTGTTTATTTTTTAATGTTTTGCTAATTACAGTAGGTATGGGAGGACAGTGTAGGCCTGTCAACAAGTACCAGGTATTTACCTAATAAAATAAAAAATGGTCTACAGATCTAAAGTCTACGTCTAAATCAAGGTCTACAAAGTCCTCACATTTAGAAAATTTATAAAAGAATCTATCAAAAGGATAACTAAGAAATGAAATATAAAAACCAAGTGGTATAATTGCCATTACAACCACTAAACAACTGGAAACGTTGCATTTCTTAGTGATGTTTCGTGATTATTTTATTAAATTCAAACCAAAGTACTATTTTTTACAGCCAAACACGTTGGTATAATAACATTTACTCTAAAAAAATATTTAATCGTAATAAGTACTGTAAATAGAAAAGAATAAATTGATTGTTGCCAACCCGCGCAGAATGAACGCTCTCAAAGACGTTATCGTGTTCAATTCGTTATCAAGCCGTTTGTCCACTTCAAGCTAAAATCCATACTAATACATTATAAATGTGCAAGTAACTCTGTGTTTAAATAGTTTGATTCCCTAGACTCTAAAGAACACCATTCCTAATAAAATGAGGTTCGACATTCACCATCGGAGTAGAAAATTAACTTGAAAAAGAAAATCAAACGGAATGAAAACTTGAGAAAATGGAGGTACCTCTGTAGAGGGTAGAAACAGCAATGTTTTCGATTTCAAAGTAAAACGCCCCGGTGAATTGCTTCGACCGGTGGTCGGCCATTTTTTCGTGTTACTACAGAACGTAGGCTTGGTTGACATAACATCTGTAGTTTTAGGAAATTATTTTATACTAGCTGTTGCCCGCGACTCCGTCTGCGATCCAGGATGAAAAGAAGCCTATGTCTACCTAATCTACCCATGTGCCAAATTTCATCCAAATCGGGTCAGGCGTTTTAGCTTGAAAGCGTAAAAAACAAACAAACTTACTTTCTCATTTATAATATTATAGTATAAGGATTGCTGGGCGTGATAACCCGCGGAGTAAAATTGCGTAACAAACATAAAATGGCAAATTCAAATCTTTATTGTATATCTCATGTGTTATTAAGATCTTAGTAATATTACAAAGTTCACGTGGACACTGTCGGGCACAACTTTTTAATATAATATGAATGCATGCTTTAAAATCATTAAGGGTTGATTTTTCAATCATCTGATAACTTTATTCGAGGAATAATTTTGAAATTTTGACAGTTATTTAATACAAAAACTGTTAACGTCAATTTTATTCCTCGAATAAAATTCATCTGGCGATGGAAAAATCAGCCCTAAGTAATAGTATACGTCGTAATTAAAACATAGGATGTATTCATTAAATGAATATAATATATATAATACACTAGCTGACCCGGCCACGCGTTGCTGTGGCTAACGTTTTTGTGCAATAAAATATTATTGCGATTATAAATGGAGATGTGAGCTATCCTAAGCTATCTTTCAAGTTGGATCAAACTGCACACGGTGTACAAATTTGATTCAAATCGGTTAAGTAGTTTAGGAGTCCATCGCGGACAAACATCGTGACACGTAATTTATATATATGTATTAAGATTTTCATTTTGACAGTTCAGCCACTTGCATTTCGTTGTTTACGTTGCTACGAAGCAATGGGTTAGGAATTTCCTTCAAAACCCTCAGATTGTGATTGTAAGTGCGCTACGCAACTGCCTGGTCGAAGCTTCAAATCCCATTTTTAATTTTGGGTTCTAACTTGGACATGTACGCACCAAACATCAAGAGAACTATTACTAAGATTTTGCTGAGCATTATGACGATAGACTATTTTTTTTGTAAATTCATAGTCCCTTTTAAAGCCCAGTCATAGTCTCTTTAAAGTCCAGTCATAGAATCTTTTAAATTCCAGCCATAGTCTCTTTTAAATTCCAATTATTGTGTCTTATAAAGTCCAATCATAATCTCTCTTAAAGTCCAGCCATAGTCTATTTTAAAGTCCAGCCCTAGTCTCTTATAAAGTCCAGTTATTGTGTCTTATAAAGTCCAGCCATTGTCTTCTTAAAGTTCAGCCATAGTCTCTTTTAAAATCCAGTTATAGTCTCTTTTAAAGTCCAGTTATAGTCTCTTTTAAAGTCCAGTTATAGTCTCTTTTAATATCTAGTTATGATCTCTTTGAAAGTCCAGTTATAGTATCTTTAAAAGTCCAGCCGTGGTCTCTTTTAAAGTCCAGAAGTAGTCAGATTCTGGGATTTGAAAATAGGTCGAAAAAAGTGCAGCCAAGTTACATTAGCCCAAAGTTTGCAATAGTTACACTCTAATACCCGTGTCTATTAAGGCAATGAGCTCACCCCTACAAAAGGGAACTCAGCATAATTTGCGAAATGTTTATACTTATCCTTTCGAAGAATATTATGTCTGATACGTTATGTTTATGTTAGTAAAACTATTATTAAGTAAGTACTGCAATCGCCTAAACTGTCGTTTCCACCAGAAATGGCTACACGACCGGCTTACTTGAGCCGGTCGTGTGCCTGAACCTTATCTTGAACCGTCATCTGTCAAACGTATTGGGGTAAAGTGAAACAACATGTAACCCCAACAAACAATTTGAAACCTTATCACTGGTGAACTAGGTAGAAAATTGAATAGGACAGTTGTATCTTAACGGATAAGTCTTGGGAGCTGATCATTAAGAGAGGATATAGGAAAGCATGATGTATCAGTGGTTGGTATTAGGAGCTGTCCTTTGTATTTGAGAGAATTTTCGGGGATAAGACGGTTTGATTATGGACGGGTCGATTTGATTAGCGTTTTTCATGTCTTGGTTGAGTTGAGGCAATATTTTAGAGGTAAAATAATTTCTGAAGATTTTTCATTTGTCAGAGCGTCATGGAAACAGGATACGGTTAACGTTATTAAAAGATTCAAGCTGAAATATTTTCACATGGAGGGGTTTATTTATAATAATTATACGTTGCTTTAATGATTAGTGACTATCTAACATATAACATACATTATAGATATTTTTAAGTTCTACTCCAAACTGCTACTAAAAAAATCGCATTGAAAAAAATGACACTTGCCCGACCTTCGGGGTGATTGCGTAACGCACTAGCAGTAGCAATGGCTTTAAGGCTCCTTCAAACAGGCGCGACACGCGATAAAATCGCGCGCGACACAAAGGCACCGCAAGTCGCGCAACGAGCGATGCCTTTGCGTCGCGCGCTATTATATCGCGTGTCGCGCCTGTTTGTAGGAGCCTTTAATTTTGACAGTTCGTCAACATTCATTGCGTTGTTTACGTTGACAGCGAACATAGGTAGGTATATGAAGTAATAGATTAGCAATACCTATCCTTCAAAATGATTCCGATTGTGATTGATAGTGCGTTACGCAATCAGGGTGCTAGGAACCCAAGACCCCACACACGCTCAGAAATCGCGCTTGAGACCCCCAGATCAACGGGCAACGCTTATAATAATGACACTAATATTATAAAGGCAAAAGTTTGTGAGTGTGTGTGCTACTTTTTACTGCTAGACTAATTTTAATAAAATTTGGTATGAAGGTAGCTGACATCCTAAATTAACACATAGGCTATTTTTTATCCCGATATTCGCACGAGATTGACTCTTGTGCGGGTGAAACCACGGGACGCGGCTAGTCACCACATAATACCACAAACTATGACTGGTTCTGGAAGACAGGAGTTGTGGCCACATAGCGATATAATTAGTACACGGGTGTGTACTGCCAACCTATTGATAGTATCCCTCTGCGGTGGCTAATGGCTCCCTTGGGCGAGGGTAGCTAGTGGGTAACCGCAGTCCGAACAGCATTGTGGTCCGATGATGATTGGGTTTGTAAAGACAATACCTACATATTGTACACATTGCGTTCTTAGATATTGATACGATACCCATATTGGTAACAATCCAATTTGATAGAAATTTAAACAAACCTCGGAGTGGTGAGACTTATTAACTTTATTCCTTCCCAGTATACAGGAAATTCCTCTTAGGTTTTTGGAGTCCGCTGGGATGAGGCCGCAAGAAGAATAAGACTTATAACCAACTGATACTTAATGAGAAACAAATGCGTAACGGGTAAGTGACGCGATCGTTGCCATTTTTACAAATTAATTGCTTCGATTTTATTACAATCCTAAAATCCTAATTTAACTCTCATTTTTCAGATGTTTTTCATTTAAAAAGTAGCTTTATTTAATAACCTCACTAGCATGGATGATTACAATTTTTGGATAATAGACAGCTCATATAAACGTCCTTTCCTAAATCAGTAAATTCTTAATAAGTTCCTAGTTTCAGCTTATCTTCGCTATGAAAATCTCGCTTAAAAATCATTATTAATCTCAGCGGATTCTCAAAAGCAGCTGAGATTAACAAAAGTTACCTAATAACTACACAATAAAAATCCTCATTTTTTACTAAAGTCATATTGTCGCCATGTAATCCAACCCTTAAACATTGGATTGCACCGACACCGCTTACACACAGGCTCGGCGACGTAGTTTCAAGGAGGAAATAACAAATTGTTTCATCTTATTGAAAATCTTGCCCAAATATCGTGTATATCTGTTGATACAACTTTTAGGGAAATAAAAAGAACTTGCGAAGTAAGGCAATGCTCGTAGGGCTCACGGAAAGTTATTACATACCCACAAAACTTTTAGCGAAGTTATTTCTGCGTCAGCTACTTAACAAGAACTTAGTACGACTTTCACTGTCTCCGGGTAAGCACTGTATTTCAGAAAAAGGGATAGATTTTGTTTGAAATTATCTGCCATATTAGTTAACTTACGCGGAAGAGGTGATAATAATAATTACATCCTCATCGTCCTTGTAGCCGAAAGATGTCGGCTACTGGACATAGGTCTCCCCCAAGCACCGCCACTTCGGCTGGTTATGTGCTTCCCGCATCCAGCGGATTCCTGCGTCCTTCACGAGGTCATCGGCCTGCCTTGTGGGAGGTCTTTCAACACTACGTCTTCTGGTACGCGGTCGCCACTCCAGAACTTTCGGGCCCATCGGCAATCTATTCTGCGAGTAATGTGCCCTGCCCACTGCCACTTAATTTTGCCAATGCTTCGGACTATGTCGTATACCTAGGTTCTCCTGGGCCACATATCATCATTTCAGCCGAATGATGTCATGTGTTTCACGAATTCAGCCATCCTTACCTATTCAAGTACGTACTCTGATTAAATTTGAACTCACATCTAAAACTGACCCAAAGAATTTAACTATTAAAAAAAAAGCGGCCTTATATGAGTCAGACTCGCACATGAAGTACGAAAAAAGCTCGTTTAATGTATGGAAAAATAAATAAAAAAAAAATTACATAAAAAATATAATTTGTTGTTATTGCGGCAATAGACATACTAACTCTGTGAACATTTCAACTGTCTACCTATTACGGCTTTTGAGATACAGCCCGCTGACAGACAGACGGATGGAGCAATAGGGTTTCATTGGCACCCTTTGGGTGCGAAACTCTAAAAACGACATTTCATACCATAAGCAATTTACAGTACCTTTAAATTTTAAAAGCATCACAACTACCCCCGTCGGCAGTAACAACTGTCCATGCCTACCCCCAATTGTACCCTCTAAAATATAAATAAAATTGGTAATAGGGGTGCATGGGTAAGCACAAGGGAAATGCAGGTAATGCACTCTAGTAGAGTCATGGAGGGAGAATGAAGGGGATGCAAGGGGATGCACAAATTTATAGCGTCGTAAACGTCCAATGTAATCCCCTTAAATTGCACGGAGGTGTAGCGTGTGAGGTGATTTGTTTTGTATCGCTGTAATTAGTTTATGTGAGGGTATTATTATTTTTAGAATTTGTAGAATAATCCGGCTCGAAGGACCAAGAATAGATTATTTGTTGAAGGATTTTTAAGCACCAGGTCAGGGTTTCTAAACTGCGGTGCTATTCTTTAAAAATCTCACAATGAAAACTTAGGTGAAGTGAGCGTGGAGTGAGCTGTCAATAGTGTCAATTCCTAGCAAAAACAAACTCACTTCACCTAAATTTTCACGATGAGATTTTTACAGAATCGACCGGCTGGACTGATAAGTTTGTCGATACTTTTATTTAAACAGATGATTATGACGTATAATACCAGCCTACTATTGTCCCACTGTATGATAAAATCCTCTTCTTCTCGGCACGAGCATTGATCACGGCTCATGGCGCGGTAACGCAGAATGATTAAAAAAAATGAAAGAAGCCGTGACTGAATGGTCCAAAATCGCCAAATCACAGGAAGAAAGCGTGCACCTGCCCGCACTGGGCCCGTGTGGAGGATTACGGACTCTCACAGAGAGGAGGCCTGTGTCCCAGCAGTGGGAACATTGTAGGCTGATTATAAAGCATGAAGCAAGATCTGTTTCTGTTATTTTTCAAATAACAGAGGGTAGCTATTGAAAGCAAATACCTTCAAACTCAAACTCAAAGCATTTATTTCAATTAAACCATTTACAGGCACTTTTGAATTGTCAAGAAGTCGGTCAGTTAGAAAATATGAAGCTAGTTGCCCATTACAAAGCGTAGGTACCTATGGAGAAGAACGGGCAAGAAACACTATGGACACTCTTTTTAAATTATATTTTACAAAAATATTACTTCTTTCAGCACATTCACATTACATACTACCCGCTATAAGAAGCCACATACACCAAAGCTAACACAACTTTAAGTATGCTTAAATACCAAAGCAAACAACTAAAGTTGGCCGCTCGGTCTACACCTGGACACACAAAGTTGCTCGCCTTAAACAAGTTGTCGCAAGTTACAACTTAAAACATAAGTTAGTCCCAAGCGATAGCTCTTTTGTAACTTAGAGTTACCTGTAGCAGTTTGGTTATTTCGCTGTTGAGATGTGCTTTTTGGAATTCATATTTTGTTTGTGTTGTGTTTGCAACATGTTATAATAATAATAATACATTTATTGATGCAAAAATTTCATTTGCTCTGAAATGAAATATGTACTTATTTCTAACGTTAGTGCAACTCAGATTTGGGATTAGGTTATGCATAACTCTTCAAACTATGTCAAACGCCCATATTTTGTGCAAAAATATCAAATGCCCATATTTTGTGCAACACGTCATAACACGCCATTTCAAACACCCCTATCATATTCTATCCCATATATTCCCAAAACTACTCTCATAATAGCTTTAAAACTGATTCGCATGCAATACCCGAATCCATGCGTCAATTCACAAAACTCTGGCCTAAAAAATGGCGCGATTCGCTACTGGCGCCCAGCGTGGGGCAGAGATTAGTAACATACGGTGTCGTAGATTTATCCAAGTCAACATTTGATAGATCGCGTTTACCATTCGCTAACTTGGTTTGACATTCCTAAATGAAATAAACCTTATCCCAATGAAATAAGAGCCACGAAACCGCAAGTCCCAGTTGGGCGGCAATAAATCTTACAGTACGTCTTTTCATTTGGAATCGAATTCAGTGGAATTCCGGCGAACTAATAATATTTGACGTGTCTATTTTTGTAACAAGGTTTTATTGAAAAAAATGAGGAACTGGTTTTTGGTTTCTTTTCGTAGGAATTTGTTTTATTTTTGTTTTTCGACCTTGGTTGAAGTTAATTTTATACCAATAAATTCTCACTAATACATGTGTATCTATAGGCACTGTGTGTGTCGCACACATTGTAAATAATTCCTAGCAATGTAAGATAGATCAACGGACACTTATACGGGTTTTGTAGAAATAACCCTAAGACAATTCTAATAAGATAAAGAATTCTCTTGTAAGGAGGAATGAGCTGCGATTACAATCCTTCAAGTGTGGTGATTAGGTGCCATATAGCTCCGCAATCATACATTGTATGTCAGGCCGGTATTGTTCACAGCCTCGAGCGATGCGGCTTGCGACGCGACTTGCGTCAAGGGACGTGCGCGCGCGTCAATCTAGAACACAAACATTACTGTGTCGTGTTGTGTCGTGTCGCGTCAAAAGCATATCGCTTTCATTCATTTAGTATGGTTAGAAACACATTACTACAGTGTGTAGTGTTGCAGCGCGATCTGTCGTGGCGCGATCTGTCGTGACGCCAACTGCTGCTACCCCAGTCGCCCCAGAGCGGTGGAGGAGATTCTGCCGAGTCACAACACATCGCACAAATGTGTTTATAGCATCATAATCCGTGATAAGCTAGCTAGCGAACTCTCTCCTGAATCATTGAATGGACTTCCTCAAACTGTACTTTGTTCATTCTGAAGTATAGGTGGAATCTGTCTTCGTCACTCTCTAATTCTTGAACAAGACAATGAAATTCACCTTCATTCTGTCTCAGCGTATTTATAGGGTGAAGCCAGCACCTTCTTTTTTTTGTTTGCTCCCAAAAAGTGACGTCAAAGACAAAAATTTAAGGTCCTCTTCTGTTTTGTTCTGATTCTGAGAGTGATTTACTCTCAGAATCAGAACAAAACATTATGAATGTGCAAGCGCTGCAAAGATTCGATTGACACTGTTCTGAAATAACGTCGGAGCGCGCCCCGATAAGACACATTAGGGCTCGTGTACACGGCACCGCCGCCGCGCCGCCACCGCTCCGCCGCCGCCGCGCCTCTACGCTGTGTATATGAGCCGCCATCGCGCCGCCGCCACGCCGCCACCGCGCCGCCACCGCACCACCGCTGCGGCGCGCGCCACCCCGCTGCAGTATTTTTATTCCATTACCGGCCGCGTACAAACGTGCACGAGCTTACAAAATTTAATTTAATTGAATTTGTCGATCGTCTTGTAATTGATCCGAAGATAATCATGCAACTTGACCTCGTCTTTTCGTAAATCTACGTAAAGTGTATAAAATTCACCATATTGCTCCCGTCGCATCAGAATAGGATGTCAGTACCCACGACTTTTTAATGGTCTTACGACATTTATTTTGCCATCTTCTAGACTATCTATATAGTAAGCTAACACTACATTTTTTTGTTAAACTGGACATGTCTATGCGACACGCACGTGTGATCTTCGTGCCAAGCAATGTATTACTAACAACCGTATAAATCCGTTCCGTATGGTGAAATCAAGCGGCGGCGCGGCGGCGCGGCGGCGGTGCGGTGGCGGTCTCGTATACACAGCGCAGAGGCGCAACAGCAGTGCCGTGTACCCGAGCGATTAGTGTGCACACCCACCGTCACGACACAATGCGTTACGACACGCCACAACACAGCAGTGTATTTCTACCATCACCTGTTCCCATCTGTCGCATCGCGGTGACTCGTATAATGCTCTAAACAACATATTTCATTTGTTTTCTCTGCCGTCGCTGTCGCAAGACGCGTACGTGTCACTTGAGCGTGTAGCTCGTGGCCACTGGGCAAAGATTGACATATATTGGTAAACGACCGTCAACAAATGTTTACAAACTAACGTCAAGTAAATTCTATCCTTGTCAAAAAATCTACCAAACCATCTGGCTCTCTTCCAGCCTGACCTTGCGGAAATAAACATTCAAAGACAAGCCGAAAACATCTTGTGTCAGCATCTCCCTTCGGCCCTAAACAAGATATGTGTAAGAAAAGGGCAATCTATCGACAATTTATCACTGCTGAGTAAGAAAACGTTTATATGTCCATTTTCCTGCAATATGGCGGATCATAAAACCATTATGATGTTATTACTCTTACTAAGTTTCATTGCGCGGGATCATAACAATACGAGGTGTTACTAAGCAAAGGGGCAAAGGCCTCGCGAGATATTTCAGTCTCAGAGTCAGAGGTATAAATAAAATTGACACATTACATCTACATATTTGTCGATTGAGACTGGTGATCTCTTAACTGCCAGTGCTCTTCATAAATCTTATATTTTTAATTGTTTCTTCATTTTCTTTTTCTTTTTTAAATTGTTTTCTCATATAGAATATTAATAATAATGTAGGTAGTACCCAGGATTTTGTAATATCTTGATTTAAAAGAGTATCGTTGGAGTTTCTAATGAATAAATGACTTATGACTTATGACTTATGACTTCTTGCCTATTCTTCTCCATAGAGATTTACGGTTTATTTGAAATAAATAGATGCTTTGAGTTTGTCGTAACTTTTCATATAACTGTCAAAAAATAACAATTGTGATTTGAATATAGAGACAATTTAAAATGGTCGTCAATCTGATAAATAAATAAAATTCATTTATTTCAGTTAAAGACCCATATTCAAAAATAGATAAACTGATATCTCAAGAACTACTAATGCTATCAACTTGAAATGTGGAATAGTTATAGATGACGTTTGCCCAACAATTTTGCAAATAAGAAAGTAATAAAAATATATGTATATTTTTTGCAACAGGGACTGAAAGGGGGTCTTCAAAATTCGAAGTGGGGCTACTAGGGCATGTAGGGTATCATATGAAAGAGCGCAGTCTGCACATTCTCAAAAATTTTTGCTTTTTTTAGGTCGCATAGTTTTCGACTTTTGATGAAAAATTAAAAGAAATACCCCCCCCCATTATCTCTGAAGTTTGCAAAGAAAAAAATCTGAAATTATTCTATGTGCTACAAGTTTATGTAAAGATTACAGGAAAAATAAAACGAAGTCTCTAAATAGCACACTTTTTCAGAAATCATCAACAAAGGTTACATTAGTTCCACTATTGGTCAAGAAATGGCGCTGTCATAAAACTACAATATTCTACACCGCAGTGCACAGTATTAAAATTGTCTGACGAATATAGGCCTCGCCGATGAAAAATTAAAAATATGATGGTACGGAACCCTCGGTGAGCGAGTCCGACTCGCTTTTGACCAGTTTTTTATTGTCATATTTCCTGTGCGTGTCCCAAATAAAATATTATGTCCTTTTTTTCTTCTTTATAAACACCGATTTTTCCCGAATTTACCTACTCGAAAAGAAAGAGCACTGATTTGGAACTAATCTACCTCGATGCGTATTTGGCGGTTTCAGTACGTTTACCAAATCCAGATAACGAGTAAATATTTGGCTTTTTCAAAGCCTACTGCTCATAAGCATGGAAATTAGCATTTAAATTGAAAAATTGCCCATTAGTCAGCATTAATTAGCTAGCAATAATTAGTCATCTATATTAAAATACTGGTATTCAGCTGCGTCTGTTTAGACTGGAAGCCGACCCCAACATAGTGAGGAAAGGGCAAAGCAGATGAGGCAGCTGAAGTCAGCTGTTTAAAATTCGCTGAAAAAGAAAACAAAGAAATTAGAACCTAAGTACAGACGCCAGCACATCAAGCTACCCGAAACTGTCAAATTTCCCATTCAACTTTGAACCTTAAGCTTTAGCGATAAAGTTGAGAATCTATTAAAGAAATTTGACAGATTGTAGTAGCCAGATGTACTGGCGTCTACACATAATGAGTTCTGAATAATAATATTTTGATATTCCAGAAAACCCATTAGCACATTCCAAGTTTTAAACCCGGAACAGCAGCATCTGTTTTAACGGTTCAACAATTTTTAATGCTTCATTTAATTGTTGAAGATAGTACTCCTCCCGGCCTGATCACTTCGGTCATGAGGGCTGCCAATCTCAACGGATATTAGCCATATTAAAATTTAGGTACTGGCGTATCTACGACGTACTTACAGTTCAAGATTCTACGCAAGAAAATATTATAGTGCACAAGTATTTACGAAGTATGTCAGCAGTACCGCTTGTGACCACGAGACCAACGGGACAGTTTTAAGCATACGGGCCAATGGATATTGTCTCATTGTCTGCAAATAAAAGCATCTCATCAAAAACCCAAAACCTAATCCTTACCCAAACCTAATTAAATCCAGCATAAATTAATGTACTGATGGTGAGTAATATCGTCTGGCGGGTTGCCAGATCTCGTGCTAAATTGACGGCACACCTGCATAGCGGGGCTTATTGTTTTCAGACACGACTTCCAGTCTGCCAGACGGCTAGAATACCAGATTGCCAGATTGTAAATGCTAATTTAGTGGTTTGGGTTCAGACTTGGACAAAGCATGCCAGATATAGATTAGTAGCTGAACTCTTATTTCATCAAATCTATACATACACAAATGGTTTCTTAAGAACATTGGACATCCGTTATTGTGTGTCCGTTCACCGCTGAACGGACACACAATAACGGATGTCCAAATACAGGATGATTTTTGACACCTGAAGGGGTAACGGCTTGTGGCTAAGAAATAACAGCCGCACGGTTCGATCGATCAGGTTAAGCTACGCTTGCCGCGGTTGTTCCGTGGATGGGGGACCATCTTTAGGTACATACTAAGACCCCTCCGTGTCTCGGAAAGCTCGTTAAGCCGTTGGTCCCGGCTGACATTCATGGATGTTTGACAGTCGTTACGGGTCGTCAGAAGCCCAAAAGTCTGACAACCAGTCTTACCCAGGGGTATCGTATTACCCAACAACTGGGTTTTGGAAGGCAGATAGGCAGTCGATCCATGTAAAATACTGGTATTCAGATGCATCAGGTTAGACTGGAAGCCGACCCTACATCATTGAGATCGCTGGGCAGAAAATGATGAAGGAAAAAGCGCCAGGGTAGCTCGTGAAATTTAATTTTCCTTAGGTTTTAAGCAATTCACAGGATGTTGATCAAAATATGATTCGCGACCGTAACCAAAATGACTTTACAGAATTATAATCATTAAAATCATCAATCCAGAATTTACTTACAGCGAAAGAATATTAATAAATGATGATAAATGATTTTATTTCTGTAAGTAGGTTTGCACAAACACTTTTACACGTCAATCATATTGAGAAAACTAGATGGGGTCGGCTATTAACAATGTTTCAAAACAATCTCCATTAAATACAAATTAATATTCAATTGTTGACCCAAAAACAACGATTATTATAAAGCCTGTTACAGAAAGTTATGGCAAACAAATTTCCCTTTAATATTAAAACGATAAACATAAAATATTGTTAACAAAACGTAAATTCCTTCATCCATTTGTTACTGATGTAAGGGTGAGGTCTCACCGCTAGCACAGCGTGGTATCCGGACGTTGACCATTACTTCGTGACGGTCTGGAGGCTTATGATTCGAATTCTCGAGCACCAGCTTATGTTTTCGAACCATACAAAGAGAATTTAATAATAATAATAATAAGACTTTTCAATTTCAAATAAACCACTTAACACTTTAAAACCAATATTTGTACAGTCTGAAATCAACACGCTGTGAATAAGCGTGCTTTCACATCGTCCCGGATCATTCCTTCCCTGTATAAAAAGAATGCAGTACTTAGTACAGCTAAATCTATTTATTTAGGATGTCCAACAAACGATATAATGACATCAATCAATATTATCTTTTGTATGTCAAATCCAACTACCGTAGTTCCAGAGATTAGCGCATTCAAACAAACAAACTCGCGGGTTTTTTTTACATATTTAACCTATACTAATACATATAACGCTCTTCAGCTTTACATTTAAACCATACTAATATAATAACGCTCTTCAGCTTTACAAACACGCTAATCGCTCACAAACAGACCAGCACAAAACCGGCAAAAATGTATATTTTCTGCTCAATTATTCGGCGGGCGTCGTCACGCGAAATCATTAATTCAAGGGCCCCTACCCTTGCTGAAAAATTTGTCAAATGCAAATCGACCTCTCAACTGTTTGGCCAGTGAACCGACGACGCGACGCCCCTGCGTTTATGGGGTGATGTTTATAAATTGTTTATCCTTTATCCTATGGAATAGTAAACAGAAATTAAGTAGGTTTACCACTTTACCACGAAATTCGGAAACTGTTAAGGCGGAACAAAGTTTTGTAAGGGTGGACGTGGAATGTTGTTGAAACATGACTTTACTCTAGAACGAGATTTGAGTATAGATTAGTATGAAATCTGTCACATTTTTACATTATGCAGGCATCCTTTCTCTTAGGTTTTTTTTCCGAGACAATTAGTTAGATACCTCCACTTTGTCTATTCTATTCTATTTTTAATTATGGCAAGTAAAGCCGATGTCGACTATTCTGCCAATGTCAAAAGTGAATTGGAAAAGCAAGTGTGCATTAAGTAAAAAAAAAAAAAAAAATATATAAAATATGATATAGTTGAACTTTGTAGATCTTGTGGGGTTAGTACAGGACTGAAACAAACAAAAAGATAAAATTACATATTATAATATTAGAATTGTTAGAACATTAAAATATACATTATATACCACATCCAAACATAGAATATTTGAAAAAATAAATTATAATTTAATATTATTGTGGCGGATGAATATCATCAGCGCCACAAGCAATTCTGAAGAGGGATACGTTAAAAGGGAGGGGAAATTAATCGGAAGAGGGATCTTAAATTTGGGGAGACGACTGTACAAATCTAGAGGTGGGATGTTGTTAGAGCATTCGAAAAATATGTGATCCAGGGTGCCCTCGTCCAACCCGCACTCGCAGAGAGAGGAGTCACGGACATGGATCTTGTGTAAAAAAACGGGAGTGCAACAAAAACCTAGGCGGATTCTACAAAGAACTGAAATAATAGTTTTCGATACTTTTTTGTGACCGAAAAACCACGGTTTTGGTTTGATGGTCGGTTGTACTGCATAAAAAAAGCCACCTTTTTTCCTGCTGGACATATTCCACTGCTCTTGCCAGGAACGCTGCAGGTTCAGTCTTGGAAGGGACAGTAGGTCGTAGCCCTGGTAGGAATTGTGCGTGAGATCTGACGATAAAGATGAACAAGCATCTTTAGCCAAAGCATCAACACATTCGTTACCCTTAATGCCACAATGGCTAGGTATCCAAACTAACTGAACATCTCTTTGACTATTAGCGCAGGACAAAAGAGAATTTTTAATTTTTAAAATAAGGGAACTGTGCAATTTACTTTTAAACGGATTTTGGACTAAAGCTTGCAAACAACTGAGGGAATCTGTAAAAATGACGGCCTTCTCAATATTAGGATGTGATTCTATAAAAAGACAAGCTTCCAATATAGCCACACACTCACCAGTGAATACAGAAGACTCCTTAGGGCCTTTAAACTGAAGGATAATTTTGGAGCTTTGGTAATAGACCGCAGCGCCAGTGTGACTAACATCGGTTAGTTTCGAAGCATCCGTGAAGAATAATTGAAAACCATTCCATCGCTCGCCCACCACCGCATTGAAAGCCAAATTAGCTGACGGAGAGTTTTTGGATATACCAATATCAAAGGAAATTTTTGGAACATAACTTAAAACTTGATAAGGAAAATTAAAAAGGGGTAATCTGGGAAACTGGACGATCGGGCATTCTAAACTTAAAATTAATCGAAATGATTTTAGGATTAAGGGTATTTCTTTATTTTTCCAGTAATTTGAGCTTCTGCATATGGCATCTAACTCATTCAGTCTGAGTCATAAGAGGATGGGAGGATCTACATATTAGCCTAGACACAAAGCGGGAGGTCAGATATTGCCGCCTAAGGGCCAGAGGAGGTTCAGCACATTCGACCTGCAATGCGTTAACGGGAGAGGACTTCATACAACCTGAGATGATTCGAAGGCACTTGGACTGAACTCTATCCAGCCCAGCCAAAGCACCTTTGTTGCAAGGAATCATTAAAAACGTTCCATAATCTAACACACTGCGAACTAAGGCATTATAAACTAATTTCATGGTGTATGGGTGGGCACCCCACCACACGCCAGCAAGTACTTTTAAAATTGAAATAATTCTTTCAGACTTTTTGATAAGATAATTTATGTGATGTTTGCCAGTTAATTTTGAATCTAAAATAACGCCTAAAAATTTAACTTTTTCACTACAGGAATATTGTGGCCTAAAATGTTTATTGAAATATGAGGAATTAGTCTTTTGCGAGAGAAAATTACCGTCGAACTTTTGGGAGCAGATAGTGACAGCCCATGGCTTAAAAGCCACTGATTCAAAGAATCCAGAGAGAGACACAAAGATGACGCAGCGTCAACTATGGAGGGATCTGTCACATACAGAACAATGTCATCGGCATATTGCAATATCTGACAATTATTGTTTAGGCAGGACCCAATATCAGCCGTATACAAATTGTAGAGTATGGGACTGAGGACATAGCCTTGTGGGAGTCCCTTCCATGTCTGCCTCGCATCGAACTCCTCACCCTGGACTCTCAGAATCAATGAGCGGGACAACAGAAGTTCACATATGCATTGTATCATCTTGGCCGGAAGACTCAGCTGTTGCAGTTTTTGCCTGAGTACGGGAAGAAGAACATTGTCATACGCAGATGAGATGTCAAGAAAAGTGGCAACAACGGATTCATTTTTAGAGTAGGCTAAGCGGATATCCGCAACTAAAATACTAACACTGTCCATTGTGCTTAGTCCTTTCCTAAAACCAAATTGATGATTCGGTAGTAGGTCTCTCGATTCGACTATCCACTCGAGGCGATTTTTGATGAGATGTTCCAGTAATTTGGCTAGGACTGAAGATAGAGCAATTGGCCTAAGGCCATTCGGATCATCTGCATGTTTGCCTGGTTTCAATAAAGGAATAATGATTTGGAACTTCCACTGATCTGGAATCCAACCATGATTATAGCAAAAATTTAATACATTTAAAAAATAGATTTTAGCCTTTTCACCACAATGAGTTATGAACGAATATGGCACACCATCAATACCAGGCGCTGAGTCCCGGACATGTTTGAGTACCACATTCAGTTCCTCTAAAGTGAATGGCGTATCGAAATAATCCTCTGTAACGTTATAAAAGGGCGCGATATGACATTCTGACGAGAGTGGAACATATGATGGTGCTATTTTGTCAAAAAAATGTTCAGCTGTTTCCCTAGCAATCGGAGAAGAGATCGATGGGGAACATCCACGTCTAAACCTGTTGATATTTTTCCAGACGTGTGAAACTGGAGTAGAGGGAGATAAAGAGGTGCAAAACCTAACCCAACCCGTACGTTTCTTCTTGCGAAGAAAACGTTTGGTTCTGGCATTGATACGACAGTAAGCCAACAGATTTTCAGTGCTCATATCTGTATTGTAACACATCTCGGCCTCGTTCCTATCCCTGACTGCCGACGTGCATTCTGGATCCCACCACGGGGGTGAAGGGATTTTATTACGAGCACTGTTTTTTAAAGGAAAGCAGGAATCTGCACTGGAGGTAATTGCTGTTACAAACCCCTCATAACAGCTCTTGGCATGGGAGTGACCAGAAGGATCTGATAAATTTGAATTTAAATTTGGAAGAACATCAATTTTCTCCTCCAATAATGATGCAAATTTTGACCAATCCGGTTTGGACAGGTTATATTTCAAAAGTGGAGGGGAAGTTTTTTCTAAGTAAGACTTATTAACCAAAGATGTGACTATAGGGTAGTGATCACTGCCATGCGACAAGGTTGTGCATTCCCAGTGAGTCGATGCTGCTAGCTCAACCGAACAAAATGTAAGGTCTACACAACTCTTTTGATGTCCTGGAGGAGTTCGTCGTGTTGAGCAACCATTGTTTAAAATGCAGAGGTCCAAGTCATCCAAAACATCAACTAGAGCTACACCAAAGGCATCACAGCGTTCAGACCCCCATCTGTAATGGTGGCAGTTGAAGTCACCCATGACCAGTATCGGACCATGAACACTAGAAAAAATATTTCTTAGAATTATTAAGAAGTCATGGTGAGGATGTGCAATATATATTGAAAACACTGTGATGCCCTCAACCCTCCCTGCGGCAATGCTCATATCACCCGTAAGTGTAGGTAAAGTAAAGGGCAAAAGTGGAACCCGATCATTGACTAAGAGAGCTGACCCTCCGTAGCCATCTGAACGGTCACACCTGAGAGTGTTGAAATGTGGCATGCGGAAGCTAAGACTTGGAGTAAGCCAAGTCTCAGCTATGGAACAAGCCAATGGCTTGTATTTATTTAAAAGGAATATGAGGTCGTGCTTTTTATGCCACACGCTCCTCACATTCCACTGAAGGAATACTTGGCGAGACGCCATTTCTGATGTCTAAAAGAAGAGTTATAAGTTGGTCGGCAACGTTGGACGGTGATTGGGAATTAGAAGTAGAGGAAGAAATAACGATAGGTAAGAGTTTTATAAGTAGTTCAATAATAGAGGAAGTAGTATTATTGGAAGAGACTTTACTATAATTGAGAGCGCAGCCATTAGGCTGTGAAGGTTGGGGGGAACTAGTTATCTGCTGATGAGCAGCTTTGTCATAGGATGGGGAAAGGGGGGCATGGGTCTTAGGTTTTAGGGTTACTGTTTTGCGATAAGATTGAGATAACGGAGTTTTGGTAATATTAGCATAGTTGCGAGAAGCTGTTGGGATTAATTTGCTAGCCTCAGCATAAGGCATGGATTTTTCAGCCATAACAGTCTTAATGGCTTTCTGTCTACCATGCTCGGGGCATGACCTGCTATTAGCGAAGTGATTACCCGAACACAGAATACAGAAGGCCTCGCCCTCAGAAATGTTGCAACCATCACCTGGGTGATCGTGGCCACATTTGCTGCAGCGTGGTTTTGATCTGCATACATTTGCCACATGTCCAAATTTACAACACTTGCGACATTGAATGGTGGGAAATATGTATTGCGCAACAGGAAGGGATGTGTAACAGTAGAAGATCCTCTGGGGTAATACTTGTCCATCGAATGTAATCACACAAGTTTCAGTGGGTTTCCACACATTATCGCCATCTATCTGAACTTTTCTATTAATCCTACGAACTTTAAGGATTTGCCCACATCCTGAAGGCACAGATAGTAAAGTCATAGCCTCATCTTCTGAAATATCAGAGGGAACACCTGTTACTACTCCCATCCTTGTGATGTTAAATGTAGGAATAGAGGCAGTATAACTGTACTTGGGTAACAAAGTGTTAACCAAGAAAGAGTTGGCATCCTGAGGGGAAGCAAACTCTATGGACACACGGTTTCTACCAACCCTATTAACACCACCACGAACTATGTTCGCAATGTTGTTGTTGATTAAAAATTTTCCAAAATTAACGGGATGTAATGTGGTGCCTGAGTTGGGTTGGGTCTCTATACGGGAGACGTGGACAAGGTAAGGAGCCTTATCCATTGCCGAATATTTGGCACGTCCAATTTGGCTTTTCTTTTGTTTGTTTGGGGGGGTAGGAGACAAAATATCTTCGTTGTTGGGACGTTTACGGGAAGATTGGTTGGATTGGGATACATCCATCTCTGTAACACTACAAACAACATCCGCAAATTGCGATAGTGGATTCGGGGAGAAAGGAAATGAAGGACTTGGAATGTCGGGAGGATCAGGATCGGGATCGGGGGGTTTATTTATATCCATCTTGGATAAAACGAAATTAGAATACGACAAACACAATACAAACCTGTTGACAAACACAAAGACAACACACTTATAAATAACAAGTCACAAAAATGTCAACAATCACTAAAAAAAACACAAAAAATCCTAACCACACGTGCTAACCAAGAACACCGTGGCGAGAATCCCTCCACTTTGTCAATTTGCCGTCTTATAGCCATTTAATACAACTGTCAAATAATGACAGTTGTGATTTCAATACAGTATGGCATTATCGACGCGCAAATTGTAACCATGATTCTAAACATTGTAAAAATTTTAATCAGTTATTTTGAAAAAAGAAGGCTGTTCCATAAAGGAGGTAGGTAAGTACCAAACGAAAAGTCCGCTGTCACAACCAAATATCATAACTTCTCATATCATATCATAGCATATCATATCTTCTTCTTGTTCTTGTCTTCATATATTGCTAACTATTTTTTACATGGATTCCCGCAATTCGTATTTATTTACCATTTACCTACTTAATATTTAGAGAAAATGACGAATGAACGATGACGATAAATGATGGAGGCATCGCTAAAGATTATGACACAAAGACTAAGTTATGGAAAAGCACCGGAATGTTTTCGTTAATAAGGATTTTAATTATATTTAAATACTTCAGATGAAACCAATATTAAAAGTAACGTCATCCGTGACGGCGGGCGCCACAAAACCTAATAGGTATATTATGTTCCATGCACAGAATAAATGCAATAAGTACGTCACAATAAAAACTATTTCTTTTTTATCAGTCCATTTTTCTTTAGATGCTTAAAATGTATTCCAAAATAATAATTTAAATTAATACGACGCAACGCATGACCTAAAGATTTTTTGACACACATAAAAATATGCCTAATATTATAGTAAATAGGTGTCGGTAAGTACTTACAAATTAATCTTCTTTATTTAAATGTTTGTTGGCAGGTATGTACCTATATTTTTTACGTAGTAGCAATATTCGGAAATGACAATGACAGTGACTTATGAGAAAATACGTACAAAAGTAAATAAAAATACTTTTATTATTGATGTCCGAAATCCGGGAATCTTTTTCATAACAAAAACGTAAATCTAATTTGAAAAATAGGAGTATTTTATGGACTACATTTGGTTGTGGTCCGCTCCCTCGCAAATTTACTAATTTCCCGGTCCCATGGCATCCTCCTTTTGACCGCGTAGGTATTGTAGTTTTCTATAAAACAGCAGATTATTATTTTAACCGACGAACAATTCTAGTAGGTCTAGAATCATATATCATGTGTGTCTCATATAGTGTATGCCATTAGAAGTACTGTTTGTTTTATTTTACTTTGTTACCTATATACAAGGTTATTGGTAAATCATTTACAACCTCTTAAGACGTCATGGTACTCATCGTTATGAACAACTTTTACTATGGACCAAAACATAATCGCGATAAAAAAAAATACAGCTGCTCCCTACATTTTGACGAGTTATACGAACATAAATGTAGGGAACAGCTGATTTTTTTTCGCGATTTCAGGTTTGGTCCCGTAGTAAAAGTTCATAATGATGAGTACAATGACCTCTTAAGAGGTTGTTAATATTTTACCAATAACCCTGTATAATAGGACGAATAAATTGATCTGACTTGGTTTACATACGTCCTTTTCGGGTAACCATTGAAAATCAGCGCTGTGCTGTGGTCCTCTATAGCACAGCATCATGCTGAGTGGAAGCCTTCTTGTCACAGTCATGACGTCAATTTGTTTCCCTGACTTTCCCGTGTTAAATAGTTTGTTGTTGAACATCAGACCAAGTAAATGATATTTAATAAAATTGGCATAATTTTAACATCAGCTTGCAACTTTTCCACTTCAGTCGAAACGTCTTTTCTGGATGAAAAGGACAAACAAACGATTCAATTACACCAAACGAATGTCGATCAATCTATAGTGAACCTGTCGAAATGGATTTCGCCTCTTAGTGTCTAAACACACTATGCCGAAGATACGCAACCGAAGTTCCGCGGTTGATTTTACACTCCGACGTATTCGGTTGATATGACTATAAGTGCCGAACTTACGCGGCAGAAAATCAGTTGCGCACACGCGGACGTGGGGTGCGGCGGGTGTGTCTGCCTAAGGTGTGCTCTACAGTGTAGAGCACACCTTATAGGTACGCGACCGAAGTTCGGTTCGATTGCCGAAGAAGATTCGGGGCGGGGAGCAGCGGGAGGCAGACACACCCGCCGCACCCCACGTCCGCGTGTGTCTACAGAATACGTTGAATTCTGTAGAGTCTACAGAATACGTTGCCGCCGAATTGCCGTTGAACTTACGCCCGACCGAAGTTCGGCTGTACGCTATACCGCAACGTAATTTCGGCGTAATGTCAGTAATTCAAATAATAAATCAAAAATATTCAACAAAACACCTATTGACATTCTGAGCACTAAGGAACTTCCAGTGTTTAAAAATAAACTACGTAAATGTTTAATTGAGAAAGCTTACTACACGATGCAAGATTTCTCGAATCATTGATTGAATTGTTGACGACGACGTATTAATTTGACTGTATATTGATATTTTGACATTTATAATAACTAAATTTGACATGTAAAATAATTTTAAATGTAATGCCACTTCATAATTATTGTATACCTATTAGGCAGGACATATTGGAACTTGAATTATTGTTTAGACCTGTAACTAACATATGCCCACAATAAAATATTTTGAATTTGAATTTGAATAGCATTGCAGGCGTAATCATGCCGAACTTCGATCGCGTACCTTCGGCATAGTGTGTTTAGACACTAAGTGCACTTTTTACCCAAACGAAAACAGCATCCAAAAATAGCAATAAAAACCAAACATAAAAGGCATGTACTTAATCCAAAACAACAAACAGCCACTCCCAAGACTGCCAACCGTTTTCCTTTAAACAGCCATGTAAGAGTATACCAACCACATCAAAAGTATGAACCACTGTGATATTATGTTAGAATCAAATAAGACGCGACCGCTGTCTGTTCAACATCGTAATGATCAAAGAATCGCTTCTGCGTTTATTGCTGCACTGAAGTTTGAGTGCTGTGTGATCTAATGTTGGGCAAAGATTATGGTACAGATGCGACACATTTATAAAATAACCTCCTTTTTTAAGTCGGTAAAAAAACAGTGGCACTCTGGGAGTGCCGACAGAAGTGAAAACAAAACAGTGGTGCTATTCTGTCAAAATCTCACCGTGAAAACTTAGGTGAAGTGAGCGTGGAGTGAGCTGTCAATAGTGTCAATTCCTAGCAAAAACAAACTCACTTTACCTACGTTTCACGGTGAGATTTTCACAGAATCGACCGGCAGTTACGTACTTTGCCATCACTCACTCACATATCGGATATACATTAAAACCGAGTACGTCCCGAGGACTGCCGAACACATCCGAAGCGGATATTTTTTTAATTCTCTTATAAACAAAACACGCGCGGTGTCGCTTACGGTAACAGTGGCGCGAGTTCAATGGTTTTTTGACGTGACAACGTCTAATAAATCGATGAAGCTGGTTGCACTCACGAAAAAACATGACTCATGTAGCGTTACCTCGCGGCCTCGCTCTGTAGCGTTCCATGGCGGCTTGAAGTGCAAGCGAATATTAACAAATGCAATGCAACTATTCCATCAGTATTTTCTTATGACGTTGTCACGTTCAACTATCGTCAGTAAACCGACTTTACAGACAACCGATTTTTTTCCATTTCAAAAAATGCCCAACGCGCTTGGAGTTTTCACTTCCAAATGAAAATTGATTATTTGCATAAAATGTGGTAGGTAAAAGATGTTACGTAAAATTTCAGTGCAAAGACACATTCCGCCATTTAGTGATGGCATGCAAATATTTAACTACAATGGCAAATGCTGAGATTTACTGGTAAACATGATTCAGGCCAGTCTATGTTAAAGATTGCATAAATACATTTTAAATGATACCATACTGAATAACGAAAGAGATTTCGTCGGACAATCCGACGAATATTTTGCCGCGAATATTTCGTTCGTTGACAGCGTGATAGTTGAATTTATCAGCTTCTTTAAACCGGGGGTCCGTCAGCTATCGCCTGAAACAGAACAATCACACTACTGTTTTACGACACTAGTGTTATAATGTAAACCCCGATTTATTAAGACTGTGGTGCCAATTCCCTGGGTCACAAACTAAACTAAATTAAAGTTCAGTACATCTTTTTCTTTCCTTTTCATTATGAAAATAAATTAAAGAAGAAGAATAAATATTATTCATTATGAAGATAAATTTTAGTTTAGTACTGTCAAATTAACTGACACTACTCCTTATACTTAAACGTGATTAAAAACTTGCCTACAAAAATTACGTTGCTTCTTCTGCAGCCAGCCTGCTCTATGTCCACCAAAACATAAAATCCAAAAATACCTTCCACATTCAGTGCATTAAACAAACGGATCATTTACACTAGCCGAATTAAACTCAAACACATTACACACCTACCCGCATTATAAATAAAAATAACTTTTATTTTCTCTGCCCTTCCGCGATGGAAATAGTATGCGGAAGAGAACGTAATGTTTTAACTAGATTTGTTATTGATGTAAGTAGCTTTAATGAAGTGAAAGGAAGATAAATGTTTAGATTTGAATCTATGTAGATTATAATGTAGCATCACGCCTGTCAGAAATCAAGAGATCCGCAGGAGAACCAAGGTAACCGGCATAGCCCGAAGAATTGCCACACATAAGTGGCAGTGGGCAGGGCACATTGCTCGCAGAACAGATGGCCGATGGGGCCGAAAGGGTGTGAGTCTATCTGGCAGGCCCCAACTAAACTTATCAACAGGTGATAGCTTTTCTTATAGACATTATTTTGTACCTAGAGAAAATAAATAAGATATATTTTTTACCTCGACAGTTTTTGATTGAACGACGTTTTTGTGAAGCGTCTAGCTAGCGGGCCTCTTACGATTATTTTTATTGTTATTATATTTTCAGATCGCTGAATAGTGCTCGGAGCTAGAAACTATTATGTAGGTACCTTATAAATCCAAAATGTCAGACGTTAAACAAACGCCCAGCTAGCGGGCCCTTTTTTAAATAGGTACTATTCTTTTATATCATACAATAGTGTTGGGCGCTTGATACTATTATGTACTACCTTACAAATACAAAATTTCGACTTTCTGTAAGCTATACTTCAAAAGATATTCGTTGTTTAAACAAACGTCCAGCCAGCGGGCCCTTTTATACATACTACTCTTTTATCATACAATAGTGTTAGGAGCTTGATACTAGTATGTAACTTACAAATACAAAATTTCGACTTTCTGTAACCTATACTTCAGAAGATATTCCATATTTAAACAATCGTCCAGTTAAAGAAGTGGCGACCGCGTACCGGAAGAAGTAGCGTTGGAAGGCCTCCCACCAGGTGGACCGACAACCTTGTGAAGGCCGCAGGAACTTGTTGGATGCGAGAAGCACAAGACCGGTCGAAGTGGAGGTGCTCCCCCAAGCCCTTCCACTGCCATAAGTGGCCTCTGATCAGCAGCGGACGTGATGTTGAAATGATGATGATGATCACGCCTGTACTCTTGGAAGGGCAGAAGGAGTAAGTGTGTAGCACCTGTTCCACCGCCGAGCCAGGACGTGGAAGCGACTGTATTCCATTTCTTAAATCACTAGCTTCTTCCCGCGACTTTATCCTCGTTTTTTCTTGTTCCCCTGGCTCATCCTATCGCATCGCATCGCCTGCCCGCCCTATTACTTTCTGACTTTTTATTTTTTCAACTCCTTAGCCTATAAGCCTTCCTCAAGAAAAAGGCTATCACATTAAAAAATAATTTTTCAAATGCGACTGGCAGTTCCGGAGATTAACCTACATATAAACTCACAAGCAACCAATCAAATTTTATTCAGTAGCATCCGCTTAGACTGGAAGCTGACCCCAACGTAGTTGGGAAAAGGATGAAGGCTCCTACAAACAGGCGCAACACGCGATACAATCGCGCGCGACACAAAGGCACCGCTCGTTGCGCGACTTGCGGTGTCTTTGTGTCGCGTGTCGTGTCGCGCCTGTTTGAAGGAGCTTTGATGCTGTAACTATATAGCTTCATTTTTCTGACTCACCGATCCCTTGACAGTTCAAAAGTGCCTGTAATTGATTTATTTGGAATAAATTATTTGGCTTTTGAGTTTGATGACTGATCTCAAATTATTCCCTGAATCAGGAAACAAAGTTAAAAAACTGACATCATCTCCCCGTGTGACAAAGAAGGATAAACTGCCGGTACCTACAGCAAGGTACTGTCAGACTACAAATTAACTGGGTGTTGACAACTAATTTGTTAAACAGCTAACAATTAGTGTGACTGAGTCGCGGTCGTGTGCGGAATACGAACTTCCTATTGGACGGTTAATAAGCTTTTTGACTTAAGGCGGATGTGCTACAGTAGCCCGCGAAATTTATGTTTTTTAGGTTTTTTGCAATTTGCAGACAGTGTCAGGTTGTATGTTGATTAAAATATGATTCGCGAGCGGAAAAAATATGGCATTACAAAATTCTAACTATTAAAATCAGCAATACAACTTCTTAAATTAGAATTGGCCTCAAGTATCAAGATTTTTTGAAATAGACATTCAATAGGGTAATAAGAACTTAGAGATTGATGATTTTTATGATTATCATTCTATAAATAAATATTAGTTAAGGCTGCGAATTATATTTAGATCCTGACACTAATCTTTAATTGCAAAAAAAATTTTAAGACTTCGTAAGAAAATTTTAATTTAGGAGGTACCCTTATAACGCTTTCGTCTTAAGATTCTGCTGTTTCTATGACTCATTTATAGAAGGAAATTATTTGTCTACACTTTTCTGGGTGTTACTATATTTTTAGAAGAAGAGCCTGTTTTGAGTTGTTGGTTGAAAAACAAAGTGGTGGCCTACCCGATGATAAGTGGTCACCAACGCCTATAAATATTTGCTATATCTGAGGCGTCGTATTGCCTTCCCGAAGACAAAGAAAGAAATTTCCGGTAAACATGACGCAGAGAAAGAACACCAACACAAAAATAACACGTTGGGGGAAAATTTGCGTCACGCACAAAACGGCTATCGCTCAGCATAATGCTATGGTGACGTCTACCGGTGCGGTATAGGAAGATATATAAATAACACAGTATAAAATAAATTAAGTACACAATATCTACTTCTAAATGTTTATATAAACATAATAATTATCTATAAAATACTAAAATTCCGGACAACACTCGTGCACCGCCAGAAGCTGAAATGCCTAAAGAAACTCCATAGACACTCTTTTAAATTAAATCAGTCGACTAATATAACTTTCTAAGGTTGTTCATCTGACTTTTGGGTACCTGTAAGATATAAGATGACTCTCTGGGAACCTCACAGTACTTTATCTAAGTTAAACCACTCCCCTGCATGAACTTGGATCTAGAATAATATTAATTTGGTCTGAACTTAATCTGGAATATTCAGGCAGATAAAGTTGCTCTCAACTTATAAAACAATATCTAAAGATGAATACTTTAAAGTTTAGCTCAGTTCAGTATTACCCGTCAAGTATTCCAAATAAAATGGCTGAGTACACAGTACGCAGTGAATCATATTTATTTTGGTTTTTAAATATTAATTTTCTCAGTTTAGTACCTGCAGTGCGATTCTGTAACCATCTCACCATGAAAACTTGGGTGAAGTGAGCGTGGATTGAGCTGTCAATAGTGTCAATTCCTAGCAAAAACAAATTCACTTCACCTAAGTTTTCACGGTGAGATTTTACAGAATCGACCGGCTGGTATTTTCAGAATCTCACGGGTGTGAAACAAGGTGAGATTCTACTATTCTTGTTATTATTTAAAAAAAAGTAAATTGCTCTGTCAGTAAAATTATTATCCAAGTCTAGTTGTAAATAAATTCTTACTATGAGGCAAGTGTTTTTAATAATTACCTATTTAATATTTGTAATTCTTACATGGCAGCTTTTTGTAGTGTTAAGTAATATTTATTTGGATAAATTTAGTGCATTCAAACTATAGAATATTTGTTTCGGGATAACACATGTTGTTGATATTACTATTGGAACTAAAGTGACTCTATTCATTTTCCAAACTCTGGTAATTTCTCTTGTAATTCCGTATTATTATTGGTAGATGGGCATGTGAAGATGAAGGATGAAACGTACGTGAGAGTGATGAATACAAATATGATGGATGGAGGGGTGATCAGACCAAAGAAAAGATTAATAGATTGTATGGGGTAATGAATTATTGTAGGAATAGGGTTACCTATATGTATATTTGGTATGTATTTATTTATGTATCTATTATACAGAATTATATATATCTATTATAGTATATTGTGTTGCACCATTGACAACCCCATTTTTTTTATATCCACGCAATCACTGTCCATTCCAAGGTTGCCTGGAAGAGATCGCAGAAAGCGATAAGGCCGCCCATTGTATGTTTTGTATTCATAATCGTATTTTTTTGTCATGTATTTTCTGGTGTACAATAAAGTATATAAATAAATACTAATGTGGGAGTTCAAATTACATATAAAAGTTAGTAATCTACTGGAAGCTTGATAGTCTCTAATTTCAGTGCGTAACCAGAACCTCCAGAATTAACAATGCTTTAATTAAGTCTTAAGCACACGCTAAGTAGTCAGCTCTTGCATCCTTTTCTTGCATCCAATTTTGTTGCACATAGCTCGTACCAACGCTAAAGTCTGTCCAAATTGTACAGACTTACACCACTGGTCTGACCTTATACTGGCGACAACCACACTGATTGAAGCGAGACAACTTTTAATTGGTCTTTTGTCGAACAAGTTAAACATTAAAACCGCATATTGTGAACCGTACTCCATTTGTGAGTTTAAAAGTAAGCTGTTCTGGAACTTTAAGACAATTTATGGGATTATGTCCATGGGTAATAAGCCGCTTTAGTGCCTATGGATTTCTCCTCAGAAGACTTTTACCTCATCATTACCCAGCATCAGGACCGTTTAGATCAGGGGTGGCCAACTTGGCTAGACCCAAGATCTACTGTTCACTGACGACACCCTGTGCGATCTACCAATTACATACTTCTTGAAATCTTAAATGAAACAGCATAGTTCATTCAGTACATAATTATGTAGTATTTTTTATTTTATTAAGAGGGAAAATATAACTCGTAGCCACTCGTAACTTCGCTAGTCTGTCGTCAACTGACTGGCGGATTGACAACCGCCCGGGCCTATTCCCGCGTCCCACACGGTTCCCGCTTATTGTTATCGCGCACCGAAAACAAAAAGAGAGCTATACTGCATAGAAGAGAGCCTCATTCCAATAAGGTTGATGTTGAGTTGCTGCTATCGAGGTAAAATAGCTGTGAACGGATCGTACCTAGCAGTGTATGTTTTCGTTAATCAATTTAGCAAACATAGATAGAGCACGATTGTCAAAAATCGGTCTGTAATCGACAACGATCAAAACGATCTATAGAAAAAATATGACGATCGTGTGGGTGTAGGAAAGTCCATAAATACCGTATCGACATAGGTTACATAAAAACTCTTTTTCATGGCAAAAATAATATAGGTTAAGCTCCCTTCTCCCCACATACTACTAATAAAATCATGTCAAATTGAAAGTCTTTCTTTATTGAACCATTTTACCCACAACGTAACCCCTAAACTGGGAAACGTTAATATCGTAAAATTTTACGCGCGTACTAAATTTTTGAAGTTTTTTTATAGAATGTCTAGCTTCTGCCCGTGACTTCGTTCGCGTGAAATTTCTTATTCCCCTGATCCACCGCGTCGCATCGCATCGCCTGGTGCGCTATTATTTCGTTTTCGCATAGCGTTTTTTCTGACTTTTTATCTATTATCTCGGCTCCTACCCATTAAGTATCTCCTCCTTCCCATCACGCTAGGACCCTAGCTAAAGTCAAAGCGTTTATTTTAAACTAGCTTCCGCCCGCGGCTTCACCCGCGAGGTATGTCGATAAAAACTATCCTATGTCCTTACCCGGGATGCAATCTATCTCTCTGCCAAATTATATCTAAATCAGTTCAGTGGTTTAGGCGTGAAAAGGTAACATACAGACAGACAGACAGAGTTATATTAGTGTATAGAGTATATATACGTATTAGTATGGATAGGCACATAAAAGGCACTTTAGAACGTCAAAATTATAATAAAATAGTATTGATTCTAGTCGCCCTTTGCAAAAGTTAGTTTCCGTATGGAGGGGAATGGACAAGAAACTCCAGCGTTAGGTACTCTTTTAAAATATTTTGCATACTTACATTAATATAATTAATAACATAATAATAAATGAAGACGATGCACCTAAAATAAAATTATTATACTACAATAGGTAAAAGAATTAAAAATGAAACCATGCCATATAAATTAATTATGTGATAGATATGGTGCTCACATATATAAAATTTACAAACATTACAAAAGTAAAAGATTTTCATTCAAAAAAATTAACAAGTAAATAAGTCTGGGTGTGATTTAAAGTAAATACAAAATGTAAATCAACGTCAAAAAAGAATAAATGACCTTCCTCAAGGATTAGGCAATCAAATACAAAAAAAAAAAAAAAAAACCGACTGGTAGTTCCAGAGATTACCACGTACAAACAAACAAGCATACAAACTCTCAGCTTTATTATTAATATAGAAAAATATGTCGTAACGTGTCAAGATTATAAGGACACTTACTTCGAGGCGGGAGATAAATCAAAATTAGTTTTTCGTGATTTGATGTTGGTATTAAAAATGTAAGTTGGCTTTTTTATGTAATATGTTGAAAGCAGATAGGTCAGATAGGCAGTCGCTCCATGTAAAATACTGGTATTCAGCTGCATCTGGTTAGACTGGAAGCCGACCCCAACATAGTTGGCAGATGATGATGAGATTGAAAGCCAGGCAGGTGATGGCTTTCGATTATGTTTAGTTAGATTGAAAACTTACCAAATCACAGTAAGATGTAATAAAGAGAGTTTATTAAACAAATTGTTTACTAAATAATCAATCCTTAAATTTAAAAAAAATAAAAACCCGACTGCGGTAAAAAACTTAAGTTAAAAAAAACTAAAAAGCTAAAAACAAGCCCATTTTAAATGAAATAAAAGTTGGAAGCAGGCGGGACCCATTTGAAATTGAAAATATAATAAAAATGGTATGGGCCCCGCCTGCTTCCAACTTCTATTTAATTTAAATGAGTTTTTTATTACTTTTTTTTATTTCCGGCTTTTTAGTTTACAAATGTGAAAGATTTCGCAGACGATTTAGTTCTTGGTTATTTTTTTTTATACGATTTGTCAGTTCGAATTACTTTTATACATATAAGTTGTATATATTTTTGTAATCACCTTTTAAAATCCTTTATTTTGATACTCAATAGGTTTTGAGAAAAACAACTTTTTTTGAAGACATTGTATGGCGCCAAAAATCGGCCGTTTTAATTTTTTTTTATTTTGATATACCCGGTGTCACTCTCACAACTAATACGAATCTAACGGCACCTCTCAAGCTGAAATTGATGAAGCCGTTTAAGCTACAGAGCGTGCCAAAGAAATATACATACATACATACACTCGAGAAAACAAAACCCTCCTTCTGGCGCAGTTGTTTAAAAAAAAAACTCTTGCCATTTAGGTACAGACGCCAGCACATCAAGCTACTACAATCTGTCAAATTAATAGATTTTCAACTTTATCACTAAAGCATAAGGTTCAAAGTTGATTGGAAAAAATTGACAGTTTCGGGTAGCTTGATGTGCTGGCGTCTGTACATCTGTTCTTACAGGTGGGACCCAATACAACAATTTTATTGTAGTCACAATCTCCACATGATCTTCACACTCAGAGACGTCACCCAAAAAGTTCTATCTAGTTAGATATAAGTATGAAAATTCGTTATCTCCACTTAGAAGCTCCCCATCTACATGGTGTTTGGTTTTTCCGCTGTGCATACGTATATTTCAACACCATACCGTACAAATTGCGGGGCAGCGGCTCTGACGGTGGGAAAGCTACTAATTAACTGCGGCTCATGGCCTGCAACCCTTATATTAGGGCCAGTGGTCCAGCATGTTGGATTTAAAATTAAAATAAATTTAAATAATTTAATCATTCGTATATTCTATGTAGATTTTTCTAATCTGTCAAAATTACGCCGTAATATTAATCAATTAATGTTTTGATTGAATAATTATTGTTGCTTTCGAAGGGAAATAATTATACTTTTTTAGATTCTAAAGGTCATGACGGGAAAAGAGAAATTCCTATTCTTTTCAGAGAACGAAAGTTATCGACATAGCTCAAAGAATTAGCAAGCTGAAGTGGCAGTGGGCCGGCCATATCTCGCGAAGAACCGACAACCGCTGGGGTAAACGAGTTCTTGAGTGGAGACCGCGACTCGTCAAACGTAGTGTAGGACGCCCTCCGGCCAGGTGGGATGACGATCTGCGAAAGACTGCAGGCAGATGCTGGATGCGTCAAGCTGAAGACAGGGCGCTATGGCGCTCATTAGGGGAGGCCTATGTCCAGCAGTGGACTGCTATAGGCGGATGATGATGATGATGAGATTCTAAAGTGGGTCCTTTTCTCTGCTGAGTCAGTGCGCAATGAATGATGTTTTGACTAGCTGTTGCCAGCTTTGATAAAATATGCTGTTCCATAGGTACATTTCGATCGCGTAGGTATTGCATTTTGCTATGAAACAGCTGATTTTTTTGTGATAACCGACGAAAAAAGTCGACGCTAGGGTTCTGGAATCAATGTGCTGAATTCATGGTTTCGGTTTGCGCGTCGACGTCCCTGAATTTGAATATTTTATAGATTAAGTTTTAGTTATAAAGACTGTTTACTGACGGTCCGCCATTTGCCAATGCCATGGGCCAATTCTTGTAATTTAAAACGTTCAAAATCTAGTCAAAAACTTGTCAAATATGTAGGGAAATTAGGACTAATTTTGTAAGGTTGAGAGACCTAATCTGCATTAGCAATTTATTTGCCAAAAATGTAAAAAAATATGAATTTATGGAAAAATAACTTTAAATCCTACACAATAAAATTTACGCTACAACAACTTTTTCAATAGCGCTAGTCGCTGTGAAATCCACTTAATTACCATTAAAATAAAGTTGATATTTGTTTAAATTGAAATAATATTAATTTGAAACATAAGTTTGAATGTACTTTAGATTAGAATGCGTACGTTCTTAAAATTACAAAATTGCCCCTCTGGTGTAGTATGTAAAGAAAACCTTTTTCTCAACGATATTTCATATAGAGCTTTTGGATTTAGGCATTTTAAACGCGTCTCTAAAAGCCCCAAATCACATACATCGTGAATTTAATTGTTTACGTACCTAAGTGTTGAATTTTGTTCAAAATTACATCTTCACACGACACGGCACGGACCGCGAATGTTTGTCATATTATTTAAATTAAGGAATGCAATATAAGTACGTTACATTTGCTCCATTTAATGGCGCTGAGGTAAAATAAAAGGTATTTTATTAACCGACTTCAAAAAAGGAGGAGGTTCTCAAATCGGATGTTTATATATTTTCTTTTTTTTTATGTATGTTCGGGCATAACTCCTTCGTTTATAGATGGATTTGATAATTTTTTTTTTGTAACTTTTGTAATACAAAATTTATTACAAAAGTTTCAGGTTTGATCCCATAGTAAAAGTTGTTCATAATGATGAGTACAATGACCTCTTAAGAGGTTGTTAATGTTTTAAGATTTTTGTTTTCGTGAAATTTTCTCATGTTTAAATCGTTATTCTGCTATTCGGGGCGGAGGCAAAACCTACAAATTCAACATCATAAAAATTGGTCCACCCGTTCTTGAGTTATAAATTGTGAATATGTATTTGTAATTAACCCGACTTTGTTTTATTTAAAAAAATAGATAGATGATCAAAATAGGAGTTATTCCGGTATTTCCGGTTGGTTATTGCGCAATACAGTTTGCAGTTCAAATCAGATTATAATTTTACGAACAAGTTAATCACACTAGCAAATCACACACTGTAGGTACACGATACAACCATATACGAAATGCGAGACAGTTCCTGAGCACATGTTGTCGGTACGATGTCCAATGGTCAATTTCCCTGCCGCTTTTTTTTTGGGGAATTGTCTCTGCTTAACCAGAATTGGTGTTTCCTGCCGCTTCACTGCTCACTCTTTTATACTGGTAGCAAAACAAGTCGTGTGTAAACAAGTAGTGTGTGACGATGGAAGAAGTCGAGTGATGTACTTGTCGATGCATGGCGTGATCGGTGCACGTGTTGTTAACAGCTTAGAGAAATGACGCACGGCGACGCCGCCGTCATCCATACTAATATTATAAACGCGAAAGTGTGTCTGTCTGTATGTTACCTCCTCTTCACGCTTAAACCGCTAAACCGATTTAGTTGAAATTTGGTATAGAGATAGTTTGAGTCCCTGGAAAGGACAGGATAGTTTTTATCCCGATATTCCCACGGGATCGAAACTTACACGGGTGAAACCGCAGGGCGCTGCTAGTATACCTATAAATAAAAAGACAAGACAGAATTGTGTGGGAAAGGGAGAGGGGGGCTTTTGCCCTGCAAGGGGACAGTACAGGCTAGTTAGATTAGAAATAAATAAATATAATTATGACTAATTTGATGTCGGATCATATATCATGTTTGAGAATTATGCACTAAAATTGCATTGTTTTAAGCGCCATAAAAGTGCTCAGAATTGTACGAAACCCGGCTCGGCCGACGCAGAAAAATTCGCTGAATCCGAATATGATAACTCAATATCGTCCAAAATGTCGCTTCAAACAAATAGCCTTTCTTTCTTTCTTTTTTTCTTTTTTTAAAAAAAAACGTTGCCCCACACTAGGAATTACTCCTGTATCGTGGGTGCGTTTACAAACATTGAAATTCACATACACAAACAGCCAGACCCGGAACAACTACCTGTAGGCAATACAAATATTTGTTCCGTGCGGGAATCGAACCCGCGACACACAGCGCAGCAGTCGATCGCTCAGCCGCTGCGCCAACCGTGTCGTCGAACTTTCACCCCTCGATATAGTTTTTTTTTTTGTAGTTTTATTACATATGTAGAAGGATCAAGCATTGATACCCACGAGCCACGCTTGCTCCCAACATCAATAAAATTTACCTAAGTAAGGGTTTTATCTCGTGATGGCCTCTCATCCATCAACTCAAACTCAAAGCATTTATTTCAAAGAATTACAGCCACTTTTGAATTGTCAAGAGATCGGTCAGTCAGAAAGAAGTATCCAGTTGTTCTTTACAAAGCGTAATAGGTACCTATGGAGAAGAATGGGCAAGAAACTCCACAGAGACTCACATAACATATACATAAGGTTGTGGGTTCAAATCCGAGCAAGCACGTACCGACGTGACTTACCAATGACACACACACATATTGTGGTGGTTCCGTGATAGCCGCTTACGGGTTGTTGGTCGTGGGTTGGAACCCAGACAAGCGCTTTGCGTTGTGTACATAAATCACCACTGCTCTGAAAACTGTGAAGGAAAACATCGTGAGGAAACCGGTATGTCCTAGAACCAAAAATTCGCAGATATGTTACATCTACCAACCCGCACTGGGCCCGCGTGGTGGATTACAGCTGCGTGGTACACTCTTGAAGAGAGGAGGCCTGTGTCCCAGCAGTGGGATAAGCTGAATATGCTAACCAATGACATCTAAAGCTAGACATGTCAAACCATTGATAAGTTTCAATAGTATACTAAAGCCGGCGCCAGACGACCGTAAAACCGAACCAGTCCTAAAGGCGTCCACACACTTATAATTCCAGCTCAGACGCCCACGTTCAGCCTAGCTCAACTCAGCTCCTAAATTACTGTCAACAGGTCTGGCCTAGAATCCCAAAGTATGGCTGAACTAATAACGGTGTGCTATTGTTTCGCCAATAAGGAGACGATTGCCTTAACAAGACTTGAGTTCTATTCAATGGAATTTGCATGTGCTACCTAAATACTAATCATTAGATTTAGATTAGGTACAGACGCCAGCACATCAAGCTACCCGAAACTGTCAAATTTTCCCAATCAACTTTGAACCTTTTGTTTTAGCGATAAAGTTGAAAATCTATTAAAGAAATTTGACAGATTGTAGTAGCTTGATGTGCTGGTGTCTGTACGTAAGAGAAATCAAACTATACTAATACTAGCTGATCAGACAGGCGTTGTCCTGTTTCTTAGAACTCGATCGCAGCGCAGCGACACCTACCGGGTCTAATAGTGAATCTAAACCATCCAGGGACCCACTCCAACAAACACACACACACACACACACACACACAAATCAAAATTGACATCATACGGATAAGAGTAATATTTAAGAAATTATATTTCCTGAGCAGTTATGTAAAACACTACTTATCCCCGTAAGACACATAGCGTGAATATAAGTAAATTAGTAAAAATAAAATCCGTATTGCCTGTAATCTAAATATTATAATAATATATACTTAATCTAAATATGTATTATTATTTACTTTAATTCAATAAATACATAATATTATAAATTATATTTTAAATATTAGAATGTAAAAAGTATCATCATCATCATAATCAGCCTATAATGTTCCCACTGCTGGGACACAGGCCTCCTCTCTGTGAGAGGGAGTGGGCCGTAATCCACCACGCGGGCCCAGTGTGGGTTGGTGGATGTCACATGTCTTCGAATTTTTGGTTTTAGGATATGCCGGTTTCCACACGATGTTTTCCTTCACCGTTTTGAGAGCAGTGGGGAAGAAATAATTTTTACAAAGTAAAGCGCCTGTCTGGGTTCGAACCTACGACCTTACAACTCGTAAGTCGTGTCCGTGACCACTGGGCCACTGCTGCTCTATAAAAAATATAAAAACATTTAAAAGTATAAAAAATAGTAGCCCACCGGTATCGTATAACAATTAGTCCTGTCAGTAATGATGGATCGATCCCAGTACAATGTAGTATGGCACTTCCAATTCCACAAGGCTGTATTTAGAGCAAATTGCTGATGGATTATCCTGACTACAAGGTTGTGTCTATGCAAGTACTCTCCGTTAGCTAGACGAGAACACCCGGAGATAATATGCCTGATTGATTCCCCCGGCCGGTGGCATGCCCGACAGATGTCAATCGTGCCGTCTTTCACAACAAATCTCCGGTAATTGTTCGACATCATAACTTCATCCATAATTGCAAAGACAAAACCTTCGGTTTTTTCCAATGAGGTCACCGAAACACAGCCAGGCTACGGACGCTAGTAAATCTACATCGGGTCCCTGTAGGGCCTAATTTAAATATTATTATTAGGATAGGAGTAATATTTAAGTACTATATTTCATGAGCATTTATGTATAACTCTACTCATCCCAGTAAGAGTACATAGCGTGAATATAGGTAACTAAATAAACATAAAATCCGTATCGCCTGTAATATAAATAATTATCTATTGTTATTAGGACAATAACAATGATTTGAGTTCATAATAATAAAGTCATTACATTGTAATGGATAACGTGTTTCGTTCCAGTATTTAATTAGGCGATTTGAATGAGTAATGAGTATAATACGTGTTATCTATAAATAACCACAGTACATACAACACTATACTCACATAACACGAAATATATTCTGAATCTATTATAATTCAATTAACATTGTCATAAAAGAAATAAAATAGGTTTATTTCTCACAGAAACCCAGCTACAAACACATAATTACTCTAATAATGAAGAAAAATAAAAACGAAATTAATAAATCTATTATTATTATACTGTTCAAGTAAATTTAAAAGAAATGAATATGTACTGATTTTTTTGGCGCGTGACTTAAATTGGAACTAACGTGGCCATCTTATTTTTCAAAAACAATTGCACAACGTCATGGCCAATGTCATTGACGCGTCAAATTTTGGGAATTATAGGATAGATCGCTTCACCGAGACCGCTCACAAAGTAGGTGAACAGTCCTGGGACGACCTATACCATCCAAAAACAATTTCGCCCTATTAGGACATTGCCAAGAGTCACCAAGGCCCAATAATTTCCTTACTCAATAGATTGAGGCACGAAGTCGACTCGAAAAATTCTCCGACCTATACTATCCGTGAGAACGAAACCATACCGCGATTCAGAAAATGGCCTGAATGGTACAACGCCATCTATCGAGCTAGAGGTCAAACTTTTGCGTTTAAGTTTGAATATTGTTTTGTTAAATATTTGACATTTTATGAACAATAGATTAGATAAGTGAAAAATACTTGGAAATAATATTTTAATGTTTCTATTAGCAATGTGATCGTGTTAGAAAGTGAAAGGACGACCGTTGTTCCCTTATAGCTGTGCACGACCAGTTCAGACCATGAAATTCAGTGGATTCAAGATTTTAGAGACATAATAATTACTTTAGGTAAATGTTTTGTAATGTAATTCTATATTTGACAAAGATAACTTTACCTATCTATGCTAATAATAATAATCAAGCTGAAAAGATTGTATGTTTATTTAAACGCGCTAATCTCTGTAACTACCAGTCAGATTTGAAAAATTATTTTTGTCATGCTTAGACCATCAGGAACCAGCTAAAAAAAAAAACGCTAAGCGAAAACCCAGTAATAGTGTGGACTGGGGGTGGACTAAAGTCGCGGGCAGAATCTGGTATTTGATAAACTTACTTATAATTGATATAAGTTCATTGTGCTATAAACAGCCCTTTACCTTGAAGAACACATCAGTATTATATACAACACTATTATACATAACGACTGCCCCATTGATCTAGTGGTCGCATGCACTACCGTTGAACATGAGGTCCTGGGTTCGATTCCCGGGCTTTTCGGGCAAAGGTTTTCCATCCTGAATTTCTCAATAGAATCCCGGAGTTTAGATTTGTGCCCAGTTAATGGCAATAAGCTCGCCCCCCTGTTACATAGGACTTAAGCATAATTGGTGAAATATGGGTGTTCCATAGGTACAGCTCTGGCCAACCCTTCAGGAATACAGGCGTGATGATATAGTTAACGGCTATAACCGTATTTCAAAATTTCTTGGAATGATCAGCGGGTTTGTCCGAAAAGGTTAGGAACACGGGTGGGTTTTAGTCAGTAAGAGTCTGATACTCCCTTCCGCTCCACCCAGAGCGGGAGGGGTCATTTGATGATTTCCCATACTCAAAAAAAGCCATAAAAATTGGTACTTTCTTTACGTACGTCAAACACGGCCAACCGCAGTGTAGAATTTATTATTGTATAGACTTTATGCGGCTGAGATCACGTTGATTTACTGTAAAAAAGACGCGGTGTACAAGCTCTCAAATACTCATAATGTGTGCCATACCCACACGTAAACAAATTTCATCCACAACGCTCTAGTCTATATGGATACGGTTATAGCCGTCTACCGCTCTAGGTAAACGATTTAATTTTCCGTGATAATGTTGGTACGGCACGGCACGGTTGGTTGTGACAGTATTGTGATTTTGTATAAAAAATTCTAGCTTCTTTCCCTAATAAAGGACCGCGCCGGAAAGTGTTAAAAAAACAAATTGCAATTCTCACTTATCACTAAACTTTTTACATGAACAATTTATTTCTACTTCCAATACAGTTCAAACAAAAAATATCATCGCACATCACAGACCCAAATCGAAACCTTAGTTAAACAATGACCCCGATTTTTCCCAAATCAAATTCCCCTCCTTCCCCAATACATAGGATAACAGTAACTTATTTCATTACCGGTGACTTCCGTAGGGGTCCTGAGTTTGGGGTCTTTTTCGCTCGTTATCTACAGTTAGTTACCAAGTTATGATTATGTAATAGTTAAGCAAGTAAACATCGATAAGTTGAACTAAGGGCAAAGAGATGACGTTAGGTTAATCTTAGATTAGCTGCAAATTAAGTTTAAAAATTTTCTAATATTTATTCTGTATTTTACAAATTTTTTTTATTAGTTTTTATTTAGCAGTGGTAGCTCAGGGGAAACGGCGGGGGTCTTACGATTTGTAGGTCCTGGATTCGAACTTCGAAACCAGACAGGCGCTTTTCTTTGTGTAAGTTATTTCATCGCCACTGCTCTCAAAACGGTGAAGGAAAACATCGTGAGGAAACCGGCAGTTCCTAGAACCAATATAATTATACTTAACATCTACCAACCCGCACCGGGCCCGCGGCCCACACCCTATAACAGAGAGGAGGCTTGTGTACCAGCAGTGGGAACATTATAAACTGATTGTGTGTGTGTGTATGTGAGTGACTGTCAGAATATCAGAATCGATGGGCTGATTAAAATTTTCAACGTGTTCTCCTGCGGATCTCCTCATTTCTGATTCGATCACGCAGGGAAACTCCAAGTATAGCCCTCTCCATTGCACTTTGGGTGACTTTTAACCTTCCAGACCACGTTTCAGTGCCATATGTCATCACTGGTAACACAAATTAAGAAATTAACGGAATATAATAGAAGATTCTGAAGACTTTGAAGTACCTTTTCCTTCTACAAGTCTCTGTGAATAAAACGCGTCTTTTAAACCTTAATATTAGGTAATCACGTTTACTTTATACTGATGAGTTCATTGTATATTATAACACCTAATTTTGAAGTCTTTAAGGCTATGTTTTCAACGTCTCTCTTTGTCTGATGAATTAATAATTATACAGCTTATAATATTTTCGGTATGTAGACGCTGTCAAATGCCAATGTTTTTTCCTTGGATAAAAATTATCTGACTATTGAAAACTCAGTGCTAATAGAAATAGTAATTTACTATAAGTACTTAAATTATTTTAGTATATTCTGCGAACAGAATGTTTTGAAAATTATCTCCACACATATCGATGTTCTTTTGCATGAGAACGTACTAGACAGGTTAGTTTAAGCATATTCAGCGAACAGAAATTTTGAATATTTTATCCACACCTTTATCGATTTTCTCCTGTTCTTCTGTTTATCTCTCCTGTTCTCCTCTCATATTTCTCATAACAGACACCAGTCTAGCCTGCACCTCTACATCTGCCTGTCCGTACTTAGCTAAGCACTTATAACTCGGGAAGCAATCATCCAATGTAAAGCGTTTCCTAAGAAAGCAGTTATGAAAATCTATAATTTTCTTTAGTATTTGACACGAAATTTGAAGATTTAGTTTTCAACTTTGACTCATAAAATTACCTTGCACGACCAACTTCATTGAATCTTAATAAAACAGAGACTTAATATGTCAGTCTTGTCAGATTTGTCAGAGTTGTCTAACCTAACTTAATATGTTTTATTAAGATTCGATGAAGATGGTCGTGCAAGGTAATTTTATGAGTCAAAGTTGACATCTTCAAATTTCGAATTAGGTCTCTATAATTCTAAAAGTGCCATGTATTTGGACAACCCTTATTGTGTGAGCTTTCACCGTTTTCTTAGGAAACCAAAGCTTTAGTATATTTTTATTTTATATATGGAAATCCTCACTGTTGGCATAGCTACGTTACACGTGACCCAAGCCGCGGGGCACAGTTAATACAACGTATACCTACTACAAAGAAGTAAGAACGCCTTCTACGCCTAAACTTCAAGAGAGGCATGAAAAGTACCAGTTGAATCACAAATCTCTTTGAATAGTGCCTCGCGGGGCAAAAGTGTCGGATTCACACTCGGATTAAACTCGTCTGTACATGTCTGAGTACAGACGAGTATAATCTTGGGAGCTTGTGGTTATGTAATAACAGTCGCACAGGTCGATCGATCAGGTTAAGCTACGCTTGCCGCGGTTTGTCGGTGGATGGGACCATCCTTACATACCGAGACCCCATCGTACATCGTGTATCGTTTTTTTGTAATGTAACTTCAAAACGGCTTTCGGATTTTTTCCTTTACTTGTGCTACAGATATTCTATTTCACGAATTCCGTTCGGCTTTGATTGTAGTAGTGACGTATCCCGACAAGCGCGCTCCCACAGCGGCTGCCCCTTGCTGCCGTCGCATGAGGCTATTTCCGCGAATGTGTACCGTTTTCCTTCACTCATTGTTGAGTCTCTGTTGATCACAATGTGCATGTGCACGATTGACAACATTCATAGCCAAACGGAATTCGTGACATAGAACATCTGTACATGACATTGCTTCTTGCCACATGATTCTAGGTCAGCGGTCAACGGAACAAATTGACTGCGTTGACTAGAAGTTTGATTTTTTAATTGCTTCAAAGGATTGCAGCCCTGTGTATTTGATATTAATTTCAACTTGATGACTTCACGCGTTCCATTCCGTTCTTTCGTTTATACTGGTATTCAGCTGCACCCGGTTAGACTGGAAGCCGACCCCAACATAGTTGGGAAAAGGCTAGGCAGATGATGATGAGCTCCAGGCGTTCCTGAGAAAAAGAGTCTTGACAGACAGACGAACAAAAAAGTGATCTTATAGGGTTCCGTTTTTCCTTTTGAGATACGGTACCCTAAAAACACAAAAATATATATTTTCTCTTACAGTTTATGTGCATACAAATTGGAGTAAACGAAAACAACAAGTTTGCGACATAAACTAGGGCAATATAGAAAAACAGGAGATTGTTTTGTACAAACTTCCAAGACTTTCGTAATTATGTCCAATTTTTATTATTCCCTTCACATGGAGTTACCCTTTGTTAGCCTACGAACTCAGGAAAATAGCGTGCAAATATAAAATACTTCGAAAAATGGTAATGAGCGTGTCACGTAGAGGTAGGTACTAGGTATACAGGGCTTTGCCTGCCACTTCGGAGCATACAGGCGTGAACTTATGACACACTAGCTGCGCCCCGCGGTTTTACCCGCATAAGTAACGATCCTGTGAGAATATCGGGATAAAAAGTAGCCTATATGTTAATCCAGGGTGTCAGCTACCTCCATACAAAATGTTATCAAAATTCGTTTGAGCGTGAAGAAGTAACAAACATATAAGTCACTCACAAACTGTCGCCTTTATAATATTAGTGTAATTTATATTATTTAGGTAGGGAATAGAGAGGGGCCCGTAGCTAAATAATAGCAGCCGCACAGGTCGATCGATCAGGTTAAGCTACGCTTGCCGCGGTTGGTCTGTGGATGGGTGACCATCTTTACATACCAAGACCCCTCCGTGTCTCGGAAAGTACGTTAAACCGTTGGTTCCGGCTGTCATTCGCGAATCTTTGACAATTGTTATGGGTATATAGTCAGAAGCCCGAAAGTCTGACAACCAGTCTTACCAAGGGGTATCGTATTACCCAGTTACTGGGTTGTGGAGGTCAGGTAGGCAGCCGCTCCATGTAAAATACTGGTATGTAGCTGCATCCGGTTAGATTGGAAGCTGACCCCAACATAGTTGGGAAAAGGCAAGGCAGATGATGAGAGTACCTGTCGTTTGCCCAATCGTCCATCTTGTGTATGTAGGTAATGGTGACGCTGTCTGTAGTGTACGTGCTAAATATTTGTTCAGTATATTCAGTAGTTGTCAGAAGTAATTACTACATTTATATTCGGCTTTCGGTTAGCGATATTCAAGTGGCTTATTGAAAAAAAAAAAATCTAATCTGTGAATGAGTATTTAGACTTTAAAGATTCACACTGACACATTACTGTCTAATTCGACAAGTACTTGACAATTAAATTTAATAACTATGATTTATGTACTTACATACCTACTTACCAATTTTGTTAGCTTCATTTATTTAATTCAAGTAAATAATTATTTTGCATTCTAGTTTTAGCGAATTATTTTAGAAACTGTTAAAAAACCCGACTATCTGTAATGTACTACAATTCTTGCAAATAATGATTTCATTTCATTTCATTCCGATTGGCAAACTCCATTCGGCATTTACTTTCGCTAAAATGACATGTTGCAGCTGATTTTTACCGCCCGGCTTGGGTTGTTTTCACGAAATCACGAACACACGAACCCATCCGGAATCACTGTCTTCATACCATACCTACAAATATTTGATCCGTGCGGGAATCGAACTCACGACATCTTCACAGAAGACTTATCGCCGCGCTAATCTTGCTACCAGAACCCCAATTGAATAACACACTTTCAATCAGAATCCGACGAATTTTGAAGTAATTGTTAAACCACTGCTTCATATGTTTGAAAAATTCCTCTGCTCGACAACGTAAATCACGCAATGAACGTTATTATCATAATTCTTTCTTTGTCGGCAATTGCACCACACAAAGTATTTATCTTAGCCCATACGTTTACATATGTAAAAGTAACTATTAAGCTAACGACCATCTTCCAAAACTTGACACTTAACCAATTACCGTTAAAGATTTAAACCAACAAACTGTTTTCACAGTTATATTTAACCTAACCAATTAACACCTTGTTAACTGCAGATAAACCAAATGGTTAACGATACAGTTAATTGGTGGCCGACAGATGTATACATCTGTCGGCTTATTTAACTCTAACTGGTATACCAGTTAGAGTTAAATAAGTTATTAGTAGGTATTTTTAAACTTAAAATAATATTATTAGCAATGTGGAGGAGGTAACGTTGGTCTAGTGGTCGCAAGTTCGAATGCTGAGCTTGGTGTCCTAAGTTCAAATTCCCAGGAATTCTTTGAAGAAGGCAGATTTGGATTTATGCCGATTATGGCAATAAGCTCTTTATAACGTGGGACTTAATATTATTGGTAAATTATACGTATGTATACATATTTTTGAAGATGACTTTGAACGTATTCTTGTCGATGTAGACATCTTCTTGTGGCTGACTTTACAGGGGGTCTATTCCCTAATTCCGTCAACGAAGATACGGGCCCGTCCGAAAATAGTTGATTTGTCAAAAGTTGGTAAAGAACATTTTCGAAATGTCTTATTTAAAAAAAGATACTCAACTGGAAATCTCTGTGCCTATGCAAAATTTAAAATCGGTCTAATTTGGCTGTAACACTATTTTTCGAAAATATTCTTAACTAACTTTTTAGAACTTTGTATCCTGCTTATACGTATGAAATTTCATTAAAATCGGTTCATTCATTTCGAAAAACAAGGACTTGAAAGTTTGTATGAAATGCCGTTCGTCGTAAACGCTCTTAAAATGCCGAGAACGTGGGTCTACGCGAGACACAATGGTTTTTTAATTGTTTCTAAAGAATAATGAGAAAAAGAAGGTTAATAAAGAGTATTCTATTCTATAATTACGGTATTCAACCGGTTAAATAAATAAATAAATACGGATCAGGAAACCTCCATAAATTCGGATGTCGTGCGTAAACCTCCAGCTTTGCTAACACCATAGTGAAATGCAGGGATGATGTTATGTTAAGATAATGAGTAAACAACCAATTAATCAGTTTATTTGTGAAGATACAATAATTATTAATGTTTACATTTAAAATAATAATTATTCATTCACAATTCTACCTGAAGCCCATGCAAATAAAACCAAAGTTCGTGGAATTTAAAATAATGCAATTAATTATATACTTAAAATTATAATTTCATTCATGCCGATGAAATTATTGCAAGCACACAATCACTCTTTGAATAATGACTTAATGAGTTACCTGGATCATAAAATAAAAAAGGTAATTAATGTCGAATTAAGGTTCATTACCGCCTACCATGATCAGCCTCTAGCATTCTCACGCTGGGTCAAGGACATGCCGGTTTCCTCTAGATGTTTTCCTTCACCGTTTTAATTAATGTGTGTGTCAATGTCAATTAATGTGTGTTTCTTTTTTTAAATAAGACATTTTCGAAATGTCTTATTTAAAAAAGAGAAATGGAAATCTTTGTTTCTATGGAAAACTTTAAATCGGTGTAATTTGGCTGTAACACTATTTTTCGAAAATTTTCTCAACTAACTTTTTAGACCTTTGTATCATGCTTATGCGTATGAAGTTTCATTAAAATCCATTCATTCATTTCGAAAAATAAGGGCTTGAAAGTTTGTATGAAATGCCGTACGGCGTAAACGCTCTTAACACTTTGACGGACACTTAACGCCCCTCGACGTAATAACAATAAAACTTCTATTGTGTCTCGTTCAGTGTCCTTCAATGTGTTAATGGGTTTTCCATTTGAAATTTCTCAATAGTAGCCCGGAGTCTGGATTTGTGATAGGATCGCCCCATAACGCATGGGACTTAAGCATAACTGGCGAAATGTGGGTGTAGATACACCTCTGCCTTGCCCTTTGGCGATTACAGGCGTGATGTTACGTTATTTCAGTAATCAATGACTCAATGCCATTGCCTAATAGTCCTACACTTTCTAGTAGCCGCTACATTACTGAGTTATTAACCCTATCGTACAGACGCCAGCACATCAAGTTACTACAATCTGTCAAATTTCTTTAATAGATTTTCAACTTTATCGCTAAAGCATTAGGTTCAAAGTTGATTGGGGAAATTTGACAATTTCGGGTACTGGCGTCAGTACCAATTAGATACTCTTTGTTTGATGTAACAGACCTTTAACTTCGAATATTGGGTCACGATAATTGGTAAACAGGTTTACATGCTGCCGACGTTGTCCGAAAATGTAAGGAAGAAACAATTTATTTAATTATTTCTTTATTTAATTAAGACGGTTTAAAACCAATTACAAAAATCGAAAACAACAACAATGAAACAATAACAATAACAATGACAACAATGTCTTATACGTTCAAATACCGTGTAAGTGCAATACTTACACGGTATTTGAACGTATAAGACATTGTCGACTTTTGTATGAACAGCTTCTTTTTCTAGGGTTCCGTACTTTAAAAGAAAAAAAAAACCCTTATGGGATCATTTTGTTGTCTGTCTGACTGTCTGTCAATACCCTTTATCTCGGGAACGCGCGGAGGTATCGAGTTGAAATTAAGACGATATACTCAGGTCTTTCAGACAGTCCCTTGAAGCTGTGAAAAAAAATCAAACTTCTATGTTAGCGTAAAAAAAGATACGGCCGTTTTTGCCGCAAAAAACGTATATTTCGGCACTCAAGGATATCAAAATTTATAGAGTTTGATTTGGTGTCAGGTCAGGGTAGGATGGGTCAGGAAATCTCCCACTTCTACAAATCGTCGCCTTAGAGTGAAAACCTCGGGAATGCAATTAAATACCTCGTAAGTAGCATTTTATGCATTACGGACAATCTTATAGTATCGAACAGCTCTGAAGAATACAGAACCTCCCTTTTTGAAGTTGGTTAAAAAACATAAAAGGTGGTTCTGTAACGTATTCTTATTAATTAATATGGAAATTTAACCCGCTTTTTTATCCAGAACTGTTCGATACTATAAGATTGTCCGAAATGCATAAAATGCTACTTACGAGGAATTGCATGCCCGAGGATTTTCACTCTAAGGCGACGAAATTGTGTCTGCAGCGGCCTACTTGGGTACGCAATCTATTGAAAGCTTGTAATCATGTACGGAATTCATGGTAACTGATTGCGCGTCGACGTCTCTTAGCCCAGGTAGCACGGGCGCGTTTTAAGGCTCGTGCAAACAGGCGCGACACGCGATAAAAATTTTTTACCCGCGGCGATTTGATTTCGCACAGTGGATTCTCAACGCAATGCTTAGCGCCGTGAGTGGAAAAACCAACTGTGTGATACGCTCTGTTGGATTCACCACGCTAGGCTCAAAACCAAGGGTTTCAAAATCCAATGCGCGATAAAAAAATTCCCGCCGCGATATTGTTACGTCCGAGAGAACGTGAGCGGTGTCAAGAACGCATTATGTCAGCGGACGCACTGTAAGAGAAATTACTTGAAATTGTTACATGTTTTTATTATGTTCAGATCAAGATTAATTTCGCAATCTCTTCTTCATGTAAACCCTACCTAACCAAGATAGTTCCAACTTCCTGATTTTCAATCATAACAAAGTAACAAATTATTGACATAACCCACTCTCTGAATACTCGTACAAATAACAATGGCGGAACAGATCTTGGAATCGTCGTAACATTCCCGGAAACTCGGAATATCCCGGAGTATCCGTAACTTAATGAAATTGGAGGGATATTTAGACAAACGATAGTTACTGTGGATTGATATTGTTATTGTGGTTTGTTTGAAACTATAGAATAATATTAAATTTAGTTATAAGATAATATTGAGTTGGAGCAGGCAGAAGATCCCAAACCTGCGGTACTATTCTGTAAAAAGATCACCGTGATAACTTAGGTGAAGTGAGCTACAAGTGAGGTGTCATTCCACCAGCCGGTCGATTGTGTAAAAATCTCAACCTGAGTTTGTTTTTGCTAGGAATTGACACTATTGACAGCTCAATCCACGCTCACTTCACCTAAGTTTTCACGGTGAGATTTTTACAGAATAGCATCGCTGATTAGAATGATTATAGGTAGTTATGTAATTCTATAAAGTCATATTTGTTACGGTCGCGAATCATATTTTAATCAACATACAAGCTGACAATAACCTGCAAATTACAAAAAACGTATGAAAATTTGAATTTTGCGGGCTACCTTAACGCATCCGCTGTAATAAAAATTGAGCAATAAATTAAACAGGAAATAACAATGTATACTTGCAAGTATGGACTTGCAAGTATAAATTGTTATTTCCAAACAATTATAATTTAATTCCTAACTACCCTATGTTTTAAAATTTAAATTCCTCCATTTTGTTTTAAAATAAAACGGGCATGAATAGAGACAGTAACCGCGTTAAATAAAAGTGCCGCACTGATTTACCGTGTGAATAAAACTGATTTAACATTTAATTATGCCCGGGTATGATTTATGGGCAAACTCCTTATTAACGGCACCGTTACATTCGTGACATACTGATGGACACGTTGAGAAGCTTAACGAGCTTTTAAGTGTAGTTTTTGGAGGTTTTTAAATACTAGTTGTGTTATCAACTCCGCCTCCATGACGAGTAATATTCATGTACCAGTTTAAAAATACTGGAAAATTTGATTCAAATAATGTCGGTAGCATTGCTGTGATATAGTAATGTTTTTTTTTTTTTTTGACTTATTGGACAAACCTACTTAACCTCTTTTTATTTTTTTAAAGGTGGAAAAAAGGAAAAGGTGGAAGGAAGGAAGGAAGGAAGGTGGAAAGGTGGAATGTGGAATCCGTCATCACGTTCTAACTAGAGTGCTGCAGTCCATTCACAGTTATTTGACCTCTTACAGCAGCGACTTATCTCTCACGATTTCAGGTTTGGTCCCATAGTAATAGTTGTTCATAATAATAAGTACAATGACCCCTTAAGAGGTTATCCTTAATTATTACCGGACACCCTGTATACAGGGTTATCGGTAAAACATTAACAACCTCTTAACAGGTCATTGTACTCATCATTGTTATGAACAACTTTTACTATGGGACCAAACCAGAAATCGCGAAAAAAAATCAGCGGTTCCCTACATTTTGACGAGTTATACGAACATAAATGTAGGGAACAGCTGATTTTTTTTTCGCGATTTCTGGTTTGTTCCTATAGGAAAAGTTGTCCATAATGACGAGTACAATGACCTCTTAAGAGGTTGTTAATGTTTTACCAATAACCCTATAGATCATTTACATTACAAAAAATTTCCAGTCAATACATTATTTTTATGTTGTTAAAATTATTAGTGTTTAACCAGGTATGTAATTTTTTTTAAGCAATCTAAGATCTAAAGTTTTTAAAGCACTTGGAATTTTATTACATATTAAACTTATACCCGAACACACATGGCTAAACTATGCTAAGCTTTTTCGGTATATTTAGGTTTCCCGTCCCACGGCTCTGTGTGTCACAGATACGCATTACTGAATATTTAAGTTATTATGTCACCCCATCGCAGATTTATGGGCACCAAAATTAAATATTTACAATTTGTTAAAGAATCCATCTTATTTGTATGACGTTAATCTAATATTGTAATGAGTTATTATCTTTTTGAAAACATTTAGAAATGGGCCAAGTTTTAGTATTTTTTGTACCTATTTTTTTATGTTTAGATAGTAAATAATAAAAACTTAGGTTTTTTATAGCGACGAAGAGAAACCTCTGTTACGAGTAGGTGTGTAACTAAGAATTATTCATATTTTTTCTTTGTAAATTAAAATCAAATTGATTTATTCATTTTTATTTTCAGACTAAATATTTGTCCATAATAACTTATTAGTTACAAAGCTCTTAAAACTATATTAGTCTTGCACTACAGACTAAGGGTAAGTAATTAACTTCTTAACTACAGGTAAGTTTAATAATAATGAGATCATGGGGCCTAAAAAGGCGACTTTGGCAGAATCATAAAAGGATAACATTATGTGTACAGTCTTAAACTGTACATGTTTTGCTGACGCGGTGCCTCGCACCATACGTGCGTGCATTTTAGTGCTATAAATATTAATGCCATACAATAAATCGATGAGTGCGATTACTGCTACGCGGTGACTAACATTAGAGAAAGGAATCGTCAACAAGTTTACCTGTAAACACGAATAAATCTATCGGGAACTAAGTGATCTTTTCTCTACGCGCTCCAACCTCAACCGTAACAACTCTACAAGTGTACGAACCGTACATTATGAATCATAATGGACAGTTAACTGTTAAGTTAATCGTATCAAATCTCATTGGTGAAGGATTTTTCAGTTATTTTTTTTTGTCTGTGCTATACCTAATACCAATCCAAAAAAGAAAAGTGCAGCAAAAAAAAATAAGAAAAACTGATATACTGAAGATTAAAATGATAAATCTATAAATTAATATAATCAACTATTCATAAGAGTTACAAATGAGTATTACTTTAAACTGCGTACTTGCATCCTCAAAAAAAAACTCTGTTTTGAGCTCTCTTTTCACAGCAGCACAGTCTCAAAGTACTTTATCGGTACGGTCAGCAATAAAAGTCCATTAGCACTTCAGTTTTTTTAATCTCAGTTATTGAGCAAAATATTTGTTCAAAATTGCAACAGAAGTATAATGCAATTTCGAACAATTATTTTGCACAATAACTGTGATTAATAAAAACTGAAGTGTTAATATTTTGCTCTATAACTGAGATTAAAAACACTGAAGTGTTAAGCGACTTTTGTTGCTGACTGTACTAGTCAACTGTCTAGTAACACGCCCGGACTTGGCCGATGACACCATGCTCCCAAACAGATGCTACATAAAATATAGCGAGGGGAGTCTGTTTTTTATCCCCAATGTTTTTATAACCTATCAGTCGAATTTATGCGTTTTAAAATGGATATCAATTTTAATTGGCTCTTAAATTGATGATTACTAAATGCTAATTTTGAAAGCCATATTTTATGGCTTGTTACTATTAAAAAGCCATAAAATATGGCTTTCAAAATTACTCCCAGTAAATCATCAAGTCTATACTTGATGATTTACTGGGAGTAATTTTTGGGGCTCGTACCAACCTGTGTAAAGGCTCCTTCAAACAGGCGTAACACGACACGCGACACAAAGGCACCGCAAGTCGCGTAACGAGCGGTGCCTTTGTGTCGCGCGCGATATATCACGTGTCGCGCCTGTTTGTAGGAGCCTTAAAGACGAGACCATATTATTATCTATCTATACCTACCTACTAATAAAAAGCTGAAGAATTTCTTTGTTTTTTTTTGTTTGTTTGAACGCGCCTAACTCTGGAACTGCCGAACGAATTTCAACAAATCTTTTTGCATTTGATAGCCCAATTTACCAACACGCTTATGATCCTTAGCAAGCCCAGCCGAGCAAAAAAAAAGTTATAAAGAACGCTAAGCGAAAAAGAAGTATGGACCTATTAGCGCGGGCAGGCGATGCGATGCGACGGGGTGGGTCTGAAGAACAAGACATTTCACGCGGACGAAGTCGCGGTCAGAAGCTAGCACCAACTAATAATAAAACTGGAGATATTGGTGTCGATTCCCTTGTCCACAAACTAAACTAAATTTAGGTTCAGTGCATCTTTTTCTTTCTATTTCATTAAGAAAAGAACTGAAAATAAATTTTAGTTTAGTCCTGTCAAATTATTCAGCGCCTACAAAGAAGAACAAAAACAAGAACGAACGAATACAAGTTTAGATGTGATTAAAACTTGCCTACCAAAGTTACGTCAATTTACGTCAGGCGCTGATTAATTTGTCGCGCCTGTTTATACAGGCGCGGCACGCGATATAATCGCGCGCGACACAAGGGCGCCACTCGTTGCGCGACTTGCGGTGCCTTTGTGTCGCGTGTCGTGTCGCGCCTGTTTGAAGGAGCCTTAATATGGCAGTCGAAAAATGTCAACTAACTTTTGGAGGTATTCATGTAGTTACCAGACTAATGTGTAACGAACTAACCCCTTCTAGACAAAGGTCTCCCCCATAAATTACCCTAAAGACATGATAATATTACTAGAACATTAGCTCCTCGCCTAGGGTGATTAGGCACAATAGCGCGACATTGTTCAGCGCAGGTTATCAACGTTACACGCAATAATATATGCATGCTGGTACTGTCACGAACAGAAATAATAGCAATGCTCGTTTCTTGGAATTATGTACAACATACTAATGTAAACTGAGGCTTGTGAGGGGTTTGTGGATAAATAATAACAGCCGCACGGGTCGATCGATCAGGTTAAGCTACACTTGACAAGGTTGGTCTGTGGATGGGTGACCATCTTAACATACCTAGACCCCTCCGTGCCTCGGAAAGCACGCTAAGCCGCTGGTCCCGGCTGTCATATGTGGATCTTTGTCAGTCGTTACGGGTCTTTATTATTAGTATAGATATGTACCTACATACATTAATTGATAACAAAAAACAGGCTAACATCTGCCCTACAAAAAACATTTTGTACAAGCCCGTGCAGATTTACGCGCGGTCTGTACTAGGTATCGATGAGTCAAACAATTTACTATGCAAATTGAACCGACAGGGCACAAGCCTCGGACACTGATCTGTGCATAAAAACTTAACCGCTGAATAGATTCGTGGTTTTAAAAAAAGAACTCCTGTTTTACCAATTGGCAGCTTTTTCGACATGTAGGTATTGGTTTTTATAGCCACAAAAAACTATTTGTGCCTATAAAAACCACACAACTACAACTATTTGTGTTTTGTGTGTGATTATAAACTTATATCCTATATTTTCTTTTATTTGCGTTTTAGGACGTAAGACTACTTTTGCTATTGGAGGAGTAAATCTGGTGTTTTCATTAATGAATTTTCGAAGAAGGCAAAGTAGCTATGTCATCATCATCTCATCATCTGCCGAGCCTTTTTCCAACTATATTGGGGTCGGCTTCCAGTCTAATCGGATGCAGCTGTATACCTTTTACGCGAGCGACTGCCTACCTGACCTCCACAATCCAGTTACTGGGTAATACGATACCTCTTTGGTAAGACTGGTTGTCAGACTTTCGGGCTTCTGACGACCCGTACCGACTGTCATAGATCCACGAATGACAGCCGGGACCAATGGCTCAACGTGCTTTCTGGTCTTGGTATGTAAAGATGGTCACCCATCCATGGACCAACCGCGGCAAGCGTAGCTTAACCTGTACGATCGACACGTGCGGCTTTTATTACTTAGCCACAAGGCCCTTAAAGCAAAGTAGCTATGTACGAGTATGTCTGTCAATACAATTCTATTACGTCAATGTCAAAACGATGTCAGTGTTATTTACAATATCTATTCTATTATGTCAATGTCAAAACAATGTCAGTGTTATTTACAATATTTATTCTATTACGTTAATGTCAAAACAATGTCAGTGTTATTTACAATATCTATTCTATTATGTCAATGTCAAAACAATGTCAGTGTTATTTACAATATTTATTCTATTACGTTAATGTCAAAACAATGTCAGTGTTATTTACAATATTTATTCTATTACGTTAATGTCAAAACAATGTCAGTGTTATTTACAATATCTATTCTATTATGTCAATGTCAAAACAATGTCAGTGTTATTTACAATATTTATTCTATTACGTTAATGTCAAAACAATGTCAGTGTTATTTACAATATCTATTCTATTATGTCAATGTCAAAACAATGTCAGTGTTATTTACAATATTTATTCTATTACGTCAATGTCAAAACGATGTCAGTGTTATTTACAATATCTATTCTATTATGTCAATGTCAAAACAATGTCAGTGTTATTTACAATATTTATTCTATTACGTCAATGTCAAAACGATGTCAGTGTTATTTACAATATCTATTCTATTATGTCAATGTCAAAACGATGTCAGTGTTATTTACAATATTTATTCTATTACGTCAATGTCAAAACGATGTCAGTGTTATTTACAATATTTATTCTATTACGTCAATGTCAAAACGATGTCAGTGTGATTTACAATATTTATTCTATTACGTCAATGTCAAAACGATGTCAGTGTTATTTACAATATTTATTCTATTACGTCAATGTCAAAACGATGTCAGTGTTATTTACAATATTTATTCTATTACGTCAATGTCAAAACGATGTCAGTGTTATTTACAATATTTATTCTATTACGTCAATGTCAAAACGATGTCAGTGTTATTTACAATATTTATTCTATTACGTCAATGTCAAAACGATGTCAGTGTTATTTACAATATTTATTCTATTACGTCAATGTCAAAACGATGTCAGTGTTATTTACAATATTTATTCTATTACGTCAATGTCAAAACGATGTCAGTGTTATTTACAATATTTATTCTATTACGTCAATGTCAAAACGATGTCAGTGTTATTTACAATATCTATTCTATTATATTGCGTCAATGTCAAAACAATGTCAGTGTTATTTCGAGTAGGCCATTCTTCTTCTTCTTCGTGTCGTTGGTAGACAGTTATTTAAATTTTGTTGGCCCACAACTTTGCCACTACCACGGCGTTATCATGTGGCAGCGCGGAGGTCACTTTCACTGATTTTTTTGTGGCACAGACGACAGGAAAGGAGGTTGAGCATAAATTCAAACTCAAAGCGTTTATTTCAATTAAACTATTTGCAGGCACTTTTGAACTGTCAAGGAGTCGGTCAGTCAGAAATTATGAAGCTAGTTGCCCATTCCAAAGCGTAGGTACTGTGAAGGGCCGGACGAGCCCTTCGAAGGAATTAAACAACGATACGATTTCTTCACGTTTATATTGACTGAACGTCTTTACCAGTTTTAACATATTCTCGACTAAACTAGCACTGTTTTACCATACACAAAAACCCTAAGAAAATATTTGACATCCCGTTCTAAACTTGCTTGAAAGTTTGAATGGAACCCACGCTAAATTATAGCTAAGTAGCCTGCAGCTGCACTACATAAGGTTGGCTGTAGTGGACAGTACATATGGAGAAGAATCTTAATTGATCCTTCTATTAAAAAGAATGTTAAATTTCCGTTAGGTTTCGATATAAAATCGTTATATAAGGCAACATAAACCAAGATCACAAGATGTTACCCAGAAAGCCGTTAAGCTTAAAGTGTTACTGGGCTGGACATGTCAGCCGTATGTCAGATGACAAATAGCCTAAGAATACAACCGATTGGGTGCCACTAAACACACGACGACATCGCGGCAGGCTTCGACGAAGATGGTGGAACGAGCTTGACTCCTACCATAAGGACCTGCTGGCACTCGTAAAAGACAGAATTGTGTGGAAGAGGGAGAGAAACGCCTTTGCACTGCAGTGAGACAGTACAGGCTAGTTATATTAGATTAGAAAAAAAAACAGTGGCACTCCGGGAGTGCCGAAAGAAGTGAAAAGAAAAATCAAACAGAATACTTTGCCATCACTTACTGACATATCAGGCTGACTCTTCAATTTAATTCCGATAGATCGACATTGGAATTGTGACGTTTCGTACTCTTGAGTTCGATGCTAGCGCCAAATGATTTTTAGATTGGGTGTCCATTTTGGAGAACTAAGTGGAATTGGTAATTGTTGACAATATTGTTTTCAAGAGTACCGAATCACGTGACTGTAAAATTAACATTGGAATTATATTGGCATCTCATTGGAATTAAAATTAGTTTGGAAAGTAAGCCCCCACATTTAAAACCGAGTACAACCCTAGGACAGCAGAACACATCCAAATGTAGCGCGGTGTCGGTAACAGTGTCGCGAGTTCAATGATTTTTTCCCATCTCAAAAAATTCCCAACGCGCCTAGAAGTTTTTACTTAAAAATTGCGACTAGCCCTCTGTCTATACGCAGTGACATTTTATAAATCCGTACTATAATGACACGTCACTTAGCCGTCAAAGCCCTCGAATGCTTTAATATTTAAGCTGAACGTGTTGATATTTCCCTTTTAACAGAAAGTCTAGGCTGTAATTTGTAGCTTGAAACAATTGAACGTGAATGATTTGTAGGTCTTTGATAAATAATTCCTAAGACAACTTTTAAGGGTGTCCGATGATAATTGTATGGTTTGTTAGACTAACTATAGTGAGGTAAATAACGGGGTTTGTATTCTGAAATAGAATAGGTAATACAATACTAATAAATAAATCAAATTTGTTTAATTCAAACTCAATACAAACAGATACCTACATAGAAGGATGTTACAGACAGGACAACAAGCACTGACAAAAACGAACACTCACAAGGTAACAATATGTCTGCTGCAGCATTGCCGGATATAAGGGCAATCCAGACTGTTGGCGATCATCGCCAGGACGGTGTTGGCGCTACCCCGCTCTCTGTGCACCAGAGATGCGCTGGTCGTAATGCTGGTCAGATACTTTGATGTCAACAGTAATTGCTTAAATTAAAGCAAGAGCGTCAGGGTAACCCGCAAAATTTAAATTTTCTTACGTTATTTGCAATTTTACACAGCATTAACCCAAAGTCCCAAAGTATAGAAATACACTTAAGGGGATGCAAAAACAAAATCAGTCAAAATATTTTATTTCACATAAACCTACATGCACACTTATGAAACGTCAAAAGCTAGGTGCATGGTTCCAATTGGTCGCTTCCTATTGAGAAGAGCCGGCAAGAAACTCCACGGTTACGCTTTTTAAAAATAATTGGCTTTTACAATGTTTTCAAATTACAGTAGGTATGGGAGGACAGCGAGCCTGTTAACAAGTACCAGGTACTTGATAAAATAAAAAATGGGTTACAAATCTAAAGTCTACAAGGCCTACAAAGTCTTCACATTTACAAAATAAGAATCTATCAAAAGGATAAATAAAAAATAAAAACCTACTAAAACCAAGTAATATGATTGCCATTACAACCACTAATAATGAGGTGTAAAATTAGAATTGTCTGTATATAATGTCAAATAATAAAAAGATTATGTCAAAGAAGTATGTAAAAAATAAATAAAATTAAACATCGTAATGCGATAGGGTACCCCGTGAAATTCAAAGTTTCTTACGTTTCTTGGCAGGTCAGTCAGTTTTTATGTTTAGTAAAGTACGATTCGCGACCGTAATACATTTATGACTTTACAGAATTGTTATTAAGAGTAAACTAGTCGCGAGCTCGAACTTACTGGTGGTCATGGCTAAAAAGCACGCTGTCTCACCTGGCTTCGTGTCCAACAGAGATAGTATCAGTGATGAGCAGTTAGACGCTAGTTAGCAGTTACACGAAAAACGTCTACTTCTCACGCACAGAAACACCATTTCGAACTGATAGGCGCGAAATAAAATTCTAAAATTGCTTCGGAAAATCGAGTTTTATGAAAAAACCACTGCATAGATCAAAGAAAGTTTATTGAACTCTTCGATAACTAAGCTTTGTCGGTACGACTTGGTTTTGAAGATTTTACAGTTCTTTTATTACTTATTTACACCCAAAGTTACGTTAAAAATAGCAAGAAAAACGAATCTTTGTTGGCTCATAACTTTTTAATGGCTTTTTATTTTACTATTCTGTTTCCGTACAGACAACCTTAAAAATAAGACAAAACGATTTCATGTTTAACTTTGGATGCATAATGTCAAACAGTGGAGTAATACTCTCTCGAAAATATGGAAAAACTATCGACTAGTCACTTTGAATTTGCGGGCTACTATAGCGATTTCTTTACTTTTTGAAACCGGATAGTTGTGTCAATGCATTTATTTTGTACATAAATTTATTTTTATCACACCTGCTCTGAAAATACATACTAATTATACCAATTAGAGGGAAGAAACGCCTTTATCCCGCCCTTCAAATCCTTTCATCCCAAGGTATGGAAGTTTGTATGAAAATCCTTCCGACCCAAGGGTGGGAAATATGTATGAAATTCCATTACATACCCGGTTTTTCTTTTTTTTTAATTTGTCAGCAGTCATACTGCCAAGAGACTTTAACTGTCTACTAATTAAATTTCAAGTTAATTGTTACTGGCCACATACAGTTTTTTTTTTTTTACCAGTTACCAACCTCCTTGGTGCATACAGAAAATTAAAAACGAAATTATTTATATAGCTGCACTTTTAGAGTTTTTGGCGGGATTTCTTCGAGTGAAGTCTAGTTGGCTGTTTTAATTATTCGCAAATTGATTCCTAGTGGATATTGTGATGTAAAATTGGTGTAGTTTTGTATCTCAAGTGTCTGCGCAACTGGACAATATGTGGAATCATTGAAACAGACGCGATCCCGGTAAAATGGAGCTGAGAATTTTTTTGTAGTTTTGGCTACCTCAGCGAAGTTTACAGGGAAACTTGATTCGATACATTTGCTGCCAAATACTCCTAATACATTAGAATGTGTACACGCATATTCTAATGTCATGTTAGACTAAAAAAAAATAGTAACTGATGACTAGGCAGCATGGTCTTAGCCTTTAAAAAAAAAAAGCTGCACTTTTAATAATTGTACTTTTAACTAAATATAAACATTTCTATGCATTTATGTCCATAATTTTCCTCGTAGGTGTAATAAAAAGCACTATACATCCCTCAGGATAAAGTACAGTTCCATACCTCAAATGGTTTGCGCCCCTCGCAAGCTCGTGGCGCAAATGCCATAATCTCGGTATGGAACTGTCACTTTCTTCCCTCTGAAGTAATGTACTATTAGACAGGTATTTATTATTTGATAAATTCAGACAATTTTTTTTCCATTTAAGTATGAAGTAGAATGAAGTTATCTGGAAAATGTGAAGCCGAACTTTTAAGTTTCTTTAATAAAAAATAAAATAACTACTGCTTCGTTGGTCTAGAGGTCGCAAGCACTACTACTGAGCATGAGGTCCTGGGTTCGATTACCGGGAAAAGTGTTATTGAGTTTTTCGTCTGCAATTTCAGTAGCGTGTAAGTAGCCTGGAGTCTGAATTTGTGCCCGATGGATCGCAATGGTCTCGCTCCATATTACATGGGACTTAAGTATAAGTGGTGAAATGTGGATGTACCATAAGTTACAGCCCTGCCTAACCCTTCGGGGATTATAGGCGTGATGTTATGTATTTTTTTTAAGTGAAAACTTCATTATGCGCTTTGGGCATTCTTTGAGATGGGAAAAAACCATTGAACTCGCACCATTACCTAAAGCAACACCGCTCGTGTTTTGTTTATAAGACGATTAAAAAAATACCCACTTCGGATGTGTTCGGCTGTCCTCGGGATGTAATCGGTTTTAATGTATATTCGATATGTCAGTGAGTGATGACAAAGTATTATGTTTGTGTATTGTTTTCACTTCTCTCGGCACTCCCGGAGTGCCACTGTTTTTTTTAAATCATTGTAGCTTTTTCTTTTAATTTGTTTGAAATAATAAGTTTAACTATGCATTTTTTTTTCACTGGTGAAGTTAAGATAATACCTAGTCATAATAATAGAACTGGGCACAATCGCATCAAAATTTTAATGATTATGAGCTAAGTGCATTTCCGAAGTTACATTCAATTCTTGGCACCGTCTACTGCCAAGAAATGATATTAAGAAAATTCTTGAACCAGAAAATTTAAATTTAACAAGTGTAATATTTTCTGGAGCAGTGGTGGCCCAGTGTAACGGCCCCGATCTCCAAGTTGTAGGTCGTGAGTTCGAACCCAGGCTGGCGGTGAAGGAAAACATCGCGAGGAAACCGGCATGTCCTAGATCCAAAAATTCGACGACACGTGACATCTAGCGACCCGCACTGGACTTGCGTGGTGGATTACGGCCGACTCCCTCTCATCGAGGGGAGGCCTGTGTCCCAGCAGTGGGAATCCACCAATGTCCTTTTAAACCCATTCTCCAAATAAAAGAAAATTGCCGTCTAGTATAATGATGTACCAATTTTCTTTCGGAAACGAATTCTCTACGAGACGTATCGCTGCACAATGCATAGATACATAGCTGCAGATCGTTCTAGACCATTCCAGATAGTCCTAGTTTGTTCCTTTGTTCCTACAAACATTAGTCTATTACCTGAATGCTTGAAAAGAATCGTCGCAGTGCAGACAAGGGGATAATAGTGATGTGCAGCATCTAGATATCGATAACTTGACCTTTTGTTTTTCAAATAGCATTGCTGTTGACTTCATGACTTTAAATTTTTCATTTAAAACCATAGACAACCTTTTCTTCTCTTTCTCACAAAATACTCGTGCCTTACTGAAAAGATAAGCTATTTAGTGATTGTCCAGTAGATACATTGAATAATAGTTCAATGATGGTATTACTACCCGGCGACTGAGCAACAACTTTACTATTGATAACTGGTATGTGTGGCTAAATAAATAATAAAGGGTTTTTCTATCCAAAATTTCTGAGTAGCAGCCGGAGTCTAGATTTGTGCCAGTTTTATGGGGATAGGATGCCAGGCAACAGGCTCGTCCTCTGGTACGTGGGACTTAAACATAACTTGTGTATTTATTGAAGATGTATATGGATTTACATCTGGGTTGAAGGATTTCATTTCATAACTGACGTAATGTAGATATACTATAGGAACCTACACCTCTGTACAACATTCGGGGAAACAAGACATGAAGTTATGTTGTGTTATTATGTGTCCATTCAATCAGTTATCTACCGATTCTGAAATCGACATTTCCATCAATAACATCCCATCACTAGTATCGCACAGTTCGATAGCGATGCACCGGCGGTCCCTGGAGAAATACACGTGCATTAGACCTCTGCCAGGTTATTTACACAATTGTTTTGCTGATTTCGGACCTCAGGGTCACACAGAGGAACAATGGGAAAAATCAAATTGATTGAAGCGATTTTCAGTGTATTTTTGGGCAGTAGTATGTGCTGAAACTGTAACCATCTAATGGTTAGCCATCGATTCCTATAATTTACAGACCGTTATTGGTCAAAAGTTAAAACTTCAGAGCTTTGACACTCAAGGCGGTTACGTCTGGCGCGGATTAATTTTTTTTATTTTTAATATTTGACATATTAGAGCTATTTCATTATTTATTTATTTCTATAACTGCTCGTGACATCACAGCGGGCCCTATTAAAATACCAGCGCTGCGACATTTATTTTTTAAATTTCGTAGCATCATGCTGAGGTAGAAGTCTTTTGGCCTCGTACAGAAGTTTCTGTTTCATTTTCCGTTTGTTATTTTTTTTTCACACACACACACACACACACCCCCCCACACACACACACACACACACACACACGCCACACACTGCAGACGCCTCTCAATAAATTATTGACATAAAATGTAAAAGGTAAACAAAAAAAAAACAATAAACAGTAAACAATAACAGTAAACAATCTCTGTGCTGGTCTAAGAGTCCAGGATATTAACAAATAGGCCTGCGGCGGCAACTTGATGGAAAGTTGATACTGACGCCTTTTACCACCTGCACATAATGATTGCATACAACGTTGCAAAGACTCGTGCCTTGAACATCACCGACCCCTTTAAGCAGGAATGTTTTTGGAACGTTCTTTAAGGAGCTTACATGATCTTAAGCGCGGTCACTGTCGGACTGCATGTAAAAGAAAAAGAAGCGCAATGACACAACGCTGGTAATTTATTGCAAAATATGAAGCAATTATTTAATTACAAAAAATCTATTGTTTGGACAAAAAAATTAAAACACTAGTGTTTTAGTATGTTGCTTGTAGAATAGTCTGACAAAAAATCAGAATGATTGTATGTATATTAGTATAGTTTTTATTGTAAAAAGATCATGATTTTCTTCTATCGTATCAAATTAGTTGTATTATGTTTTCAATACACTATCTACCTAGCATACATCCTGAAGAATACCATATATTTTTCTGATTATGTTTACTGTAGTCAATCATATATTTTTATTGTTTCTAAAACTTACGTTTTTTGTGTTTAGGTCCTGTAAGCCACTTAACACGGCTTTCGGTAAAAATAAAAATCCAAGTTGGCAGCTGCGAACACTTTCAAATTAGGAGAAAAAAATCAGAAAGAACGCTAAGTAAAAAGGAAGTATCAGCACGGGCAGGCGATGCGATGTGACAGGGTGTAAAACTGTAAAACGACAGGAATACCTGCCAGCAAGCACTTTTTTGTGAAAAAACATTCAATATTTTTTATGGCATGCGACATAAATTCTAAATATTTCCGTAGAGACCCAACAAGATTAAAAATGCCCAGACCAAAGTACAATATGCCATAAAAAAATTTATAACACAGCAGTTAAAATTTTTAACAATAAGTAACCCAAAAGATATCTAGGGAACTCCCTCTGAAATATTTTAAATCTAAATTTCATAAATGGCACATACAATGATCTCTAGAAGATAGTTGAAATTTTTCCACTTCAGCTGTGACACACCACAATATGATTTAAAATTCTAGTGATCCAAATGTTTGAACTGCTCTAACGCGTTTTCACCCGCATAAACGTTGATCCCGTGGAAATATCGGGATAAAAAATAGCTTATATGTTAATCTAGGGTGTCAGCTACCTACATACAAAATTTTATCAAAATCGGTCCAGCCGTTTGAGCGTGAAGAAGTAACAAACATATACATACATATCGTCGTTGCGCGTGCAAAAGTCGCTATGTGTTATTTAGTTATTTTCTGTTCTTTATGCAGTTTTAATCGTTATTTCAATACACACATACTGTAAAAACAGCTATGTGATAAGTGCAATATTTAAAGAGTTACGGAATGTAGCTATGTGATATTCATACATCGAAAGTTCCGTATAAACACGCTAAGTGTTATAATTCATATACCTCAAATAAGTTTACTAAAAACACATAACTACTTTTAAACGCGCAACGACGTTATAAACATATTTTATTTTTATTTTATTAATATAAATATACACACAAACTTTGGCCTTTATAATATTAGTGTGATTCAACTACCTTTGCATTATCATAAAAAATAATCAAGTAATTCCATAGGAGTACCTGATTATTTTATTTTTTTATTTTAATCATATTGTGGTATCACAGCTGAAGTGGAAAAACGTCAACTAACTTTTGAAGAGCACTGTAGATAATACTTTTTACATTTTGTATCTAAAGGTCACCCATCCACGGAACAACCGCGGAATTTGTTGCTTAACCTGATCGACAGACACCTGCGGCTGTTATTTAATTTAGCCTCAAGTTCTTCTTTTATTGTACGATGTGTTAATACAAATAAATATATCCTGTTCTACTGTTTTTGCAAGAATTTCTCCTCATAAGTAATTCCTAGGCTTTCAAAATACCTAAACGTGAAAATAAAGCTTAAATCGTCACATTTACAAGTCTAAAGCAGCGTCTACATTCAACATGTCTGCACTACAACACTCTAAGCCCTAGGCGTTCTATTTCACGCCGCGTCAGACAGGGTTTTCAGCTCAGAATAATCTAGGCTAGACATCTAGATTTTCTGTACCCGTGTATTTGGACCGATGAATCTTTAAATTATCGCGTAACGTATGCATTATTTACTGGAGCCTTTTATTTGCTTTATTTTAGACTCCACGCTCCGCAAGTGTAGACTGGTGTTTATTTATTCAAAAGGTGATCGGCGGGGTGATTACGGAACACTCTATCAGTAGCAATGGTGTTCATTCTGACATTTCAACAACATTCATTGCTTTACGTTGTTGAGTTGACAAATTTTTCGAACTAGAGAAACACTGCATTAGCAAAGAGCTAGCTTTCTTGTGTCAAGTGTGTGATATGTTTAATTTTCATTTGTTTTTTTGAGATTTCTCAAGCAAGCTAATGCAAGGTGTGAGGTGTTATTTTATTTTTCCGAAAATAACGCGTTATTGTATTCCTAAATGCTCTGAAATAGGAATCCTCCATTTCAGAAAGACCCTAGCTATTCGTAGAGATTTTTTTTAATTTGACAGAGTTCGAGTTATGTAGGAAACATTTTGAAGAAAGCGATTACGAGGAAAAATTGAAAGTATAAAATTCTGACACTTTCCATGTCAAACACTTGATTTAAAATATTGAAATTATTGAAAATAAGGAAATAGTGAAATAAAACCAAACTGTTAGGTACTACAGTGGAGTCATTTTAATAGGTAACATTTGACGTCTGTCAGTTTTGTCCTCATAGTGAGGTGACCTGCTTATAAACATCGATTAAAGTGAATGAATCGATACGGACTTGAAACATATGCGAATTTTAAAAATCATCAGGCGAATCCCTGTCCCATTATTATTATTTTTTTCGTAAATTTAAGGAGCAAAATAAGACAAGTACACAATTTAACAAAATAATTGCATTTATTCAGTTGAACTATCAGAACTGTTAAAAGTATTGTCATCTTCATCACTGCTGTCAGCACTCAGAGATATTATTAATTCATTTTCAATAATATTGTCTATTCTCACATCTCGTTCAAAATCTTGTAAAATTATTTTCTTTGTTTTCTCTACGACTTTTTTCCAGTCTTCTGTAGTGACTTCTGCACACGCAGTTTGTAGCAGAGACATCATTTTAGCAGTACTGAAGGGTGGTTCAGTATTGTTCCGCGCTGCATAACCCTTTATTTGTGCCCAAATAAGCTCGATGGCGTTATACTGGCAATGGTAGGGAGGCAATCGAATAACTTCGTGTCCATGCTCTAGGGCTAGTTCATCGATTACATAGCGGAGCTTGGACGGCTTAGTTGCTTTTACTAGATTTAACAACTCAACTTTTAATAAAGTTGGACTTGCATCCACACCATTTCTTACCAGCCACGAGACAATTTCTTGCTTTTTATTTGCTTGAGTTGGTGGTTTATCAACTTGTACAGAATGATACGGTGCATTGTCCATTATAATTTTCGATGGGTTTTCTAAGCTGACTAGCAGCTTCTCAAACCACTCTTTAAAAACCTCAAAGTTTATTTCCTCATGGTAATCACTTGTAGTTTTAGAGGCGAATGCGAGGAGGCAGTTTTTCTATTTCATTATTTTTTGTATTTTTATACCTAGTTAGTTAAAAGAATAATAAATAAATTTTTTATTATAATCACAACGTGGTTATTAATTTATGGTGATATTTCTTCACAAGTCATCATTGCATTCGATTCTACTTATCAGCTTTCGATTTTTAGAGTAACATCCCTAGTGTTTAAAAAGAAAAATGGTTAACTGACGTAACCTTGTAACGACGTTCAGTTCTTTAGATCAGAAATTGTTTATTATGTTTAGAATGGTTTATTAATGAAAGCAAATCGTAAAATTACTCGTATCGGTCATTATTACAATAAATATGTAATCGTAATTGAAAAAAGGTAAGCAATTGTGCAGTTCTAACAAAACGAAAAAATATGTTATTTTTTGCCCGCCGTTACAAGGTTACGTTGTTGAATATTTGATGAATTGTCAAATGTTACCTATTAAAATGACTCCACTTTAGTATCAATGAATATGAAATGTCATGAAGGAACAAAATGTCAAATTTTGTAGGCTGTAGACCTATGATCACGACATTAGCTTTGCCCGACCTTTCCAATTGAAGCATAGAAATAGTAAACCTCGTAAACTTTCTGTTTTTTGTTCCAAATATCTACATACTCTAAAAAAATCGTAAAAAAGCCAAATTATCTGCCTGAAATTAAAATAATTATTTTTAAACGTAATCTAATTTGAAAACTCAAATTAAACAGGACCTAAAGCCAAAACACACAAAACATTCAATAACGGAAACTTCCAAACAAGTGAAAACAAAAATAATTTTTCGTTCGAACTCCACCTTTTAAAGCTGCAGTTCCATTGCTGCTGCTGTCGGCTAAACTGGGCTTCTGTAGCTTCACTTGGTAAGACGCGGAATAATCCGCGTAGCGTCGCCATGGGTCTCACTGAAAAATATTTTTATTTTGTTGAGTGCTAATGCAAAAGAATTTTTTCAAGTCCGCCTGGTAGTTCTAGAGATTAGCGCGTCCAAACAAACAAACTCTTTAGCTATATTATTAGTAGCATAGAAAAATCTACATGGACACATAAGAAACGTCAGAAGCTAGGTAGACAGTTCCAATTGGTCTTTTCCTATGGAGAAGAGCGGGCAAGAAATACCCCTCCCATTCAAAAATAATTGGATTTTGCAACGCACTGGGCCCGCGATGGGCCTGGTGGATAACGGCCCATTCCTTATGACAGAAAGGAGGCCTGTGTCTGTTTGAGATTGTGCATTGTGCAATGTCTTAAAATTACAGGTTAATTGGTACGGGAGGACAGTGCAGGCCTGTCAACAAGTACCTACTTAATAACATAGAAAATTAAAATAAATACTTAGGTTCTTCGGACAGGTGTATAAATAACAAACTATTTAGTCGCAACTACGGCGCAACTCCGCGCAACCATAGCAACGAACCCAAAAGTGTTGATGCAGGATAATAATAATTAATTAGTAAAAGATCAGTGTAAATATTCGAAATAAAAGGACTGCTTATGATTGTTACTCCTTCATTTCATTATTTAAGCATAAATTATATTTTTAAATAAAAGAATTATAAAACATTTAAAAATAGCCCACCGGTATCGGGAACAGGGTCCAAGCTAACGGCGGTCAGGGCTCCAGAGAGAGGAACCTCCTCACAATGCGGCCGTGTCCAGAAGTACTGCTTTCTGAATCAAGCCCTTGATCCAGCTGCCCAACGAGAGCCTCCTCAGGTGTTGGTCGAGGCTCTTGGCTATTAACCCATTGGCTGTCACGACTATCGGCACAATGATCGCTGAGTCCACATCCCACATGTCGACATCCTCGCGAGCCAAGTCAAGATACTTGATTTGTTTATCTTTCTCTGGTTTCACGAGGTTCTCATTAACGGTTATGTCAACATTCATTGCGCGCCGCTCTGATCGATCCCCCACCACTATATCAGGCTTATTGGCAACAATAGTCCTGTCAGTGATGACGGAACGATCCCAGCACAATGTAATATTTACATTTTGGAGAACTGGGTCAGACACGTATCTGATTGTTATTCATTGTTATAGTGTATAAAAACAAAACAATATTTAATTTAACATTCACTTTTTCATGTAGGTACCTATTTGATTGTCATGTGTTTCGAAATGTTAATGAGGTACTTACTATTGTCTAGTCTAGAATCAAGTTCATCTAACTGAACAGACAGCTGTGCTGCTGGGGAATTTGTTGCGCTACTTCTTCTTACCAGCTAAAACACTAGGAAATGGTGAAAGGGGGCGTCCGGGGGAGACAGTCAATGTTGACGTTCAAAAACTGTTGATTCTCAGCCTAGTTTGAATAAATGTCTTTTGATTTTGGCGTTCAAACAAACAGAGTTATCACGTCATACCATTGTGATGTCGCATCACAATGGTATGACGTCATGAAATTTGACATATTATGTCATGAAAATTACAAACGTCAAGAGAAACCTATTCAATTATTTAAAGAGCAGGTAGGTACAAATGCGTGGCTGGAGAACAAAATGAACCGGCGCAACTAGTGTGCGCTAGTGCATGTGTATGCGCGTGTGTGTGTGTGTGTGTGCGCGCGCGTGTGTGGGGGTGTGTGCGTGTGCGTGTGTGTGTGTGGGGGTGTGTGTGTGTGTGTGTGTGCGCGCGCCTCTCCGTACACATCCCACAGCATAATCAGCCTATAATGTTCCCACTGTTGAGACACATTGTGTTGATGATCAAAGTGCCTGACTTACGGCCTACAACTCATAGTCCACGCAGCAGTGGTAATGCGCCTTTACTCCCCTCATAACTTTTACATAATTAAGTTTTAATTTCTAGTTACGAACTAATTTATTGGAATGTCGAAAAGTTTTATTTTTTTATTTTCGAGCAGACTAACATTGCGTTATGGTGAAGAGAAATGGTGTCCGGAATATTAGACTAGGTTTTGCCCGTGGCTTCGTCCGCGCGGAGGATATTATCCCACCAGAATGTACAGACGCCAGCACATCAAGCTACTACAATCTGTCAAATTTCTTTAATACATTTTCAACTTTATCGCTAATGCATAAGGTATGTACCAAGTTGGTTGGGATAATTTGACAGTTTCGGGTAGCTTGATGTGCTGGCGTCTGTACTACTCGGATAAAAAAAGTATCCTATCCTAGTCCTAACCCAGCACCCTAATTGCGGAACACACTAATCACAATCTGAATAATTTTGAAAGATATCACTAATCCATTGCTTCATATGTTCGTAAAACGTGTCCGCTCAAGAACGTAAATAACTCAATGAATGTTGCTGAAATGTTGACGAAATGAAAGCCATTGCCACTGTGAGTGTGTTATGATAATGATTTTATTTTTATAAGTAGGTTTGCACAAACACTTTTACACGTCAATCATATTTTTTAAACTAGATGAGGTCGGCGTTTCCTATCTGACTACTCTGAGAAGAAAGGCCGAAACAAACTCAGAGGTCATTGTCTCTTTATAAAGTGCAGACGTCATAATCTTGGTCAGGTTGTATGAAGACAATGTAGGTCGATGTCTGAGATGGTCTTTTGAGGAAAGAACCACACAGATTGAGAGGACCTGTCCAGTCAGTGCACGCATTTGTCAGAAATCATGCAGCTCAACTCAAGACTTAAGGAGCTCAACGATTCGACGAACAATACCAAAGAAAGGACACGTTACGCAATTACCCCACAAGTCATGGTCTACCTGTGCCTATGCTGAATGAATTACATCGACCATCAACCATCAACATACACACATCATCACACATCAAATTTATCATCATCATCAAGTGTCTGATATTTGATTGATTTGTTCATGGATTGATGGATTTGAAAAATATATTTTTGCTTTTGATAGGCCAATTCTTGAGGGAGGCTATGGGCTATTTAACATCACGCTATGACGTAACGGATAATAAGATATATAGAATCATTTTTATACGTTATATAAAAAAAATCGGTACATCGAGGTGCTGAAGTGTCTGAACAAAAACGCCACTATGTCGCACTGACTGCTGCTGACTGCTGTTGACTGCTCGCAGAACAGATGGCCGATGGGGCCGAAAGGTTCTGGAGTGGCGACCGCGTATCGGAAGACGTAGCGTTGGAAGGCCTCCCACAAGGTGATCCGACGACCTTGTGCAAGCCGCAGGAACCCGTTGGATGCGAGAAACACAGAACCGGTCGAGTAGAGGTGCCTATGTCCAGCGGTGGAACGTCTTTCGGCCGAAATGATGAATGGGTTTTGATATCGTATTCTGTGAATAATACTATTCGCCCAAAGCATTGTATTTTGTATTATACAAAACTGATGTATTTATTTTATGCTTTCAATCTGAAATGGGAGCAAAAGTAATTTCCGCCAGCCATATTTTATCCTATAAAAATATTTGTGATGTTCAATATCCATCTTTTATGTGTTTTGTATCCAAGTTACTGTGATACTGTATCAGGTAAAAAGGCCTAAGACTCTAGAGAATTTAAGGAAATACTGACGTAAGTTTCTGACTACCACCTCGTTGGTCTAGTCGCCGCTAGCGCTACTGCTAAGCGTGGGGTCCAGGGACCGATTCCTGGATCGGGCAAAAAGTAATTTTTGAGTAGCAGCCCACAGTTTGGAAGTTGGCGGTGTGATACCCCCGAGCCTCGGAAAGCACGTTAAGCTGTTGTTATAGCGCCGTCTATCCGAGTTGGCATTCCATTTCCTCCCTACTCTGTGTTCCAAAAGGTAGCAAGCATTTCTCTTACCACCCCATGGGATGTGAGGACGTTTAAGAACCTTCACGGCGTGTCCATGGGGACCTGCAGCCGCTCATGAATATCAATCAATTGCGAACGGTTTGTTTGCATTCGGAATGAGCCATTTTGTTACGTCACAATAATAGGTCGGTACTTATGTTGATAATTCTACCTACGTATTGAAGAGTTGGTGTCTGAGAATGCTGGTATTGTTTTACAGTTGGACGAAAGCCTCCCCTTTTTCCTTTCATTCATACTAGTATCGCTACTAATGTTAGAATCTCTTGTCTGTGTGTCTGTTTCTCACATTTTTCATTGATGAATTTGTTAGTATAGCGTAGGTTTATTTTCATTGCGGAAAATAACAATAAAGAATTAACGTGTAAGTGTTAAGGCTCCTTCAAACAGGCGCTACACGACACGCGACACAAAGGCACCGCAAGTCGTGCAACGAGCGGTGCCTTTGTGTCGCGCGCGATTATATCGCGTGTCCCGCCTGTTTGTAGGAGCCTTTATGGTGGTGGATTTACACAGGCTAGAATTTCAAATGCTAGTATAAAAAGTACTTCTGGACGACCAGACGTACGACAGGGTACCATCCGCACTTAGTTGATATCCCGGCCTGTCGTACTTAGCGTTTCTCCTTCACAATTATTATGCGCACGGCCAAATTGTGGAACTCTCTGTCCGCCTCTGTGTTCCCTTCCACAAAGAACCCTGAAGAAGCCTTCAAACCAAGAGTGAACAGGCATCTTCTGGGCACGCTCGTTCCATCATAGACCTCATGTATCGCTTTCCATCAGGCGTGATCGAGGTCAAAAGCTGGTCAGTTCATAAATAAAAAAAAATAAAACGGTCAAGTGCAAGTCGGAGTCGCATACCGAGGGTTCTGTACAAATTTGTATAGGTATGTAAATTAGTTTATCACGAAATATTTTTTTTTTGTATTGTTACTACAAATTTACGGTTTTCGGATTTTTCCCTTTACTTGTGCTAATATGACATTGCTTCTTGCCAAATTTCATGATTCTAGGTCAACGGGAAGTACCCTATAGGTTTTGATTCCGGAACATAAACACCCGTAAGTACCTTTTGATAGTGTTGACTTAGAAGTTTGATTTTGTCACTACTTAAAGGGATTGCAGCCCTGAGTATTTGATATTAATTTCAACTTGATAGCTCCACGCGTTCCTGAGAAAAGGGGTCTTGAAAGACGGAGAACGTGTGATCTTAAGGGTACCGTTTTTCCTTTCGAAGTACGGAAACTTAAAAATAACGTAAAGAACATCATTGGTACGTATTTTCGGTATCTTTTTACTGAACTGACTTAACGACTGAAAAACAAAGATCCTGAGCCCTTCAAGCTGATATCATTAACGATCATCTCGCTTGTGTCTAAACCAAAAACCACATAGAAGCGTGACAAAAATATACAGCGAAAAATCCACAGTATCACAGACAAAGCCAGAGGTCTACGCTAGTAGGTCACCTACATAATATTTTATCAACAGAGTTGCTATTTTTATGGGGGCAATAAAAATAGGTGACATGAAACTGCTCATTTTATGTTGATTCCAGAAAGAACCAGGACGTGTTTTTTTCTTTATTTTACCCACAAATCACGGATATACCTGTAAGTATGCTGATCTGGCTTAAATATTGTGGTATTACAGCATTGCCACCAGAAATAGCCACTAATTTGTAAACTTTTCAGTGGTCTAATCTTTTTGAAGTGAACACTTCTTTAGGCGCGTTGGGCATTTTTTGAGATGGGAAAATACCATTGAACTCGCGCCACTGTTACCGTAAGCGACAGCGCGCGTGTTTTGTTTATAGACGATAAAAAAAATACCCGCTTCGGGTGTGTTCCGCTGTCCTCGGGATGTACTCGGTTTTAATGTAAGTATATTCGATGTCAATGAGTGATGGCAAAGTATTCTGTTTGTGTTTTGTTTTTACTTTGTCGGCACTCCGGAGTGCCATTGTATTTTTTTATTTTATTCTTTGTTGCCATGGATACAGGTTACAGAAAAATATGAAACCCTGGCTTCAGAGCTAAGTTAGAATACCTGTATTTCAGGACCCAGTGATTTTTCCATTTAGATTACAAGAAAAGTATGTTTTATGCAGTAGGAGGTGATCAAATTATGTTACATAACATTAAGTTTAATAGTAAACATTTCATTTAAGCACTAAAAATAGAAATCCTACTAAAATTATAAATGTGAAAAGTTTGTGAAAATGTTTGGATGTTTGTTACTCAATCACGCGTAAACCATTGAACAGATTTGGAGGAAAATTGGCACAAAGATCCATTTCCTGGATTAACACATAGGATACTTTTTATGCCGATATTCCCACGGAATCGAAACTTACGCCGGTGAAACCGCGGGGCGCTGCTATTAGAAAAGAAAATTAGAATTAAAGCGAGTTAAATAATCTCATTACATCAAAAAAAAAACAAAATAATAATAAATTCCGTGGTCTATAGTTTGCAATACTACAACTCTGCCCTACCCTTCGAGGAATATAGGCGTGATGATACGTTGTGTGTTGCTATACAAAATGTGTCAAAATCACAGAAGGAACACTGAAATGTTTGTATATAATTAGGCAAAAGGGCGATTCTCGGTTCACACTTGTAGTCAAAACGGTGAAGGAAAACATCGTGAGGTAACCGGCATGTCCTAGAACCGAAAATTTGGAGACATGTGTCTGGTTACACCACACGGGGTACACAAAGTGGTTGACACCACTTTGTGTGTTTTACGTGACCGTAGTGATGATTTCATCACCACTGATCCCAACCAGCTAGTCTTACAAATGGGTATCGTATTATCCAGTAACTGAGCCTCCACGACCCACATAGGCAGTTGCTCCGTGTAAAATACTTCAGCTGCGTCCGGTTAACCTGGAAGCTGACCCCAACACAGTTGGGAAAAGACTAGGCAGATTATGACAACTGGTCCGGAGCGATCAAAACCATAGATAGGGGTCAGGTTTAACCCCATTGAAACATCAGAAGCTAGGGCTTAACAAACAATTAATTTACCTTTATCATTGAAATAGTTCCGAAGCTCCTATTTCCTATTTCAATTGTATAGTATACCACCACAATGCAGTGGATTAAACTAAACCGTTGGCCGCAAAACTAATAGAAATGTTCGGAGCAGACTAACAATCAGTATATATGTTGTTTGTATATGAAATAGATGGCGGACGTGACTATTATATTTCGATTTTATAATATTACTATCTGCTCTGTATTCAGTCTTAACAAAGGGTGTTATCGTGTTATCAGTTTAACATTTCACCGTCCAACGATGCCTTTTCTTTTAATGTATCTCAATTTATCCATAATGGACAACACATTAGTCCAACTTTCTTCTAATATTATATACGCGAAAGTTTGTGAGGATGGATGGATGGGTGTTTGTTACTCTTTCTAGCAAAAACTACTGAACGATTTTGGATAATTTGGCAGACAGATAGTTTATAGCCAGGATTAACACATAGGATACTTTTTATTCCGATATTCCCACGGGAACGAAATTTATGCGGATGAAACCGCGGTACGCTGTTAGTCCCAAATAATCCAGTGGAACTGACGCAGTCTATTAAACAAAAAGAGTGATTTTTAGCAAATATGAGCCATTTGTCTTTGCCTTGGTGGGGATTGGCTCAAATCTAATCATATTTGCAATTGAACGGTTACACTAGATAAAGTTGATAAGACAGAGATTAAACCAGAAGACAAACTAGCCCCCTGCTAGTTCGATCCCCATTGAGGGTTCAGGAGATCAGACCGGAAAAAATCTTTAATTTGGGTATGGTGGAGTAGCTATACTTACTCGTATCAAGGAGATATAATAGGTAAAAGAAGATAGAAAATGTGCACTATGAAATGATTTTTCGAAGATCTAGCCCTGAGTGGGTCCATCGAGAGATGTAGTTTTCATACTAAGTAATTCACAAACATTAGCAATTTTTTATGTAATTTTTCAGCAGCAGGAGTCTGGTTTTGTGCCCGGTTGGTATGTTATGTTTTGTTAATTTCCAACAACACATATAATTCACAAACCGGTTTAAAACCTCTTACCCCAAAATTACCCTTTTAACCCACCCTAAGACTGATACGCGTTTTAGTTCACCGGTCTTAATCCTAGATACGAGTAGGTTCGCTTTTTCAACACTAGATCCGCCATTTTGAAACTAGAAAGGATCAGCTGGGATAGCGGGTGCCGTCCATTAGCGAGTCCCAGTGCGATGTTAAATCTTTCTTGATTGCGACCTGGTAACTGATTTCTGGCTATAAAATAAAGTAGTGCCAGGGGTAGAATTTTTAGCTTCGTTTAGTGAAGAGTTTGTTTAGGTATTTAGTCGATTTTTGGCAGAATTAGTTAGAAAATTTGAAAGTTACTTTTTTAAGGCGAAAGCGTTAGGGTAACCCCGAAATTCAAATTTTCTTACGTTTTTTGCAATTTGCAGGTCAGGTTGTGTGTTGATCTAAATATGATTCGCGGCCGTCATCCCCTTCGAACCTAACCTGTCCAAGTCGGGGTGCTCCAAGTCCCAAGCACGCTTGGCTCGCTCTTGCGTCCTAAGTTTTCATTTCCTTTTTACGAAGTCTACCATCCATGAACTAAGACTGTCCATGACTTGTACATCATCAGCCGAAAGATGTCCACTGATGGGCATAGGCCCAAGCACCTCCACTTCGACCGGATGACTTGTACATAATAAATAAATATCGATATTTAGGACATTTGATACTCTGTATTTCGATATTTAGGTCTTTCGATGTCACTTTTGTAGATAATTAGATTTTAGATAATTATATTGGACGTAGGTTATCTAACCATTCGACGATATTACGTTATTTTAATTTTCGGTTTTATTGTCGTTCGATATTTAATTTTTCGATGTTTTGAACATTGACATTTTAACCGAAGGTATTTTAATTTTCCAAGTTCAAATACGAGTATGTACCCTAGTCAATATTTATAAGATTCCTATTTATAAAATTATGGATAGCATAACTCACGTGACCATTTTTTTTTCAGAGCGTGTACGCTTGTGGAATTAAAAAAAAAACCAAAACTATAAAATTAATGTGACTGACGGCGACGACCTTGTGAAGGCCGCAGGAACTCGTTGGATGCGAGGAGCAAAGAAACGGTCGAAGTGGAGGTGCTTGGGAAAGACCTATGTCCGTCTTTCTGCTGAAATGATGAAGATGATGATGACATTTGTGTTATATTATTCGTTAATTTCTATGTTAGTACGAGTACTTCAAACACTGCGATGATAGTTCATATTTCACACAGACCGGTCAACATAGCCAGTGAAACAGCTATCAAACGCATCCAGAGATTTAATTTTAGATTCCTTTTGTGAAAGCGAAGTGGCGGCTCTTTACAATTCTCTCTAAGGGTTGAACAGTAACTATAGGATTTGTGGGTTTTTTGCGGTTCTAAAGTGCGTGTCATCAATGTTTGTGACATGCGGTCTCGAAAGGTCTTTTTAGAAAATGTGAGTGTAATTAATCTTTTTTTTGGAATAGACAAGAAACTTATACCTACTTGAAATAATTATCATAATCCAGTCATACAAAGAGGGCTGGAAATTAAGTAGGTAGGTACCTTATTCTCTTGGGGAGGGGCTCGTGGCTAAGTAATAACAGCCGCACATGTCGATCGATCAGGTTAAGCTACACTTGCCGCGGTCGGTATATGGATGGGTGACCATCTTTACATACCGAGGTTCTCCGCACCTCGGAAGTTGGTCCCGGCTGTCATTCGTGGATCTTCGACAGTCGTTACGGGTCGTCAGAAGCCCGAAAGTCTGACAACCGGTCGTACCAAGGTGTATCGTGTTATCCAATAACTTGATTGTGGAGGTCAGATAAGCAGTCGCTCCATGTAAAGGTATTCAGATGCATCTGGTTAGACTGGAAGCTGCCCACAACATAGCTGGGAACAGGCTAGGCAGATTGCAGTACCATTCTCTTGGTATAAAAGCAAGATACGATAACCTGACAGAACCCAAATTTTTGGAAACAACTTTGGTACTACAATTTGCCTGTCAATCTAAAAACAACACAGTCGCTCAACAGCATAAAAGCCGCAACATTTCAAACCCCGTTTCTAAATTTTCGCCTGCATTTCACCCCTTGGACGAGAGGGGTTGAAATTTTTATAGTTTGATTCCCAACACGCATCGTGATGTATTTCTGGGCCCAGCGGTCATAACAATCTGAGCGACACTTTATGGCTAACGAAACATCGAATATTCGTTGCACAATCATCAATATTTTGTTTTTAAACCTACGTACAATGCGTGCCACGTAAGAAGAAACTTGACACACCACGATGTCTGAACACGATTTTAGGTATCTTTAGCGGTATGAGGTCTGAGTGCGGGACGGGACCGGACGTCATAGGGGCAGGAGAAAGAGCGGGGGAGGCGGGGTCAAGTCTCTTCTTACGTGGCACGCATTGTATGATTTGTTTGTTTAACCAGAATTCGTATAAATATTATTCTGGGAAGTGAGTTTTTATTTGTTTGTCTTGCTGTCACATATCAGTGGGCCTAGCCTAGTATAAAAGCGCGGAATGAACGTAGTCAAACGGAGTGAATCGGGACGAACTTTAAAAGGGATTTTAGCATTGGTTTGTAGTTAAAAAGAACTCTAATGTGTTTACTGTATTATAATTAACGAATAAGTGCCCGTGTTGGCAACAAACTATATTTTACAACGTTAAAATCCATTTTAAAGTTTATCCCGATTCACCCCTTCATCCCTAACAACCCCGTTTGTAGGTAGCATTAATTGAAACGATTTTTGAATTGAATAAACTCGTTTCGTCCGTAATATTTATTTGGTTTCAATACTTTTTAGGTGATATTTAACATGCCTGTCGCATAAAAAACCAAAATACCAAAATAAGGTACTTACATAGTTACAATTTACGGCTCAAAAAACGATCGAATTAACGTTACGTTTACTTATCATCGTGTTATTTGTGTCAGATGCAACATTTTATCATAAAAAATAAAGCAAAACTCCTGGATAAAACACCAAGCCAATTAGCCTAAAGTATGGAGGTATGGAGTTGGACAGACATTGTACTTGTACCATGTATGCAGTCAACGACTGTGAGGGAATATATACACTTATCTCAGTTTGCCAACGGAAATTTAAAAATCGTGCATATCCGGACTTCAAGTGACGTCGAAGCACGTGAATTCCATTACGCGCTAAATCTTTGCTCGATTTTGGAGTCGAACCCGAGCAAGTTCAGGACTAGGATAGAAAATATACAAAATCTAATCTAATCTTTTCTCGTTATAATTAATGAGAAAACATTAGATTTTTTGTATGTTTGTTTGTTACACTTTCACACTTAAACGGCTGAACGGATTTGGATAAAATTTGGCACATGGTAGACGACCTGGATTAAGACATATAATATTTTTAATCCTAATATTCTCACGGGATCGAGACTAAAGGCTCCTTCAAACAGGTGCGACACGCGATAAAATCGCGCGCGACACAAAGGCACCGCAAGTCGCGCAACGAGCGGTGTCTTTGTGTCGCGCGCGATTCTCGTCGCGCGTCGCGCCTGTTTGCAGGAGCTTTAATGCGGGTGAAACCATGGGGCGCAGCTAGTTTGGACTAGCAATGGAGTTGTTGCTGTTTATTGTATTGTATGTTGTTGTTGGTGTGGTTGATGTTGTTGTTTTTGTGTTGTTATTGGTGTTTTATTTTTGACTGTGTTTAGTTTACTTTGTGATCTTCCAGTACGAGTCGCAATAAATATTTTTTCTTTCTTTTTTACCTAGCTACACCTCTGCCCATCTCTTCGAGGAAACAAGGCGTGATGTTATGTGATGAAGCAATGGACAACAAACCTTCAAAATCCTTCAGATTGTGATAGAAAATGTGTTGCTGATTTCAATCAAAGATTCCAACAATATCATCAACATCTTGACATAATCAATTAAACTTCGCTCACGGAATTCAACCCCCAAACGCCACATCGCATTTCAACCCTCAAATCACAATCAAAACAGTTGTTTCATTAATCATAGACTCAACCCACTCAGTTATTTGTCTGGTTTTGAGTTGAACAGAACCCTTGTTGGTAATGTTGGTAATGATGGTAATCGCGATTATCATTCATTTGTTATGTCTGTTTGTCTGATTCGGGAGATAAATTGATGTTGATCGCATGTTTGGACAGTAGTTTCATCATTTTCAAAATGTTTTCCATTATTATAATAATACTAGCTGCGCCCCGCGGTTTCACCATATAGTTAGTAGTATATTAGTATAGTTTCACATAAGTATTGATCCCGTGGGAATATCGGGATAAAAACTATCATATGTCCTTCCTAGAGATGCAATCTATCTCTCTGCCAAATTTTATCGAAATCCGTTTAGTGGTTTAGACGTGAAAAGGTAACATATAGACAAACAGAGTTACTTTCGAATTTATAATCTTATAGTATATGTCTATAGTATGGAAAGTTCTCGAAAATGCAAATATCACATTGTGCTGGGATCGATCCATCATCACTGACAGGACTATTGCTGCCAATAAACCTGATATAGTGGTGATGGTGGACCTGAGGTAGCTGTCGCAACTTATGAGTGATATAGGTACTAGGTTGGAACCCAGACAAGCGCTTTACTTTGTGTAAATGATTTCTTCACTCAAAACGGTGCTCTCAAAACGGTGAAGGAAAACATCGGCAAGTCCTAGAACCAAAAATTCGAAGACATTGTGACATCTACCAAGCCGCACTGGGCCCGTGTGGTGGATTACGGCGCACTCCCTCTCTCGGAGAGGAGGCCTGTGTCCCAGCAGTGGGAACGTTATAGTCTGAGTATACTTATACTTAGTGGTGGTGAATCGAACAGAGCGGCGATGAAATTTGGCAAGAAGCAATGTCCGTGTAGCACAAGTATAGGAAAAAATACGAAAACCGAAAATTAGTAGTTACGTTGCAAAAAAAATATTAACATACTTACCTACAAATTTGTACGCAATCCTCGGTGCGCGAGTCGGACTCGACCGGTTTTTTTAACACCTTAGAGGAGCCGGTGGCTAAATAATAACAGCCGCACAGGTCGATCGATCAGGTTAAGCTACGCTTGCCGCGGTTGGTCCGTGGATGGGTGACCATTTTTACATAACGTGATCCCTCCGTGCCTCAGAAAGCACGTTAAGCCGTTGGTCCCGGCTGTCATTCGTGGATCTTTGACAGTCGTTACGGGTAGTCAGAAGCCCGACAGTCTGGCAACCAGTCTTACCAAGGCGTTTCGTATTACTCAGTAACTGGGTTGTGGAGGTCAGACAGGCAGTCGCTCCATGTAAAATACTGGTATTCAGCTGCATCCGGTTAGACTGGAAGCCGACCCCATAGTATAACCCGATAACATAGTTGGGAAAAGGCTAGGCAGATGAAATGGACTATTACTATAAAGGGATCATATTCCGGGTTTGACTTCTCATTTTGAGATACAGAACCCTAAAAACCTCAATCAAATATAATCGTAACCTCAGTTCGACTTCTCATTTTTATGGCTTCGACCTCCAGATATTTCTGGAACGAAAACCAGAACTGAATTATTATTAAGAGCCGAACTTCATAATTACCGACTCGAAAGTTCCTTCAGACCTTTGTTCTTTAATTAGTTGATGTTCCGCAGACAGGAATAAAAATTCTTTAGTTTTTATTGGCTGTAGTGTGCCCAAACAATGGGAAATATTATGAGAGAGAATATTTCAAAATTGCGGGTTCGATTTTTCTTATACAACTTTTATGTATTTGTTGAAGTGTAAAAATATTGCCTGTCAGTCTGGCGATGTTGTAAATTGGAATTTGAATAGAAATATGTTATGTACTCGTTGGTAGGTTGTATTTGTACTAGCAAAATCGCTTCGTGAAAGCAAGATCGCTTATTAATATCTACTGATGCGGACGATTAGGTAGGTATACAACCTACCTATCTAATCGTCCGCGTCGGTAGATATTAATAAACGATCTTGCTTTTAGAATCTCGGGCTTAAAATATCGTTAAGTACCGGTAATGTTTATATACAGGATACACTTAAGAAGTGCACAGTTGGAACTAACTGCGCCTTTCCAGTTGCAGGCCGCACAGCTCAATCCTCGATTTCCTGCGTCCATTTCCAGCCGCTTTGCGAAGATCTTCGTTCCACACAGCCTAAGGGGTAAACTTCCTTTGTCAAACCACCATCGGTTATGCGGATAGTTGTATACAGTACCCGGCGATAAATATTGCACATCGACCTTTGGAAAGAGACAATCGGCTAATTTCGGCTTCGTTTATCTCTGTCGCACGAAATACAAACAGTCCGGTATCTATTAGGAGCTGTTAAAACAATTATGATTTGCTTCTTTTGATAATTATTTTTATTCTTTGTATAAAATCGATAGGATCGAATAGGTCGATGTGCAATATTTATCGCCGGGTACTGTACTCTGTTACAAAAGTACCTTTGTAAAGAAAATATAAACAAATGGAACAGAGGGGCAATTCTCGTAATTTTAAGAACGTCCACAGCCTGATCTGTCAAAAATACCTCTAATTACCCTACATTTTTGACATTGATTTTCGCCGAGATGAGGTTGCGACTAGGATTTTTAACGTTTTTAATTTCTAGAATAATATTGTCCTTCAGATCTCAGTCTCTCAATCTGTCAAAAACACCTCTAATTTTCCAACATTTTTTTGACCTTGTTTTGACATTGATTGTGGCCGAGATGAGATTGTGACTAGATTTTGAACGTTTTTAATTAGGTACCAGCACATCAAGCTACCCGAAACTGTCACATTTTCACAATCAACTTTGAACCTTGTGCTTTAGCGATAAAGTTGAAAATCTCTTAAAGAAATTTGACAGATTGTAGTAGCTTGATGTGCATATGTACCTACAGGAATTGGCCTTCAGAAAACTTGCCTCTGGATGACAATTCTTAGCTCATGCCACTGAGTGCATTGAAACGATTTTTTTTGAAGCACGGCATTCTAATTTAAATCACTTTAAAGATATTTTTCATTTGAGAATTTGAGGTTAATCTCAAATCTCAATTTTCGTCGCAGATATTTTTCAATGACAATTTAATACTTATCATGTCATTCAAACAAGTGGTGATACGTAAAGTTGAAACCTTCTAAACACAGATGAATGTGGAAAGTCTATTTCATCAGATATTTTCGGAACAAACCAGCTGGATAATTGCGTAAAGGCTCCTGCAAACAGGCGCGACGCGCGACGCGAATCGCGCGCGACACAAAGGCACCGCTCGTTGCGCGACTTGCGGTGCCTTGTGTCGCGCGCGATTTTATCGCGTGTCGCGCCTGTTTGAAGGAGCCTTAACACACTACCAGTAGCAATGGCTTACAATTTTGACAGTTCAACAACAATCATTACGTTATTTACGTTGTTGAGCAGACAAATTTTTCGAACATATGAAGCAATGGATTATCCTTCAAAATGATTCAGATTGCGTGTTACGCAATTAATAAATCTTCATTCCATACTTTTCACAGTTTAAGTCTTGCTGTCTGGTTTCGTTTATGTTGTGCTCAGAAGGTTGTAATTGGATTTCCGTCGCCCGTCTGTCTGCCGGCCTGTTAACTTTGTCCAACAGTCCAATTATTCAAAACAAAATAAGATTTAAGTCTTTGCTAAGCAGTTTAATATGTCTCGTCTTTGGAATCAGGGAGATGTATTTTGTGTTAAGCTGTTCGGAGTGTTGTGAAAACAATCTGGCATTACCTAGCCTAAGCCTAGTATCTCTTCTAGTGATGATGACGTCACGCTGAACTGGCTGCGCCAATGTCCGTGAACGGGGTCACCAGTATAGAAGTATGAGGAACAGGGTGTAAAGTTTATGGAGAATCCTCCGACCAGACAGGTGTCGTGTCTGATTGGCAACAGGCCGACGATGCCGGAACATTGTATAATATATGCTAGTTGTGTGGTAAACTCTGCTTGCGAGATGCAGGATTTTGCGTGACGTCAGTGTGATGCATAGTTTGCATGTGGCGATATAGCTCCCCACACGTCCTCAATTTTCTCCGGTTAAGCGAAGGTAAACACCTTCGCTTAACACAGTAAATTCTTATATGTATCAGCCAGCAATTAAGTATCATATAAGGGGGCTCGTGGCTAAATGATAACCGCAAGAGTCGGTGAATGGTTAAACTACACCTCTGTCGGTCGTGGATGGACCATCCATTACATATCGAGGATAGGTAGACCTCAAGTCTTACCGCCCTCGGTAAGACTGGCTGAAAGAGCATGGTCATGGTTGGATCTGATATTGTCAGAGATCAGCGAGGATGCGTAGCGAGGGTTGTGTCTAAAACGAACCAATACCAACGCTAACTTAGTTCAAGCTATAAAAATGAAGCGATGTTATTGGTCACACATATCCCTCGCTACACATCTCTGGTGGAAAGGCAGCCTAAGAGGGTTGTAGAGGTCAGATAGGCAGTCACTCCATGTAAAATACTGGTATTAAGCTGCATCCTGTTAGATTGAAAGCCGACCTCAACATAGTTGGGAAAAGGCAGGCAGATTGATGAAAGGCGGACCCGATTTGTGGAAATCTGTTTGGGAAAAGAACAGTAATTTTACAAAATAAAACAAAAAGTATGAAATATAGCTTTAATCACTTTTAATAATGTACCTATTTACATTGGACTTAAAACTATAAAAACTGGATTTCTACAGTAAACATCGTAAAAATATCGTACGTAGTACAATTTACAAATAAAATAAATGGAATAAGGGCAATACGAGTGCAAACGCAAAGGTTAAAAACGAAACGTTATTATAAACGAGGCGTTTTTTCTACGCGTTATAGACGTTATTTCGCATAGACAAGAAAATTTGTGAAACATTTCATTTGTACAAAGGGCGTAAAGTTTACATTAATTATTGTTTTCGAACAAACAATTTTTTAAGTGGCCAAAAAGTATGTTTTATTTTTACAAGCATGCCAATTTTATTAATACATTAAATTACAGTACATATTATCATCATTTTCGTACACGCCCATTATCTAAATGCTTTAATACAAAATACTAAAGAATTACAACATTTCATGTAAATACAACTTTGTCATGTACTTGATCAACTTAATTAAAATCAGACTCTCACTTGAAAAATGCTTGAAAAAATATTATAATAACAAAACATGTTTTTTGCATAATGTCATAGTAAGATAAACCATGATTTTACACTATTTTTACACACGTTTGTTGTCACACTAAAATAAAACAAAATAGCATTAGTGGTAATAAAAGTACGAATAATATTACTATCGTACAAAAATTAAGTCTTAGCCTGCATTGCGAACGAGAATAATAAAGTACATTTTTCAATATGGCAATACTGGTATTCGTTCTGTCTAATACACCGTAAGTTTGTAACGGCAGAACGGAAAATGAATTTTTCGATTTTCAAAACTAGCTATACCAAAACATGATTTAAATAGATTAAAATAATGCTATTTAAAGCCGTCCACGATCTCAAGCATTATCAAGTAAGAGACTTCATAGTATACAATTAAAAAAGTAAAATAAATAGACACATAATAAAAATGTATATAAAAATATGCACCACAATATAAGCGATTCCTAAAAACATAACATGATATTTTTATAGCTACCGAAATAAGCTAACACATGGTTAAAAACGTTTTAGGAACTATTTCTCGTAATTACGGGTACTTGGTTTGAAACGTCAAACTGTAGAAATGGTAAGGCAGACAACAAACAGGAAACTGCGTAACACACTTATTTCGCAAACCGAACAATTTAGAAGGAAAAGTTTAATCCCTTGCTTCATAAGCTTGAACAATTCGTTTGCTCGATAAAGTAAATAACACAATGAATGTTGTCGAATTGTCAAAAGATATTGCAATTGTTAGTGTGTTACGCAATTAACCCGCTAGTGACACCCTTTATTATACTATGTTCATTTTGTGATGACCGATATGACACATAGAAGACGTCAAGGCAAAGTCGATAATGTTTTGTTGTATATAATAACAATCGAATGGTTCAAACTTTTGATCGATGTTTTGTCACATAATTAAGAAATGATTTAGCATGTTAAGTCACATCAATAATCATAAAACGAACAGAATTATACAAGACAATGATTTGCTGTTGAATATAATCAGTGGTATATTTTGAGTCCCAAATCCTGCCCATACTTTACAGCAAAAAACTAAACTCATACAAAACCTCTTTAAAATTATTGTGACAGCATTTTGTGTAATTGACACTATTCGAAGAGTGGGTAGTTCTCAGTTTACAAGGTTTTTGCTAAAAAGCAATTAAGAAAATTCTGGTTGCCATTTTCGCTTTACCGCAGCAACTGTCAAAATATAAAATGTTATTCTACAATTTGACATTCTACCGACAATGTTTCGAAATCAACGTTCTAGCTATTTTGTTTCCTGCTTTGGTTTTTACATAGAATTCCATTAAGCCCAATAATATATTGGTACCATGATAAATTCAATTCATTTTGAAATCGGCAGGTTAGTTCTGCACCAAAAATAACACCAAAAAGTCTACATTTGAAAAATACATGAAAATATATGTTAGCAAAAACAGCCTCGGACTAAAAACTAAAATGTAGTTAACTTAGAAATACACGAAGTTAAATATTTTAGTACAGGGTGACCGGTGTGGTGTGTTTAAATATGTTGCACATTTTATCAAAAAAACTACTCGAAAACTAAAAAAAATATATATTAAAACCTCTATTTTGTGACCTCGTTTGTATATGTATTTGTATTTCTCTACCAAATCCCAGAGTGCATACAGACACAACAAATTCAAAAAGAACTATGTAGCTAGCTTGAATATAAATGTTGTTTAAAGTTGGGACAATGTTGTTTTAGGGTTGGCCCAGTCTGGTACAGAAATTGACATTACCTTGCTGGCTCAGTATAAAATTGGGACACCATTAGCATGATGTACAAGATGTTAAAGCACTGACGGAAAAGCACTTCAATGTACTTACCTCATAAATGAATGAAAGTTCGTTAACAAATTATCAAAAATGTGCAACATATAAAAACAAAACGAAGAACCTAACAAACACATTACGCTTATTACACAAACCTATTGACCTGATCAATAGAGGAAAAACGAATTATTTGCCTCAGTCTTCCATAATAATCTATGTGAAAGTCATTCTAGCAATGTGGGTCGATGCAACTAAGAATGCTTCAAGGAATGTCAAATAAAAATGAAATATATGAACAGCTCCAAGCAGATAAACATACAATTTTGGAATGATATTAGTAAAGAATTCTCATGTTTAGCTTATATAAAAGAACCGAAGTACTTAAAAATTCAATTCATCTTTCCTTCTCTCTCGCACTTGAATGATATACGACAGTGTCGTAGTGAAAACTTCGACCACAATGACAGTCGAGCAAAACAAAGCTAAATATGATAAAACTTCAAACTCAGTCGAATTAATGGAAGCAGAAATGAATTTGCTTGAAACAGTTCATAAAAGCGTGTCAATTTAGAGTAATCAGTCTTGGAAATTGATGAAACAATCCTCGCTACAAAAAACCATCATTAATTTACCATCCATGTCTTAACCAAAGAGTACCACAAATAATAAATACTTAAAATCAACAGTGAACGCGAGTCCAATTGCGTTACAATGATTATATTAAAAATGGTCCATAAATTTTACGCGACAAGTAAAAAATCTAGCACAAATGTCTATTTACAGGAGCACCGCAGAAAATTAATCGTAAGAATACGTCTTTTTCACTGATATCGTGACGTAGGTCTCTCCTCTCACTAAAAGCTCATTGGCACTTTGGTAAACCTTTAGTCTTAACTATTACACTTCCGTACCATCCTCTCCTTCATCTTCAAACAGTGGTTCGTTGGGGTTCACTTCTGTACTGGGCTTTTTTTTCGGCTTTGGGGGTGGTCGTGGAGGGATTTTTCCACTCCTGCCCAAAGTCCCTGTCCCTGATTGGTTCAATACACTCTCGTTCTTCTTCCCGTCATCTTTAGAAGGAGAACTTGGCTCCTCCTTACTATCAATCCTTGGAATTCTTCTTAGAGATCCAGTTTCTGGCTTACCTCTTCGACTCAGGGTACTACTATCTGATACTTGGGATTGAGCATCGCTTTTGTCACTGAAAAGAACTTTCCTTGGCTCAGGTTGTGGAGTGGAAGTGTTCTTAGCTGTCCAGCTCATTCTTGGATTAACTGGTTCCTGAGGGCCCGGAGTGGATAGCTGGTGAGACAACTGAGAACTGATACTGTTCCGGTTTATTTGTGGCGGGACAGGTGAAGGCGCTGGTTCTTGTTCTTCAATAGGCGCGTAGAAAACTGGATGCTGATTTGGGTAGACCGTTGGCGTTGCAGGTAAAGGCCTGTTTCTCATTGGCGAAAATTGGGGTTCCAGACCTGTTTTGTTGAGCGACAACACTGAGCTGCCGTCGGCTGTGGTTCTTAGCCCTAAGTTATCATACAACGGCTCTTGTGCTTCTGAGCTTGGTAGGATTTGTGTGCTCGCCGTACTAGACCAGCTAGGCACTCTAGGTCTTCTCGGAATAGTCACGTATCCTTGCCTAGGAGTGACGACGGGAGGAGTTATAGGCGCAGTGAACGGAGACTGCGAACGAGAGTAAGGCAGAGTTCTGAAGAGATTTTGGTTAGTCATACCATATATTGGAGAGTGTATTGGACTGATCGGGTTGAGCTGCGATGGTAGCCTGGTTGTATCAGGCACGGTGGAAGCGTTGCTAGCTGCTGGCGATATCTGGGCAGCTCTGGGAGGGAACGAGAGGAGATCGGGAGGGTAAGCCGTCCGGCCGTATTCTACGTTGAGGGCGTCCTGCGATCGTTTTGATGGTGGGTCGAAGTCTAGCGAGCGTTTCTCGTCTTCGTTGTGTGCTGTAACAAAATAAAATGGTTAGTTTAATAAAACGATATGCACTGATGATTGGCCGTTAACATTTCACCGATGGGGTATATGTCTCTTTGATTAAACCAACGATAAGAATTCTGTATCAATAAAAGCAAACAGTAAAGCTCTACTAGCTTCATCATATCTTATCAGAAATATTGATAGCCACCGAGGGGATATTGACTTATTGGATTCAAAGCTTATCAGCATCTAATACGTGATTGGAACTATCTATGTATGAACAAAGTGGTTGAACCTTTAATATTGTTCAAAGTATTTTTTGCGTTACGTTTTAAAAGTCGAACAGCAATATACGTTTATGGAAAGCTACCATTACTAAATCTTAATGTAAAAGTGAACACTTACCAAAAACAGAATCATTGTCCAGCAATGTTTTATTCAGTTCAGACATCTCCGTCGCCCCGCTTGTGATCGATGGAGGGACATCGTATCTTCTCGGCGGCTTCGTCACTGGATTTACGGCCGTAATCAGGCTCTTCTCCATCTCAGGAATGACTGACCCTTCGATCAACGCTTCCCCATTAGAGTTGTCAGATTTCTTCTTGTCAGAACCGCGCCGTCTGCAGCAGCAGTAGCAGAGAATCACCAGGATTATCAACAAAATGGCGGCGGTACAGGAGACGCCTATGAGCACTGGCAACATGTTATTGTCCATACCCTGTGGAACGACTCCGCTTTCTGGAGGATAATGAGCCACTGCTAAAGTCAGACTCCTTTCTTCAACACCACCAGGGTTTTTGGCAACGCATAAGTACTCTCCATTGTCAGTGCTTCCCAAGTCAACTATAGTTAGGTTAACCCATTTAGTGTTGTCATAATTTTTCTGTGTGATGTAGTATTTGAGTTCTCCTTGATATCTATAAGCGCCGTCTATGATTTGTGCGTTTAGCACCCAGTTGACTTCTGGTTGGGGATTACCGTTGACCTGACAGGATAGTGTGATATTATTATCAGAAGTTCGCAAGGTTGTGCTGACAGAAGGATATACGATGCTGGGTTTACAGGCAAAGTCGCTGGAGTCCAGCTCTTTCCAAAGCTTTCCGTGAACTTTAGGAGGCTCTACACAGGATATGGGAGAAGTGTAGAAGTTTTTGCTAATCACCCAGTTTCTGAAGGGTTGTAGGTAGCAGTCGCAACGCCACGGGTTGTCGTGGACATCTAAGTTTGACAGTGACGTCAGTGCACTTAGGGTGTCAATTTTGAGATACTCCAGTTTATTCCCATCCAATCTAAGAATGGTCATTTTAGGCACGTTCATAAACGTCTTCATTCCCATTGTTAGAATTTTATTGTTGCTTAATTCTACTTTTTGTAGAAACGGTAAGTTATTAAAGAGTCCGTCTTCTAATTTTTCTAATTGGTTGTCATTCAGTAGGATCCATCTTATCTTTGCAGTCTCTCTGAATGTGTCGGCATGTAACATCTTCAAGTCGTTCTTCGATAGATCTAATTCTATCATAATAGCGAGTCCACTAAGGCCGTTTCTCTGAATTGTAATAAGCTTACATTCTTTTAGGACAAGTTTCTTTAAGTTTATTAGTTCGACATCTTGGAATGCATGTCTTGTGACTTCATACAGGTCATTTCCTGTGAGGTCGAGGTTTTGTATCTCTGAACTTAGGTTTTTCGGTATGTCTTGTAGGTGGGAATGTGAGCAGTCAGCTTGTTTGTTACCACTTGCCCAAACGCATTTGCACTCTTGTGGACAGTTTGATGTGAAGTCTGCGACTGCTGTGGCAAGCAAGAAGCTCAGCAGCATCCAAACTTGCTTCTCCATTTTGAGATCATGTGCTTTGAATCTGTAACAAAAAGAAACAAATATAAATGTTTGTTCGCAGTAAAACAGAAATAGAAGGCGTTGGGGCACGCACGGTAGCTTTTACGGCAACATTAAGAATGCAACCGCCATCGTTTCATGTATCAGGGACTTTAGAACTCAATAATTGTGAAGGGTTTTGTTTGAACCCTTTGGAATAGGATTGGGGCGTTGTGAATTGTTAAGTGGGTACACATCAAACGTTTGTAACAGTTGTTAGGATCTGAGATGCTTCATGGAATTTGAGACGTGGAACATTCTCGACTAAGAAGTGGATACATTTTTAATGTCAAAACGATAATGAAAAGGAGATTGTTACAAAAGTATTTGTATTGTAACTCGAAGTTGGCTAAATATAGTAAAAGTTGTTTAGCCATGTGTGTACGGAAATATAATAAAATTCCAAGTGATTTTAGAAACTTTAAATCTTAGATTGTCTAAAAAAAACTACATAAATATTTAAACAAGTACTAATATTTTTTACAGCATAAAAGCATTAATTGTTGACGGGAAACATTTTGTAATATAACCTTTAATATTTGCATGCTATTAAATGTATGCTCTATAATGTATTTTTAACACAATTTTATAAACCATATTTTATGCAAATGAATATTATTTTATTTCAAAAATAATGTTAATGATAGTGATGTTGATTCATTGACGATCAAAACTGATGGTACTTGTTGACAGGTCTACACTGGCCTCCCATCATACCCATTAGTATTATAATTTGTTAACATATTAAAAGTCCATTATTTTAAAAGAGTAACCGTGGAGTTTCTTGCCGGCTCTTCTCAATAGGATCCTCCATAAAAAAAACGACCAATTGGAACCATGCACTGATGCACCTAGCTTCTGACATTTTATAAGTGTCTATGTACAGACGCCAGCACATCAAGCTACCCGAAACTGACAAACGCGGACAGAAGCTAGTTTTTACGGACTTCAAAAAAAAGGAGGTTATCAATTCGACACGTATGTATGTAATCAATATTATTGGAATAATAAATATTTTTATTAATAATAAATATTTACAACAAAACTATTACCTACATATTACACAGTTTTTACTTAAAACTAAAAATTACAAAATAAAAAAAAATTAAATCGATTTCAAAAAGAAATTAACTCAAAATTATGAAATAACTTCAATTTCGGAAGTCGGTACCAAAAAACTAAAACTAAAATACAGATCCCACCTTGAGTTAATACTCATCTTGAGTTAATTTCTTTTTGAAGTCGATTTAATTTTTTAAATTACTTTTTTTGTATTTAAAAATGGAAAATTCAACGGTTGAAAGGTATGGTTTAAGAAAAATACATTTTGAAAAAGTATTATATTTTTGTATGGTTGCAGTAACAGCCAGTTATTTTTAATGACATAATTATGGAAGGAGCCTTGTCTTATGTTTCACGTAATTATTTATACCATTCAAGCTTTCGAGTTTTGCCTGGGATTAGAGGGTAGCTGAAGCTACAATATTCGGCATGTAAAGTGTAATTTTTTTTTGGCTATTCAGCCTATGTCGACTATTTTGCCAGTGGCAGTGTAATTATGTTTATTACCGCGTCATTATCGTCAATGCTCGGCTGACCCGTGGGTCTTGTAAAGGCTACTATGTAAATTTATCCAAAGGGTAGCCTGTCTGCTAACGGCTATTGTGATCATCAATCTCTCTGTCAACAGTGGTGATTATGGCTATGTATCTAAAGGCCGTTCGTTATTACAGCAGAGAAGAATTATACTTTATTTACACAAATTTCTCTCTGTTCCTATTTAAACAAAACTATCTGCGCCCCGCGGTTTCACCCGCATAAGTCTTGATTCCATAAGAATATCGGGATTAAAAGTATGCTAAGTCCGAATCCAGGTCATGGCATACCCACGTGCCAAGTTTCATCCGAATCCGTGCAGCCGTTTTAGCGTAAAAGCGTTAAAAACAAACATACAAAAATCTTATCTTTTCTCTTTATAATATTGGTTTAGATCGTTTGGTAGAGTGAGGATACAATATGCATTTGCTCGTTTGGTGTCCAAAGAAGCATACACTGCTGGGACACAGACCTCCTCTCTGTGAGAGGGAAAGGGCTGTAATCCCATTAACCACGTGGGCCCAGTGCGGGTTGGCAGATGTCACATGTCTTCGAATTTTGGTTCTAGGACATGCCGGTTTCCTCACGACGTTTTCCTTCTCCGTTTTGAGAGCAGTGATGATGAAATAGTTTACACAAAGTAAAGTGCCTGCCTGGGCTCGAACTTACGATCTACAACTCGTAAGTCGCGGCCGTTACCACTGCACCACTGCATAGCAAAAACAAAAACAGTAAAAACATCATTGTGATTTGTTTTAGTTCTTGGCAATCCTAGAGACGCAATGATTTTTAAAAGATAGAATTTTATTTGACTCAGACTAAGACACTCAATTATTTTCTTTTTGGTTTGGCTTCTAAGTAAGACAAATAATCGCAATGTTCCACCTTATTAAGTTCCATATAAATGTTCCAGAACCATTCTCAAATAAGTCGCACTTAATGGACTGAAGAATATAGAGAGAAAAACGAAATATTGTTTCAGAAAATGAAGATTTGTAACTCAATAAGGCTCCCTAAGATTTATTAGAGTCGGTTGTCGTTAGTGCGACAATTTGAAGTCAGTTCGTGATAATTACTGTCAGTGAGAGTAAGGGCGCGCATAAACTGCGAGCAATTTGGACGTAAGTGCGTTCCACAGTGTGATCTGTGCCTTATGTTTGTGTTATACGTGTGGTGCGAATGATGAGAGGGCGAGGTTTAGTAGTTTTTTGTATAGTTTGCAAAAGATAAGTGAGGTGGTAATTTAAAAATAGGCTAGTTACTAGTTAGGCATGCTTGAGAATTTAGTAATTACTAGCTGCGACCCAAGGTTTCACCCGCATAAGTTTCTATCCCGTAGGGATAAAAAGTCGCCTAGTCGTAGTCTATATGTTAATCCATAGTGTCAGCTATCTCCATACCAAATTTTACCAAAATTGGTCCAGCCGTTTGAGCGTGAAGAACTAGCAAACATCTATGTAAACACTCACAAACTTTCGCCTTTATAATATTAGTGTGATTGTATGGGTAAGCCTGACCACCGGTCTCAGGTTATCAGGTGTACAGAAACGGACATAGACCCAACTTTCATCCCGGAAAAAAGTGCTGTTCCCGAGGAAAACAACAATAACGTTATCATGATAATAGATGGCGCCACGTGTCTTTCGAATCAAAAACAGGCCGTCTGTCGGGTCAGCTAGTTAGTAATAAGAAATGGCTTAGGCCCGATCTTAAATCATACTCAAGATAGGTGTCTATGAGACACCTATCATTCAATTTTATGTTAATTCTAAATCGCTCATCGTTTGTAACTTCAACCGCCTAAAATAACATCTTACAGGAACACTCCTGAATGTTCTAAGCGCCGTGAAACTGGCATGTCTTTCTTATGTCACGCGTTATTATTCCCCTGCCTTTCTGGCGATCACCCCGCGATTTATATGTGTGAAGAATTAGGGAATGTTTCACGGGAGATGTATGTTTTCATCAAACTTTTAATTTTGTAATCACTTTAAATATTGGTGTTGTTCTTTAGAAAAGTCAGGTGCGTAGTACTGGCACGACTGGCGTGTACGACCAACACCCTTTTTTTTTCAGGATGGGAAATCATATGACCCCTCTCGCTCTAGGTGGAGCGGAAGGGAGTGTCAGACTCTTACTGATTAAAACCCAGCCGTGTTCCTTCCTTAGCCCTTTATGTTCCGGGCCAGCGGTAACTCTTTCGGACAATCCCGCTAACCCGGCAGGCTTCGGCCTTAAGGGCCCAAAAACAAACTACATATTGAATGGGTACTAGTTCTTTTAATTATCTTCATGGCTTAATTGAAGTGTCAGCTACACAATATCATTTTTAATAACTTTTGTATTTCGGGCATACATATGGGGGGTTGTTGCATTTTGGCCACCCTATCAGCTCCTGACGGATATACGTCTAATTACAAGTAACCCTGTATGTAGGTAGCTCGTTCTAAGAAGAACAAGAACATAACATAACATGCATAGTTAAGCATGTCTGACTTTTAAATTAGCGTTCAATTTAAAACCAGACAGACTTCATTTATCTCATTCATATAGCGCTAACTTTAAGACTGACATAAAAACCTGCGAGATACGTGTTTTACGCTCTCTCTTATCCACGATTTTAATGTCATTTTTATTTTATAGTGACATTAGATATAGTTTAAGGGCCTTCCCAGAATGGAATATTTTTGTGTCATTTATCAAGCCTTTTCCCAACTATGTTGGGGTCAGCTTCCAGTCTAACCAGATATTAGTCTAGCAGTATTTTACATGGAGCGAGTGCCTATTTGACCTCCATAACCCAGTTACTGGGTAACACGATACCCCTTGGTGAGACTGGTTGTCAGACTTTCGGGCTTCTGACTACCTGTAGCGACTGTCAAAGATCTGCAAATGACAGCCAGGACTAACGGTTTAATATGCTTCTCGAGGCACGGAGGGGTTTCGACAGTAGGTAAATGGTCACCCATCCACGGATTGACATCGGTAAGCGTGGCTTATCCTAGTACTTTTTTAGCAGTATAAAAACGTGTGCTTCGGTATTTTAATTCTGCATAAAAAGAATATACATCTAATTGTGTAAAAGCTCCTACACACAGGCGCGACGCGACACGCGACACAAAGGCACCGCAAGTCGCGCAACGAGCGGTGCCTTTGTGTCGCGTGTCGCGTCGCGCCTGTGTATACGAGCCTTAAATGTAAAGATTCTAAATAGCGGACGGCTGGCGGCCTGCTTTTTGCAATCCTTTTGAACAGGCGAATTTAAAATTCAAAGTCAGCCGTGTCTGCGTGTGACGTGTGATATCAAAGGAATAAAAAATGGCTTCATTGGTTTTAGAGCCTAAAATATACAGGAATATTCCCACGAAATTGTTTTGAAGGCAGGTACCTAGGTACCTACGTACTAAAATAACTTTTTTAATGCAACCATTTTAGTAAATATCATATCACCTTGTAGGTAGCTGTAAAAACGATTGGGCATAAAAGCTCCTTCAAACAGGCGCGACACGCGATAAAATCACGCGCGACACAAGGGCACCGCAAGTCGCGCAACGTGCGGTGCCTTTGTGTTATTATTTCGCGCTATTATATCGCGTGTCGCGCCTGTTTGAAGGAGCCTAAAAAAAACATCCTATTGTACGTAATAAAACAAAAAAATACTGGCTTGAAATTACCCCACTTATATTGTTATGCAGTATCTCTATACAAACATCCACAAACCAGATTATCGTAGAATGCACCAAATATCATGAAATAAAATAAAACCAATTAATTCGTATTTTAATAACCCCAGTCAAATAAATTCGCCGTACAATAAAATTGGTCATAAACTTCAATAATATGGTCGTACTGGTACATGGTAGTTTAAGTACCAGTACATAGTGGCCCACAATGGGCCAGTGTGTGACAACCCCACAATGGACAGTGCCGTCAATGAGGGCCTGTTTTACCAGGGTTACGTTTTTATTGACCCACACGAGTTGTTTACGGGTTAGGTACGGCGTTGGAGTAGTATGGACACGGTTGAGTAAGTTTAGGATGCGACGTGTTGACTGTTATTTTTATTTGAGCGTTTGATTAAACATAGAATGAGATGTACACTGTAAGCATAAAATGAGACGGTAAAATGAGATGATGGTTGGTGATGGGCGAGCGTTTTGAGGGTCTTATTGTCTTGGGTGACATTCGAAAAGTGCTGATTTGAACAAATGACTTTTGATTTTTGAGATGTAGAATGTAATTTTTATTTGATCTAATAAGGTTAGTTTGTCACTTACATCATAATAAAAGGTCATAGAACTCATACAAAAGGCAACAATTACTGGAATAAAACTAACTCTCGTAAAAGCACGAGCGTTTCGATAAATGTTTAAGTAAGACATTTCAAAGCATCTTCCGATGAGTGAGCTAAGCTGGTAGTCATAATTTAATTCCCTTGTTTTCAATTATCTGATAAAAGTTAAAGAGAGAGAAGCATTGCGTGAAAATAAGTCATGGATATGAATGTTAAGGCTCGTACACACAGGTGCGACGCGACACGCGACACAAAGGCACCGCTCGTTGCGCGACTTGCGGTGCCTTTGTGTCGCGTGTCGCGTCACGCCTGTGTGTACGAGCCTTTAGGGTATCACTGAACGAATATGTATTAATATTCTTGTCTTCTTATTCACTGAACTTAAATTTAGTTTAGTTTGTGAACAACAGAATCGGCACCAATGCCTCAGGCATTAAGTCCGCCTTTGTACGGTTTTTTTTTACTTGAGCATAAAGTTATAATACATAAATAAATATACAAACAAAATACAGATATGCTGCATGGTCCATGCTGCATATTCAAGGCTAACTGACGATGTATTCCATGCTGCATGGAATACATCGTCAGTTGGCATGCATGGTGATTGGTGTCGCATCCACACAACTCCTGTTGACTGATTGCCCCCGCTATTAAGCAAGCGCATATGTTAAATGAATCAATTCTAACTCGTTAGTCGTCAGACATACCAACGTATAATAAGACGGTTATTTTGTATTTTAAATGTCAAAGTTACGGAGTGTAGAAAGTTTCATTGTAGGAGTGCAGGAGAAAATACGATTCTTTATTGTTTGTTGTTGGTTTAATTAGGTACCTAAGCCATGTATTAGATGATAACGGGGAAGCTCCAGGGTGTCAGGTTGTATGATGAACAAAATATGACAAATATTTACTCGTACTTACATCATTAAAATCATCAATAATACGATCTAAGTAAACCCATTCAAACAAACGAAGAATTTTTCAAATCCGTTTCTAAATGACGGATTACTGTGGTAACAAACATAAAAAAATTACAACCGAATTGAGAAACTTATCCTTTTTTTGAAGTCGTTTAAAAAGCTGCTAGCGATTGGCGATATAAATTTAAGTATCTAGTAAAGGAGAATTCCCTATTCCCTAATTCATTAGCGCAATTTATGAAGGAATCTCATGCACAATCAAGTACATTAACTGGCTGATATGTAGCGTTGTAAACAAAGCTTTATCCCGCTGACTGTACGACATTCGGATGACATCTAGCCGACTACGCGAAAGAAAAAACGGACCAGAAAGATTTCTCCTCCCAAAAAAGATCCCTTGCTATCTTTTTTCGAAATATCAGCATTATATATATTTCTTAGTGAACATGTGGTTTCTTTCTTACAGTTTTGTCGTACTACATAACGTAAGGCTTTATACTGTTTCTGGGTGGCTGTGGGCAGATTGCCAGGAGGAAGAAAACCTATGAACTTATTACAGATGAATTTTTTAAAGAGCTCAAGAATTTTGTTGGAATTAAAACTGTTTTTACTATGTTAACAGTTTTTTGTTCTCATTTAAAGAGATGGCACTACATGAATTTAAAGAAATACTTATCTAAAAGAACTTTGTGTAAATAGACCAGCTGAGAATCAAATTTCAATTCACTTCCCAAAAAATCTGTATTAATAATACAGAGCAATCTAGTATAAGTTTTTAGAAGCTCTCATGAAGTAGTCGCCAACTTTTTTTTCAGGCTCGGAAATCATCAAATGACCCCTCCCGCTCTGGGTGGAGCGGAAGGGAGTGTCAGACTCTTACTGACTAAAACCCACCCGTGTTCCTTCCTTAGCCCTTTATGTTCCGGGCCAACGGTAACCCTTTCGGACAATGTCGCTGAGTAGTCGCCAACTTAGATTTTCATTTTAACCTCACTATTGGCTTCAGCACCCTCGAAAACCGTGAAAACGACGCCCATGATAAAAATGTTCGTTGGACTTTCATTTTGACCTATCTACTTTCTCACTCTCTCTTTTTGTTATTAATAGAAATAGACAGAGAGAGAGTGACAGAAAGTCGCATGGAGAATGCATAACGCTTTTTCGATACGTGACGATTTCTACCAGTTTACTCCTACCGCAAGACACGTCAACGAAATTCGTTCCAAAAAATACCGATAAAGACTCAAAATCCAAGCTATTCAGCTTTACCACAAAATTAAAACAAACCAAAGCTAAAGCAGCTCATCCACTGACGCGGCGATCGATTCCCTTAATGGCTCTCTTAAATTGCAACGCCATATATTTTATTAACTGTGAGGATGAACTTTATAAGAGACACTCGGCACGATCGCCTGCCAAGCTGTTTTGATGATAACACTTTAAATCGGGGATGGTAATTATTTTTGTCAGATTATTCTACAAGCAACATACTAAAACACTAGTGTTTTAATTTTTTTTTTTCCAAACAATAGATTTTTTTAATAAAATAATTTTTTCATATTCTGCAATAAATTACCAGAGTTGTGTCATCGCGCTTCTCTTTCTTTTCTATGCAGTCCGACAGTGACCGCGCTTTAAGTCATGTAAGCCCCTTAACTTGAAACAGGGTAGGGGTGCAACATTCATACAATAACCCTCCTACCTCACACACCTTTTTCTAGTAAAAATTGTGTATTTTATTAACCAGTGCCTGCTGTAATAGTAAAAATTGTGTATTTTATTAACCAGTGCCTGCTGTAATAATATTACAGCAGGCACTGGTTAATAAAATACACAATTTTTACTAGAAAAAGGTGTGTTGATTTGATTGATGTTGAGATAAATAATATATAAATAAAGATTTATGATTCCGTCGAAACTTCTTTCGTGAGACGGACTTATTACAATCCTTACATTAATATTCCTTTTGCTTCGCCCACATTCATACAATGAATCAAAACCGGTCAAGTGCGAGTAAGCCTCGCGCACCGAGGGTTCTGTACAAATTTGTAGGTATGTAAATAGTTTATCACGGCATTTTTTTTAATGTATCTACATATTTACGGTTTTTGGATTTTTTCCTTTACTTGTGTTACATGACCTTGCTTGTTGCCAATTTTTTTCTAGGTCGACGGGAAGTACCTACCCTATAAATTTTGATTCCCTTAAAAGTGTCGAAGTAGATACCTACTAAAAAAAAAGATACGGCCGCTTATACAGTACAAAACGTACACGTTTTGTGCTGTATAAGCGGCCGTATCTTTTTTTACGTTAACTTAAAAGTTTGATTCTTTCACAGCTTCAAGGGACTGTAGACCTGAGTATATGGTTTTAATTTCACCTCGATATCTCCATGCGTTCCCGAGATAAAGGGTCTTGACAGACAGATGGACGACAAAGTGATGTTACAAGGGTTCCATTTTTTCGTTTTGATGTACGGAACCTTAAAAACCGACTTTAACCTTCAAAGGCTATTAAGATAACTTCAACTCTAACACTTGAGCACTAAAGTCTAACCAACGTTGTTATCTAACAATGCTAGTTATCTAGCTTACTATTTAAAGTATTATTAAACCGTTGAGATCTGATACGAACTCGTTAACGATGGTTAGGTGTACAAATGATTTCCAGAAGGATCACTTTGAGCGATGTGTGGAAATAAACTAGAAATAAGACGAACTATGAAAAACAGTGGTGACAGTGGACAGTAGAGATGAAAAAACAGTGGTGACAGTGGACAGTAAAGATGAAAAAACAGTGGTGACAGTGGACAGTAAAGATGAAAAAACAGTGGTGACAGTGGACCTGGACAGTAGAGATGAAAAAACAGTGGTGACAGTGAACAGTAGAGGTGGAAAAACAGTGATGACAGTGGACAGTAGAGATGAAAAAACAGTGGTGATAGTGGACAGTAGAGATGAAAAAACAGTGGTGACAGTGGACAGTAGAGATGATAAAACAGTGGTGACAGTGGACAGTAGAGATGAAAAAACAGTGGTGACAGTGGACAGTGAGATGAAAAAACAGTGGTGACTTTGGACAATAGAGTTGAGGTGGCCCAGTGATAACAGCCGCGACTTATGAGTTGTAGGTCATAGGTTCGAAACTAGACAGGCGCTTTACTTTGTGCAAATTATTTCATCACCACTGCTCTCAAAACGGTGAAGGAAAAGATCGTGAGGAAACCGGCTTGTCCTAGAACCAACAATTCGAAGACATGTGACATCTACCAACCCGCTCTGGGCCCGCGTGGTGGATTACAGCCCACTCCCTGTCACTGAGAGGAGGCCTGTGTCCCAGCAGTGGGAACATTATAGGCTGATCATGCTATGTTATGGAAGAACACAAATCAATTTTGATTATTAACTTTGAACTAAGTTCAAAGTCTCTTCCTTGTCTTTTTTGATGTACCGGGTTGATAGAACAAGGGCCGGGTTGATAGAAGACAGACTCGAAATGTATGGTTTGGCCGCTCCATTGAACTATTGCATGAATCAACACTAAACACCAGTGACTTAATTTCTACCATAAGCCCATAGGAGGGTCTGTGCGACGACTGCGAAACGGCCAAGCCGTACATTTTGACCATGGTGTAAAGTTTGTAGAGTAACCCCCTTACTAATAATATATCAGATGAATAGTTACACACCGATTTCTCTCTTTCAGTCGCCAGTAATTTGAAGAAGACAAAGCGTTGTGTAACTATACAGACGCTATACAAAGTTTATTAGTAAGGGGGTTAGGGATTTGGCTCTGACATTAGATATGATAACTTTTTAACAGTAAAAGCGTTATGTAATTCTTGGCAACCTACTTTACAAGAAATATTTTTTCTCCGGGGGGAGTCATGTAGCGGTATCTACAACGCCACATGAGAACAACGCGTCATACTGACGTCACGCAAAATCCTGCATCTCGCAAGCAGAGTTTACCGCGCAACTAGCATAGATACAACGGCCCGACATGAATCATCGTGCAGTTGCCCGCCAGATACAACACCCGTCTGGTCGGAAGATCCTCCCTTTTCTATGGAATATGAGTGAACTTTACACCCTGTTCCTCATACCTTTATAGTGAGATTTAAGTACAGACGCCAGCACATCATGCTACCCGAAACTGTCAAATTTTCCCCATCAACATTAAACCTTAAGCTGTAGCGATAAAGTTGAAAATCTATTAAAGAAACTTGACAGTTAATAACTTGATGTGCTGTCGTCTGTACCATGGAGAGTTGAAATGTGACGCATTGCTTTTTGCCCTTCTGCAGTTTCTCTTAAAGTGGTTTCCAATATAAAGGCTAATGGTGTATTGAAACATTAACGGTTTCCGATCTACTGGCCTGTTGTGCGTCTTATCATTAAATATTACGGCCAATGTACAGTCGTTAACAATATTCGATACTGTAAATGATAATTTTATCGGAGACGATACTGGTCATTTGCTAAATGACGTCACATTATATTGGCAGTGACGTATGCATCTTGAGAATAAATAGCTTTTGTGATGCAATTATATTATGTGCACACGAACTTTTGAAGAAAAAAGTCCTAGCAACATCCGAAAGATTTTGAAGGAAATTGCTACCTGATTTATTGCTTCATATTCTGCTTCATTTTTGACCCCAAGATACAGGCAACAAATGTCTAGTTTTTTTCTAAACTTAATAAAATAATAAAGAGAAAAATTTTGATTTTTTGTATGTTGTTTGTTACGTTTTCACGCTAAAACGGCTGAACGGAATTGGATGAAATTTGGCACATGGGTAGACCATGACCTGAATTAGAACATAGGATACTTTTTATCCCGATATTCTCAAAGAATCGAGACTTGTGAAACCGTAGGGCACAGCTAGTTAATAAATAAATTTGAATTTGTTGAAATATTCGTGAGCTCAACAACAACGCAATAAATTTTGTTGAATTGTCAAAACAAATCGCATTGGGATTGTGAGTGTGTTATGCAATTACCCCGAAGGTTATTCCCATCAGAAACGCCCTCTTCGCGCTTCTTGCGCGCACTTTCTTCGCTCGCTTACCCATCTCTTTAGACGACACACAACACATACGGTAGTCAACATAAACAGCGCTGTAACTCAACCCGCTTGTCACAGCGCTTATGTTGTGGTGACGTAAATACTTGACTGTCACCCGGCTCTGAATGACATCCGATTAAGTCTCCACTGATACTACCAGGAAATAGGAACAATAGTTGAGAGATTGTGTTAGGGGGGGCTGTAACTAAGTAAACAACCGCACACGTCGATCGATCACGTTAAGCTACACTTGCCGCGGTTGGTCCGTGGATGGGTGACCATCTTTACGTACCGAGACTCCTCCGTGCCTCGAAAAGCACGTTAAGTTGGGCCCGGCTGCCATTCGTAGATCTTTGGCTGTCGTTACGGGTCGTCAGAAGCCCGAAAGTCTGACAACCAAACTTTACTTAATGTAAATTATTTCATCAACACTGCTCTCAAAACGGTGAAGGAAAACATTGTGAGGAAACCGACATGTCCTAGAACCAAAAATTCGAAGACATGTGACATCTACCACGTAGTAGATTACGGCCCACTCCCTCTAGAGAGAAGGCTTGTGTTCCAGCAGTATGCTACACTACACTACCCGATAGAATGCTATCAACTTTCCTATAAATTTTACAAGAGCTCTTAAACTTACAGTAAAAGGAACCTTATTACTTTCAATACCTCTAAGGAAAAAGAAAATGAGCAATATTTTCTAAAAATAAAATCTGAATCTGAGACAATACTGAATACTCTTTGACTTGTAAAAGGCAAAGCAAGGTAATTCGCGTAATAAACTTCAAAACAAAGAGTTAAGAAGTAATAATATTGTTTTATTGAATGCGGTATTTATAATCTACGACTACTTATACAAATAAAAATGAATCTCCGAAATATGTATATATATTTAACTTCCGAATGACTGCACTAAATTGGATAATTCTTTTTTTTGTTCGGTATTGCCGAGACAAGGTTTGTATGAAAGAAAATTTCAGAAATTCGAAAAAAAAATGTACCCGTGGGAAGCCGGGGCGGGCCGCTAGTTCAAGATAATGGAAAGATTAGAGAGAGATAGAATTAATTAAGAAATAATTAAGTTTGTAGGTATAATGTGAATACACTTTACAGTGAAAAAATACTTGCTAGTAATAACATAAATATCTATAGGTACTAATAATAATAGCTGAAGAGTTTGTTTGTTTGAACGCGCTGATCTCTGGAACTGCTAGTCGGATTAGATTTTTTTTTTGTTTTTGAGGGCTAAATTCATGAGGAAGACTATAAGTTATTTAACATCTCGCTATGTCCCTTAGTGGCTGAGCAAAAAGAATAAAGTCAGAAAGCTAAGCGAAAACGCAGTAATAGTGCGTGCAGGCGATGCGATGCGCTGTGGTGGGTTGGTGGAACAAAAACGGAATACTCTTTTACTTGTAAAAGAACTTATTGAAAGGCAATTCGAAGAAGAAAATATTGTAAGCTTTTAAAACAAAGAGAATATTGTTTTATTGAATGCGGTATTTGTAATTCAAGATATCGAAGAATTCATCAATTAACCAGTTGAACGCAGTAATTACAGAAACAATTAAAAAGCCATTGTGTCTCGCGTGGATCCACGTTCCGGATACGATAAGGTAATTAAGAAATATTTAAGTTTGTATGCTGTGTAACATAGTTTTCGATGAGTGTCCATTAAATTTTTTAGCAAACGTTAGTGCATATAAATTCTTTATTCCAATTCCCAAATATATAATCAGCATATAATGTTCCCACTGCTGGGACACAAGCCTCCTCTCTGTGAGAGGGAGTTGGCCGTAATCCACCACGCGGGCCCAGAATTCCCAAATATAATTATGCATGTATCAAAAGAAAACCATTACGCAAAAATTGTAAAAGGGTTGATAAAATGGAAAATAGGCAATGATTTCAAAAGATATAAGTCAATGAAAGTAGGCAATAGCGACTTCCCTTTTTGAAGAGCCAAATTGAAATCGACATTTGTTGGATACGAAAAGAGATCGAAATCAATTTTGTCTTCATAAAAAATTGGTACGATTTTATTTCGCTACGGGTTCGCATACTTTGTGTGTTCAAATTTTAATAAAAATGGGGTTTGTGGTCACATCTGTGTGTAACAGTTATGACAGGTTTCAATTTCCTGGGATTTCCTGGGGGGAATTGTTTTTTTTTAAACATCCCCTTTAAAGCAGGAGGTTCTTGATACGTGTATTTAAAACCGTTTCAGGTGATCTTTTGTATTTATACGAGCATAATGATAAGGTGTTTATCTATGACACTAGCTGCGCCTCGCGGTTTTACCCGCATAAGTCACGATCCCGTGAGAATATCCGGATAAAACGTATCTTATATAACAGGTACGTATTTACAGAATTATAATGATTAATACATCTTTATAAGTTAGATTTGTATCATAAGAGCAAATCTCTTATGGAAGTTCTTCTGGTACAAAGAGATATTTTAATGATTTTCATGACTATAATTCTGTAAATACATATCTATTATAGTCGCGAATCATATACAACCTGACACTGACCTACCTATTGCAAGAAACATAAGAACATTTGAATTTCGCGGGGTACCACTGCGCATTCACCGCGATTCCTTACTTCGAAACCACGTCAATTTCTTAGCTAATTCCGCCAATCTCGATTGATTTCGTGCGGCTTCGTTCATTGTGTCATAGAAAATAACCGGCCTGGTGAGGTACCAGCTTGTTAGCCACCCAATAATAACATAAATGAATCTCTATTCAAACTTCCCAGCTCTCTTGCAAAAGTTGTTCCTATCCATCAATTTATCGGAAGTGTGCAGAGAATTGGAGCGCGATGTGAACGTAATCGAACCAATGGGTTGGGGTTAATTGTAATAGTTACAATGTTTGTTCCTGTTGTTTGACCGGGTTTCTATGATCCTTGGAAAGTTCTGCAAGAAGTGTTTGATAAAGTCTGGAATTTGCATGTGTGAAGAACATGTGCGTTTACCCTATACAATCAATCTATACTTTAATTTAATAAAGACGTAAAGTTTGTGAGTTTGTATGCAGGGGGTGCATTACAAAGGGACCAATCGATATTCAATTCAATTTATTCATCAACAATTCACATTGTATCTGAATATCAACAAAATATATAAGACAGCACAAAACATAAAACATAAGTAGTCGATAAATTTTAATTACAAAGACTAACATCGACTAATCATGTGATAAGCTCCATTCCTACTTAAAAACTAGACCCGACATTTTGAAACTAATTTACTCCACCGACAGATATAAAACAAATGCGTATATATTTTCTTTTTATGTAGTAAGGGGTCTCTCTTGAATTAAATGAATTTAATTTTATTTTTAATAACCGGCGCATGTATGATGAGATGTATGAACGTAAACGAAGCAACGATCCTAACACACTCCTTGTATGTAAAGATCGTGGTGGCAGGTGGCGTTCAGTAGTGTCTGCATGAGAAGGTGTGAGTTATGTTATGTATGACAGGATTTCAGAAACTCGTTGGCCAGTTAGCACCTTATTATTATGTCATGTCATGCTATTATATTAATATGTTATGTTATGATACCTTATTTACTAAGCAACTAATGTCTAGACAACATTTCATGGCCGTCGGCAAAATAGTACTTACACGTGTCAGAGAAATTGTTGCGATGTTCTTTGAAGATCTTTTCTTGTGATCTGATTTCATAATTAGCTTGCTGAGCTCAATCAGCCCATAATGTTCCCACTGCTGGGACACAGGCCTCCTCTCAGTGAGAGGGAGTGGGCCGTAATTCACTACGCGGGCCCTGTGCAGCTTGGTGGATATCACATGTCTTCGATTTTTCTATTCTAGGGCGTGTCGGTTTCCTTTCGATGTTTTCCTTGACCGTTTTGAGAGCAGTGATGATGAAATAATTTACACAAAGTAAAAAAGCCTGGCTAAGTTCGAACCCACGACCTCGCTCGTAAGTCGGGGCCGCCGGTACCTCTGGGCCAACATTGCGCTCAGCTTGCTTACAATACTATAATTTTCAATCAACTAGCTTCATCTTTCTGACTGACCGACTCCTTGACAATTCAAAAGTGCCTGTAAATGGTTTAATTGAAAAATAAAAGCTTTGAATTTTGAATCTTAATAGGCAATTTATTTATCGTAATTAATAGTATGTACTTTAATTTACAGCGCCACTTTGCCTTGTAGATTTCTATCAGTGGCCTTAGTGTGAGTTTTTTCACTCGCGTTCTATTGCGAGCGCGTTAGAATTTTTTTATGGAAAAAAGTTATAGCGCCACCTGGTGGTAACTAGGAGAAACCTAATTCCCCATACAAAAATTCTCCCCATACAAAAAACTCTAACGGGCTCGCAATCGAACGTGAGTCGAAAAAACTCACACCAAGGCCACTGTTCCTTAGAATATTTTAACAAGTAGAGAACTCGACTTTGTTCATTAATTTAATTAGCGACTTTGCAATATTTTACAGGAGACGTTTCGCAATCTTGGAAACAATTAAACAGAGTCAACATCATTCTACCAGGGAATTACACTACCCGCGGCCGTTGACCCCGTAATCAGCTGTTACTCGAAAGTATGAGCATACAAAATCAGTTTCTTTTTTGTTTTATTAGGCTCGCGGCGAAGTACTAACAGCCGCACGTGTCGATCGACACCATCCTTACATACCGAGACCCTTCCGTGCCTCCGAATAGTCCCGGCTGTCATTCGTGGATCTTTGACAGTTGTTACGGGTCGTCAGAAGGCCGAAAGTCTGACAACCACTCTTACCAAGGGGTATCGTATAATAACCCAGTAACTGGGTTGTAAAGGTCCGATAGGCAGTCGCTCCATGTAAAATACTGATAGACTGTAAGCCGACCCCAACATAGTTGGGAAAAGGATTGGCAGATGAAATGAAAGAGTTACAGGATATTCGACTCTTTTTTAAATACGCAGCCTTTCAACAACATACATAATTGAAATCCACATTTTAAACCGATAATCCTATTAAATCCTCTCTTCAACCAAAACAATACCAACATTTTCAAAGCACATATTTCCAGTACTTCTACAAGCCTGAGGGGCGCGTGGCGCGGTCAGGACCATTGCGTCCGCGTACCTAATCTCCTTTTATTTAAACCGGTTTATATCAAGCCTGTATACCGGTCTGTCATGAACTGAATTAATGATTGAGAATTAAACTAAACTACCGACTAGGGTTTTTTTTGTGAAAATCCGGTTAAATATTGTAAGGGATTGTTTCCATGTTTGTCTAATACTAATAATAAAGCTGAAGAGTTTGTTTGTTTGAACGTGCTAATCTCTGGAACTTCCAGTCCGATTTATTTTTTTTTTGGTATTGGGAGCCTAATTCTTGAGGAACGCTATTAGCTATTTAACATCACGCTAAGACTTAGAAGTCGAGCAAAAATAAAAGTAAGAGAGAATGCTAAGTGGGATTGAAGTAATAGTGCGGGCAGGCGATGCGATGCGACGGGGTGGGTCGAGGGAACAAGAAATATTACACGGACGGAATCGCGGGCAGTGATATGTAGTATGAATTAATAGTACCAAATCGACTATAATTCATCTGCCACCCAAAAAGCTTTAATTTCCCTGTTCAGCACGTGTCGATGTAAATCCGACACGATGGACGCAATATCGACGCGTTATCAAGTTTGCGCATTTGAGCGCACAGCTCCATTTCGATGAGTTACACGCGAATCTGTTTTGTATTTGTAGTTTCGCACGTATAACTATAACTTGCTATGGTTTTTAATAATGCATCATCATCATCTGCCTAGCCTTTTCCCAACTGTGTTGGGGTCGGCTTCCAGTCTAACCGGATGCAGCTGAATACCAGTATTTTACATGGAGCGACTGCCTATCTGACCTCCACAACCAACTCTATTTGTTTTATTATTTATCTATTTATTTAGCAATAATCGTTCTCCTGGATGTTTTGGCAAAAACTCATGGAGAGCTGATTTGAGAGATCTAATTTGCAGATTCTGTTAAATAGAATCCATCAAAACAATTTTTCTTATATCATATACTTTTATAATAATATAATACATTTTTGTTATATGCCTTCTAAATAAAGAAAAAACGACTGGACCTAATTCTATTTTCTACTAGAAATAAGTCTGAATATCTCCGAACTTCCACATTATTTTCACGTAATATTTATACCATAATAGTCTCCAATAATTACTTAAGCAATATCAATTAAAACAAAATGGATAAGTATATCGATACTTTGATTTATTAATAAATAAAATAAAAGTACTATAATATAGTACTTTTATTTTATTTATTCAGTAGTTTTGATAAAAAGTTAAAATATATTATATTTTAACTGCGCCGGTGATGCGAGCTCGCCCTGGCTGGAGTCCTTTATTTATTGAGGCATCCACAGGCAATCCCGGTTAAGCAGACGATAACCTCATAGGTTGAACTGCGAGGTGCCATTTATAAACAAAAAAAAAAAAAAGGTGCGCGCTCAGTACCAAAATGTAAGAGGGCTCTTTACGTTCGGTAGATAGGTACGTGATTCACGAGAGCAAATACAAAAAAAAATAGCTTTGGTAAATTCGCCGCGGGCTATACGAAAATAGTTCATGCGCGGCGGTAGGTAATGGAAAATTTCCACCTACTTTCCGTTTACTTTTTTCACCAAAATATTGCCAATTTGTGTGTGTTTCCCACAGATATAGATACACCTATATAACACAAGAGCAACTACTTCGCATGCCAAAAATCGCACCAGCTTACGTACAAAAATCGTAAGCCGCCACTTTCGCGCTCAGCGGGGGTGGGGCGAGACGGGTGCCGCACGCGGTGGCGTCTTTGAATCGATTTGATTTTCCCATAACTAAATAGTGCTTGTAGTAGTCAGTCTTGCGTCACAGTAGGTAGTCGCATGGCTTTCATACAGATCGTGATACTTGCGTTATCGTTATATCTGTGGTGTTTACCATAACAATACTGACACCAAATTAGCTATAATAACAAGCACAACATTCTCAGGTGAACCGTGAAAACATATTTTGTCCCCAACAAAATTATCACCCCATTATCGTAGTTTGTTTTGCGACCCCAAGCCTATTACCATAAAATAAACAACCCTTATCTGGAGGGGGTGGCTGGTAGCAAGAGATTGCAGAAACTGTAAATGTTGAACATTTTATTTTTTACGTTTTTCGCAGACTATTCGGACAGACGCATGGTTATGTTAAAAGACTTAACGTTCGTGGCATACATACCTGTCCGCCATATTGTTTTTTTTTTTTCAAAATGGAGGCTACGCATTGATAGCTTAGATGAATATTTTAAACATTCAGAATGATTATTTCAAACATCAATGCAACAAGACGTAAGCAAGTTAAAAAAATATGGATGTCATGTGATCAATTTTGAACGTTAATATCTCGGAAACGTAACACTTTATAGGGTTTGATCTCGTTATATTTTCTGTTTGCATTGATATCAGCTATCGATTTATGTAGGTAACGGGCGATGCCGACATTTTGAAAACAAAAACAAAATGGCGGACAGGTTTCATATAAAATGACCAGGCTTCATATAAAAATCTTCAATCTCTTTTCTATGACTAGTATACTCATGCCAATTTATCATTGGCATGAGTATGCTACACGCCATGTTTTTGACAAGTCTTGGTTTCAATGTTCACTTTTATTTAATCGGTGAGTGTCATTTGTTTACACATAACATAACAGCAGTGCGATTCTGTAACCATCTCACCGTGAAAACTTAGGTGAAGTGAGCGTGGAGTGAGCTGTCAATAGTGTCAAATCCTAGTAAAAACAAACTCACATCACCTAAGTTTTCACGGTGAGATTTTTACAGAATCGACCGGCTGGGCATCATTCCTGATAGAAAAACCCAATAACACTGCTCGATCCGGGAATCGAACCCACCAGGGCCTCAAGCTCGCGACCACTAGCCCAATGAAGCAGTCACACCTGAGGGGCAATTCTCGTAATTTTAAGAACGTTCACAGTCTGAACTCTGTCTCAAACTGTCCAAATATAAAATATCTCTAAAAACCATTTTTGACAAGTTTTTGATATTGATTGTCGCCGAGATGTGAATTGCGACTAGATTTTTGAACGTTTTTAATGAGGGTTTTCTGAAATGACGTTCGCTAGGTGGCAGCACTGACACGTCAGGTCCAGGCATCTGTCAAAAAGCCTATATTTTCTTTATTCATGACATGGTCATGACTGAATGATGAACGAATGAATGAATCGAATGATGAACGTCATCATATATTTTATATTGGAAGACCTCTTGTCACAGTGGTGCCAACTGGTGTCGTAAATTTTCACGAATACCCTCATTACGGAAATTGGCCTTCTGTGTGTTTACACTTTAAAAGCAATCGAAACAAAGACCGTAATACTCTTCTAATTCTCCGTTCCGTACTCTCTAGGCTATTCATACTACCATTTCCATCGTCAGTTCTCCGTCAAGAGATCCCTAAAATGGGTTCTCAAAAGGCATCAGAACAAGATTACAGGAAGACCTTACGAAATAGATAAACATAGTATTTTAACATGGATTCCCTCGCTCTATTGAGTCGGCTGAAGGGTCCGGGGCGTTCCCTTGTCGATCAAACGCCTTGCTTACAACGAAGGAGGCTGAGGAAAAGGAAAAATGCGGTAATAAAGTGTGTGTTTGATTTTTATCACTTTCTGAACTGTTGGGTAAGGAAAAATATATTGTGTGCTGTTGAGAATATTCTTAGTTATTTTAGTATTTTTACATAATCAAAAACCCTTCATAAGAAAAAAGGTTTATTGATTGTGTAGAAAGCTAAAAAAAATAAGAATTTTGAACATGTGATTTGGTGTGGTGTGGTTTGGTTACCATTTGGCCAAGACCCCCCCCCGGGCTTCGACCAAACTGAGTCTAAAACTCTAAACAACCTGTTTTACAACCTGTAGTATCCATTCCCTTCCCCTCTATAAGAGAGAAACATTTGCCCAACCCTCCCCCCCCCCTTGAGCCAAAACTTAGATCCTGTAACAAGAATCCGATTTAGCACTCAAACTTGAAATTAACTGCATCTGCATCGTATCTTGATCGGTGTGTTATGAAATTATATGAATTTAGCTTCAGGTAAGATGATGAGGCTACATACAGCCCTAATCATCATCTGTCAAACCACACATATGGTGCGGTCCCTTTTCAATCTAACCTGGTGCTGCTGCATATCGAGTAATTTACGTGGTGCGACTGCCTATGTGACCTCTACAACCCAGTTACTGGGTAACAGGATACACCTTGATAAGACTGGTGGACAGACTTTCGGGCTTCTGACGACCGTGCCAACAGTCAAAGATCCACGAATGACAGCCGGGACCTACGGCTTAACGTACTTTCCGAGGCACGGAGGAGTCTTGGTATGGAAAGATGGTCACCCATCCACGGACCAACCGCGGCAAGTGTAGCTTTACCTGATCGATCGAACCGTGCGGCTGTTATTATTTAGCCCAAGCCTTAGACGAAACCCTAATCAAATGATTTATTTTCTATTTGCCTATCCTAACGTGGGTACTCTGCAGACATGATGAGCTCGACAATGTACCTCATTAATGAGTATTGTCTTGTAATTAAAATCTTGTATAGTTAGTTATTAACCAATGTTTCATTGTTCTCAGTGGCGCGTGGGTGGATAAATTATTTTTAATTAAGTAAGTCAAAAATAACAATTACTTTGCCTCTTGAAAATAAGTGTTGAAATACGTTTTATGCAAAAGGTTTTTAGTTAATACTAAAAGCCACTTTTAATTAGCAAGTTTCAATATCGCTTTATTAAGTGGCACTTCAAATGCTGTTAAAATGAAAGCTTCATCTTATTTTTTATTGATAGATACTAAAATTTGCATTTTAAGGGCTTTTTTTTATTGCTGAGTGGGCCCGCTCTTGACCTCGATCACGCCTGATGGAAAGCGATGGATGAGGTCTACAATGGAACGAGCATGCCCAGAAGATACCTCAGGCACTGGAACTCCCACGCTTCGACGAAACACAGCAGGCTGCTTGACGCCGGACTCCGGTGGAAGGGTGATCGCAAACCAGGCGGGCGTTAGCCCTACCACCGCAAGGGAAGAATTGGCCAGTCAAATAAGGTGTTAGGTGTAGGTATATGATACGCCGAGCGCTCGGTTCAGTTGAGTAACTGGCGGAACAAACTGCGCTACACGAGGAGGCTTCTTCATGCATCCCGTCAGCTAGCATTGTTTTTCATTGTACCCGCCCGTAAAGCTTGGGTTTCCTTCGACAACAGTGGCTGCCATATAGCGGCCGCAATGATGGCCGTCATTTAAATGATACCAAAAGGTTTGACTTTACGGTGTCAAAAACGCTCTATACATACTAACTAACTCTCATAAATAACGCTTCAGAGACGTCACTCGACGGTAAATTGCGGACGCTATATGGCGGCCATGGCAGTCTATGTCTATGGCAGTCTATAGGTATATGGGGTGTATATTATATAACGTAACCATTTTTTTTGTCAGATCGGGTCACATGCGGAATTACAAAAAAAAACTTATTTTACTAAGTACCTATTTATTAAAAAGAGAAAAGGACATGAAAAATATTATATAACCTAAGTATATGTAATGTTAACATTACATTGCGGTTGAAGTCGCATTTTATTTGTATTTGTCGGTGGATCAAAATAATTTTAAAATGTCGGGAGAATGGAGCTTTATAACATGTTTTGTCGATGTTAGTCTTTGTAATTAAAATTTATCGACTACTATGTTTTTACGTTTTGTGCTGTCTTATATTGGATATTCAGATAAATTGTTCATGAATAAAATGAATTGAATATCGTTTGGTCCCTTTGTAAAAGCGGGACATGTTTGCTCTGGTTGACAACGGGACAGACAGCCTGAAAGCGGGGCGAATGGTCACGTTATGTATAAAGTATATGCTACATTTAAATGTAGCATATACTTTACACTCAAATAGGTTTTTGTAATCACTTTTAAAAGTGATTACAAAAACCTATTTGAGTGTAGGAATCACGGAATGCATGTGTGTGTGTGTTATTTTCTACATGATCGCCTTCGTCCATTTGTATGTTTACAATAATGGGTGTAAGTTATAAGCTTTTAGCGATAGTGACCTGTGGCGATTCTTTATGTATTTATTGTCTTTGGTATTGTCAAATCAGTGCACTTGTGAGTGAGAGAGCCTCACTTTTGACAAGTGCACTGACAGGACAGGTCCACTCTAATCTACATGGTCTTCACATGATTTAACCAAGATTATGTCTGGACTTTAAAAGAGACGAGATAGGAAATGTCGACTCCATCTAGCTTAATTTTTTTTTATCATCATTATCATCATTTCGGCTAAGCACCTCCACTTCGACAGGTTCTATGCTTTTCGCATCCAACGGGTTCGTGCGGCCTTCACAAGGTCGTCGGACCACCTTGTGGGAGGCCTTCTAACTCTACGTCTTCCGATACGCGGTCGCCACTCCAGAACCTTTCGGCCCCATCGGCCATCTGTTCTGCGAGAAGTCGAACTGACATAGTCGCGTTTTTGTTCAGACACTTCAGCACCTCGATGTACCGATTTTTTTTATATAACGTGTAAAAATGATTCCGATAGCCTATCTTATTATCCGTTATATCCCTAGTTCTGGGAATAAGCGATGTGATTAAGATATTTTCAGACACAATTCTACTAGATTTCCTATAATATTATAGGTAGGTAGGTACAACGGGCTGTTGTCCGCAACTCCACGTCAATGCGCGTATTTTGCGTATAATATTATATCAAAGTTTCCATTTATCGCTTCCTCGAAGTGGTTGAGATTCTGAACCTAATTGGGAACAAGTATTAGTAGAAAATAGATGTTCTCAGTAAATGAATAATTGAATATTCCGTAACTCTCCGAAACAGTCAGATTGGCGGATGATTGATGAAGCTAAAATCGTGATCTACCGAGCCTTTTCCCAACTATTTTGGGGTCGGCTTCCAGTCTAACCGGATGCTAACGCAGTAGCGTTAGCATCCGGTTAGACTGGAAGCCGGCCATCCGGTCAGTAGTAACTGAGCATGAGGCCCTGGGTTCGATTTCTGGGTCAGGCCAAGTGTTATTGGGATTTTCCATCTGGAATTTCTCAGTAGCACCCCGGAGTCTGGATTTACGCCCGGTTTATGGCAAATGGCTCGCACCCTGTTCCATTCACTTCATCGATCACATCATCGATGATAGAAACTAATAGAAAGTCACTTCGTCAGGGTCCTCTGGTTAGATTTTTTTTTCACAAACCCCACCGCTTATGACTTCTTTCGTCCATTTCACGGTCTGCCTCAGACCTCCGCAGATATGGGATCATTGTCTAACAAAGCGTTCTCGGAACACACTCAAAGCCTCCAGCGACCATAAAACAATTTAATGTACGTACCAAATTACTTTTAGGAATTTGTTATAGTGCTATCTTTATGAAACGGCTGTGTATTGATTGAAGCCCAGGGAACCGGATTTAGTGCCTGATTTTGGTGAAAGAAAGTTATATAATCGAACTTTAAAATATTACTATCACCCTAAGGCGCCATCTCCACGGGCGAGAGAATCGCGGTGATAGTCTCGCCGTGCCATCAAATTTTCGCCGCGATGAAACGACGCGAATCGCGCGCGGCAAAAAGGCAGCGCTCGTTGCGCGACTTGCGGTGCCTTTATGTCGCGCGCGATTTTATCGCGTGTCGCGCCAGCTTGAAGGAGCCTTTACTTTAGCTAGAGCATGAATGAGCTTGGATGTTATCCTGGCGAAAGACCAAAAGCACTCATCTTCTATTCTTTTCATCATCTGTCTAGCTTTTTCTCAAATATGTTAACGCATTTATTAATTAGTTAACTAAATACCAGTATTTTTCTTAGAGCGACTACCTATCCGACCTCAACAACCCAGTTACTACGTAGCACGGTCGTTAGACTTTCGGGCTTCTGACTACGCGCCACGCCTTTCAAATATCTACGAATGATAGCCAGGATCAACGGCTTAACGTTTTTTCTATTAATCATTTTACTAGAAATATCCGTTGCAAATGTCTCAATGTCGTTTTCATCCATATTTCTCTACTAATGCTCCTACAAACAGGCGCGACAAAAAGGCACCGCTCGTTGCGCGACTGGCGGTGCCTTTGTGTCGCGCGCGCGCGATTTTATCGCGTGTCGCGCCTGAGTGAAGGAGCCTTTAGTCTTTATCTCGATAGTCACTACATTTCTAGCCATATGATCTATCACACAGTCCATCCATCGTTTCTTTGGTCTTCCCCTACTCTTACAGTACAGCCATCCACACTTTCCTCGCGACATATTCCTCACTCATTCATAATCATTCATTAATAAGGATCTGAAATATTCATAAGTTTTGTTACGTTGTTTTTTTTTTGTACCTAACATTTACCTGTGAGCGGGCGTTGTAAATTGTGAGGTTTCCAATATAGATCTCAATGGTTTTCCAACTGAAATGTTCATTGTTGTCCGCGACAATGACTTTAGACTGCGATTTATAGAAGGAGTCATCCCTTCATCTGTACTTCGTCACTGGACTCTTTAGTAACACTTTCTGACGATAAATCACTTTTCAAAACCCTATTAAACAGGTTTCCACAATAAATTAGATCCCTCATATCGTAATCAAGGTGGTTTGTTTACATTTCTAGTGTCATTCAGTCAAACGTCAGTTTGTGACAGTGACAGTTGGAGGCGACACCTAGCGGTTGCAGATTCACCGTTGTAGTTTTGATCGATAAATTTCAGCATGTGGATTGGAAACCAACGAACTGTAATCGTACAGCCAATCCTTAATCAATTTCATCTTTTGGTTAAATTAAAATACCTATTTCTCTTTTGACCGTAAACGGAAGTGAAATTGTTTTTTTATTATAGACATTTTTTCTAGAAGCATCGATAACTCACAATGCATATTTAATCTGTGCCTTGTAAACGATTGGAGGGTGACCAGGTTAAACATTCTCAATTCGCCGTGTGACTCTGGGGGTAAAGCTGACAAACTTTAGGGTTAGAAACAAGAAATAATGAGTTTGTTAGCTTGGACCTTGTAAATTGTTGTTGTTTCAGAGAATAAACGTCGTGTTGGACAGTTGTCAGGGATTTTGAAGAATTAAATATCTTGGTGTAGTGATTCATCATTCATCAGTCATCCGTGCTCTGATAGGTTTTTACCTGAAACAGGGGAGATTTTCTAGGTGGTCCGTCTAATTCCGGTTCGGAGGACATGACAGCACTTTGGGAGTTCACGGGCGTTCTTTTGCGATTGAACTCGCTTGAGCTTCGGACCAAGCCTTGTCCAATTTTTTAAAAGGTAAGGATTCTGGTGAATCAGTGTTAGGAAGTGATCTCTGAGTCCTTCCCCGGTCGTTGAAAGGATATTGTGGTGACCCCTAGATATTTATTACAGGACTCCATGCGTTAGAAGGATTCGCAACCGTGGAGGGTGGACCTTGTGCCGGCCGCATCTTGCAGTCCAAGTGATTTGTCCCTGAAACAACTGTGAGTATTACACGCCCCGTGGGTGTTTATTCTCTATTTCTTGTTGCCCCACTACACAGGGTTAGGCAAACTGAACACGTGGCTCCTTCAATTCAATTAGCATAAAGCCATGTAACCGGCCAATGATTTAGCCTTTAGATTTCATAGCTCTTCGCCTCTATTCCTCCTCAAGGAAAGGGTCTTAGTGTTCTCTCGTATAATAGGGTCCCCGTATTGTCGATTCTAGGTGAGGCAGCTCGAGTGATTCGTCTCGCCGCCAGGACCTAACGGAGCCGCTGGGGCCTGGACGCGAGACCCGTTCCTCGAGCCTACTCAGCCTCCTGTGGAGACGACTGTGCGGTGGCAGGGTCCGCCTAGCGTTGTGGCGCAGGCGGGACGGTTTTTTTTTATTTTTCATTTACCCTCTGTTACTTTATTTCTACGGGTTCATCTATAAACCCGTGTATCCACTGCCCGGTCTTCAACCTGGGAAGCCGGTCTGCAAGTAACCGTAATTAAGGACCCCGGGTTCGACACCTTCACCTAACTGGAAGTATATTGGACAGCTTCGTCGTCTCCGGGATCCGGAACTCTTCAAGTTCCTGGCGCCCATTTATAATTTATTTACATTTATGAACCTGGAAGGTTGTACCTTGATATTTTACTTTATTTAATTTAATCTTAACTATTGAAAACAGTACTGGCTTTATCTTCAACCCCCCACGACCATTGTTCGTAACCGACCGAACTTTACGCTGGCTGGCATTACATTTACTTGTATTTTAAATATTTTGGTTTATGCATGATTGTTACATTCTATTGAATATACTTATATTGTTGAGATAGGTTGTTGTTTCTTTGTCTTACCCTATCAACCCACCTTGCATCTGGGCTTTTGTTCCTTACCCGAGGAGGGACAAAATCCCTTATGTAACAGTTTACATATACACATATTTACATCTAAATTTTCACCTTGTTTATATTTAAAGCTCCCCCTCTCACAGAGAGGAGGTCTGTATCCCAGAAGTGATTATGTATTATGTATGATTAAAGTTGATAAGCGACACGTTGGCAGAGGTGTTTTGTCCGTGAGTGACAGAGGTCAATCAGACCAGAGAGGTCCTATGGGAAATCTTAGCGTAGGGTCCATAAAAAATAATGATGGTCGCAATTTTTAGGGATCCGTACGGGAACGGGACCCTATTACTAAGACTCCACTGTCCGTCTGTCTGTCTGTCTGTCACCAGGCTGTATGTCATGAACCGTGATCGCTAGACAGTTGAAATTTTGCCGCTATAACATAAATAAAATAAAGTTAAAATTTAAAGGGGTATTAAATAGGGGTTTTTTTCGCCGTTTTATGCCTTGTGGTATGGAACCCTTCGTGTGCGGGTCCGACTCGCACTTGGCCGATTTTTTTCATATTACATCTCATTTGTTTTGCTATGTTCCTTTCCAATGCTATATTGTTTTGAAGAAAAACATGGATTTAATATAGGTATTGACTTTGTAGGTACAGACGCCAGCACATCAACTTAGGTACTACAATCTGTCAAATTTCTTTAATAGATTTTCAACTTTATCGCTAAAGTATAAGGTTCAAAGTTGGTTGGGAAAATTTGACAGTTTCGGGTAGCTTGATGTGCAAAAACCACTTCTATCTTATGTACTTCTTCTTAGACATAAGATAGAAGTGTTTTTTGCATTTTTGAGCACAATAAAGCCGACTTATACCTTGAAGTAAGGTGAAGTATTGAAAATTGTGACATATTATCATCATCTGCCTAGCCTTTTCCCAACTATGCTGGGATCGGCTTCCAGTCTAACCGGATGCAGCTGAATACCAGTATTTTACATGGAGCGACTGCCTATCTGACCTCCACAACCCAATTACTGGGTAATACGATACCCCTTGATAAGACTGGTTGTCAGACTTTCGGGCTTCTGAGTTCTGACTACCCGTAACGACTGTCAAAGATCCACGAATGACAGCCGGGACCAACGGCTTAACGTGCTTTCCGAGGCACGGAGGGGTCACGGTATGTAAAGATGGTAACCCATCCACAGACCAACCGCGGCAAGCGTAGCTTAACCTGATCTATCGACCTGTGCGACTGTTATTATTTAGCCCTCTGTGAGATATCTAAGTATACCTACTAATAATAAAGCTGAAGAATTTGTTTGTTTGTTTGAACGCCCTAATCTCTGGAAATGCCAGTCGGATTTGAAAAGTCTTTTTGTATTTGAGAGCCCCATTCTTGAGGAAGGTTATAGGCTTTTTTTCAGGATGGGAAATCATCAAATGACTCCTCCCGCTCTGGGTGGAGCGGAAGGGAGTGTCAGACTCTTACTGACTAAAACCCACCCGTGTTCCTTCCTTCGCCCTTTATGTTCCGGGCCAGCGGTAACCCTTTCGGACAATCCCGCTGACCCGGCAAAGGTTATAGGCTTAACATCACGTTATGACTCATAGGAGCCGAGCAAAAAGAACGAAAGTCCGAAAGAACGCTAAGCTAAGACAAAGTATCTAATAGCGCGGGCAGATGATACGATGCGGCGGGGTGCGTCGGGGGAGCAGGAAATTTCGCGCGGATGAAGTCGCGGGCAGAAGCTAGTTTTACATAATTATCTCGGACGGTTCTTGGAAATATATTGATGAAGCATAATGAAAAAAATCAGAACATTCTTTACTGTATTCCCTTCTTTGGAATTCGGAACATCGTTATCGAAAAGTTGTTTTTCTACAAAAAAATTCTAAATTAGACATCTCCACTTCGACACAAAACCTCTTCTTTGCCATTTTTATTTCATTATTACAAACATTTACAAGTAAATTATCATGTTTTCGGGTCCCCAAGTGTAGGATGCGTACGAAAGTGCCCAATGCCGGATATCGGAAAGTCGTCAGGGTAGGATCGTGGCCATTAATTGGGCGACGCCCGATAACGGTCCGTTAATGACCTGCTACGTGATTGTAAGAGAGTAGATCATAAGTCATATTTTCGCTAATGGAAAATGATATTGGTGTCGTGTTTTTTTAACGTTTTCCTTATAAGAATTGGGGAAGTTTCTGAGAAATACGAGAGCTCGAGATTTCGGGAATTTTATTAAGGCCAGGATCTTCGAGCGTAGTAGGCATTTAGCGTTACCTCCGTCCTCGCGTGGCAAATGCCGCGAAAGCGCAGTTCGAATGAACTCGCTGACCCCTGTCACGGTTATTTTTATAAGTAATAGTATTGTGAATCGGCCCTATTCTTGAAATATAGGGCTGCTCGTCTACAGTATTTTAATTTCATCATCCTACTTTAGTTTCTTTCTAGTTTTGTGATTGTAAATATTATATTTTTAACCGACTTCAAAAAAGGCGGAGGTTCTCAATTCGGATATTTCTATTTTTTTTTATGTATGTTAGGGGGGGCATAACTCCATCGTAAATAGACAGATCTGCAATTTTTTTTTTGAAGTGAAAACTTCTTTAGCATCGTTGTGATGTGATTTGAAAATTTTATGAAACGAAAAAGCAAGAGTAAAAAGAGACATGAGATTTAACGTGGGAGAAAATGAGGAAGCATTATACAGTGTTTTTGTTTTTTATTATTACAAATGACATCACATTTAATCCTATGCAACTAATTTGTGGTGATGATGATGATGAGGATGATGGTGATGGCGATGGCGATGGTGATGGCGATGGTGATGGTGATGGCGATGATGATGATGGCGATGATGATGATGGCGATGGTGATGGCGATGGTGGTGGTGATGGTGATGGCGATGGCGATGGCGATGATGATGATGGTGATGCGATGGTGATGGTGATGGCGATGGTGATGTTGATGATGGTGATGGCGATGGCGATGGTGATGGCAATGGTGGTGGCGATGGTGATGGCGATGATGATGATGGTGATGCGATGTTGATGGCGATGGTGATGGCGATGGTGATGGCGATGATGATGGCGATGTTGATGATGGTGATGGCGATGGTGATGGCGATGGTGATGGCGATGGTGATGGCGATGGTGATGGCGATGGCGATGGCGATGGTGATGGTGATGGTGAAGGATGGATGGATGGATGGATGGATGTTCTTTAGCATCGTTGTGATTTGAAAGTTTATGAAACGAAAAAGCGACAGTAAAAAGAGACATGAATTCATAAGATTTAACGTGGGAGAAAATGAGATAGGAAGCATTATACAGTGTTTTTGAAGGTTTCATTTCTACCACGTGTGAATTGCACACATGCTGTTTTTTTTATTTTTGTAAAGATCTGATGATGACTTTCAGAGACAAACAACGGAACTCTTCAATAAATGCCAGCAAATCAACCGCGATTGCTGCTATAGCATATGTAATCGCAATCACACAACATAACATCACGCCTGTACCCTTCAAAGGGTAAAGCAGATGTGTTCAATAGCTTTGTTACTGATATTCACATAGCAAGTAGTGACATATGAATTTGTTTGGGGTAGGTAAGTACAACTAAAAAGTGAAAAATAAAAACTTTTTTACAAAAAAAAAATCGACTTCCAAAAAAAAAAAACACTACAAAGTGAAAAATAACTTTAGTTTCGAAAGTCGGTGTCAAAAAATGAAAATATATTCTTCACGTTGTAGTTTTTTTCTTTTTTTGAGTCGGTTGATTTTTTTGTAAAACACTTTTTTTGGTTGCTTGAATTCGTCAATAAGTTTTTTTAATTAAATCTACTAATCAAAAACACCACAATACGTATTTTTATTGAACTCTTCCTATTTCATTCACAACGAATTTCATATTTTTAAATAAAAAAACAGCAAGTGTGCAATTCACACGTGGTAGAAGTGAAACCTTCAAAAACACTGTATAATGCTTCCTATCTCATTTTCTCCCACGTTAAATCTTATGAATTTACATGTCTCTTTTTACTGTCGCTTTTTCGTTTCATAAACTTTCAAATCACAACGATGCTAAAGAACATCCATCCATCCATCCATCCATCCATCACCATCACCATCGCCATCGCCATCGCCATCGCTATCACCATCGCCATCGCCATCACCATCGCCATCACCATCTCCATCACCGTCATCATCATCGCCATCACCATCGCCATCACCATCGCCATAACCATCGCCATCACCATCACCATCATCATTATCGCCATCGCCATCACCATCGCAATCACCATCACCATAACCATCGCCATCACCATCATCATCATCGCCATCACCATCGCTATCACCATCACCATCGCCACCACCATCGCCATCACCATCACCATCGCCATCACCATCGCCATCATCATCACCATCACCATCACCATCGTCATCGCCATCGCCAACACCATCACCATCATCATCACAAATTAGTAGCATAGGATTAAATGTGATGTCATTTGTAATAATAAAAAACAAAAACACTGTATAATGCTTCCTATCTCATTTTCTCCCACGTTAAATCTTATGTCTCTTTTTACTGTAGCTTTTTCTACTGTAGCTTTTTCGTTTCATAAAATTTTCAAATCACAATAATGCTAAAGAAGTTTTCACTTCGAAAAAATAAAATATTTTACCTATACAATCACAAAACTAGAAACACAAACTCAAAAACTCAAATTTTGCAATTGAATATAAACCTTATTCCGTTGTAGTAAAGTTGAAAATCTATTACAGATATTACGATAATTGTAAATTTATGGTACCGACCTACTGCTAGTACTGTGACGAAAGCAAGAGAACCTATACAACTACAATATTATTCTGTCGCGTCGTCTTATAAGTGGGTAGTTATAAATACGTAGAAAAATAATAATCAAAATTACCTTATTTTTTTTTAAGCTTTGCAGTTCAATGCTGAACGTTTTTTTTTTCTTTCTTCTGTTTTTATTCCCCATAATTTAATCTTAATTATCACTATATTACAACTACATTATAACAAACTAATATTTAGTTTAATTATTAATACTAGAACCTAAACAATATTTACAGACTGAATTTTGAAACTAATACACAAACACGGAAATTAACTAACAATATTATAACGTATATTTCGATCGATTAGCGGGAACGCGGCGAGCCAGCAAAAGCGACACAGGTCCTACCTCGGTAACGCCCGGCGGGCTACTGAAGTGAAGCGCGCAGGCCGCCTTTCTAGATTATATCTTGTTAAGACAATAAAAATCAGTTTTGAGAAAAATTAACCGTAGAATGTTCTACTATACATCATTGCCTATTTTTTCATATATTATTTGCGAGTAAAAGTTAAGTCTACTTCAAATGCGACTTGAAAAACGATTAAAAACTTCGCTGTTTTCGATTTGTTTGCGATTTTTTATGATCGAGTGAAGTTGTAAATATCGTGTTTTGAACCATAGAATAATCAAGAATGTTAGTTAAACTATGCCATATATTTTTTTCAGATTAAAACAAAGAATATTTGATTGTTTAATGTTGAATCAAAAATAGGTCGATTCCGAGATTTCCGAGAGTCCTGGCCTTAATCTAACAGACGTAGGACGTGCAGCGCAGTGGTAGTCCAGTCCAGTGGCAACGGCCGCGACTTACCGAGTTGTAGGTCGCGGGTTCGAACCCAGGCCGGTGTTTCACTTTGTGTAAGTAAATAATTTCATCACCTCTGCTTTCAAAACGGTGAAGGAAAACATTGTGAGGAAACCGGCATGTCCTAGAACCAATAATTCGAATACATTTGAAATCAACCAACGCGTACTGGGCCCGCGTGGTGGATTACAACCTACTCCCTCTCGAAAATAGGAGGCCTGTGTCCCAGCAGTGGGAATATCAAAGACTAATTATGCTTTTAAAAAATTATGTGTGCTGCTCTAGAATGCTAGATACAAAAATCTCGTTGAATTGTACATTCGGCAATCACGGTTGACCACTTTTTAACCTTATTACTATGGATATAAGGGTAAAGGCTCGTACACACAGGCGCGACGCGACACAAAGGCACCGCAAGTCGCGCAACGAGCGGGGCCTTTGTGTCGCGCGCGATTCGCGTCGCGCGTCGCGCCTGTTTGTAGGAGCCTTAAAACGTGGTCTGAAGCCAATATTGTCGAGTGCTTATGAGGAAGATTGCTTCAAGAGTGCAGCTCTAGCTAAAATCAGTACCTTTAGAAGTGCATTGAGTACTGCCGATGTGTTCTGTAAAAATTTCATGCGCCGTTAAAACTGAGGAAAAGTGAGTGAGCTTGACATGAGCTGTTAATAGTGTCAATCCCGAGAATCAGGTGGACGTACAGCTCCATAATTCACCTAAGTTATCAAGGTGACATTTTTACAGAATACATCAGCTGCTAAGGACTCGGTTAAAGGCTCCTACAAACAGGCGCGACACACGATAAAATCGCTCGCGACACAAAGACACCGCTTGTTGCGCGACTTGCGGTGCTTTTGTGTCGCGTGTCGTGTCGCGCCTGTTTGTAGGAGCCTTAAATCGACATACCCGATCATATCAAACAACAACTTTTTTTAACGATTCTGTCATTGAAATTGTAGTGTATCCGAACTACATTTATTTCCTAGAGGCTCCATTTTTCTTACCAAACGGGGTGCCTGAGGCCCTGTCAGTCCAACCTACGTGAATTATCTCCTGAAAAAAGAATAATGCCGATCCATTATTCTTTTTGTCACTACTTGTATGTGACGTGACAATAGTTTCACAATACATTTGTACCTACATGAACCTTTTCAGAAAACAGAAACTAGGAAAGAGAACTCTAAGAAGTCAGTATTTAAAACTTACCCACTAAATGTTGAGAGATGTAATACTGCTTTGCTCAAAAAAAGTGTTATTAGCACGGGCCCATTAATTTTTAATAAAGTAAGTACCCAATGTAATTAAAAATGACACAATACAAAATTTTTAAATGTCTGACATTACTGTTTTTTGAAAAATGCTATTATTCAGTAAATGACTTTTTAAATGACATGGACTTATGTATTCAATAATTTTATATTTTTTCTCAATTTATCCGATTTTTATTCAAAATTGTATTTAAGTGGAATTTTTTGCAGTGAAAACTTCTTGGTAAAGTATTCTGTTTGTGTTTTGTTTTCACTTCTGTCGGCACTCCCGGAGTGCCACTATTTTTTTATTTTGTGGATGTGCTATGCCGATTAATGTTTTAAAATTGTAACTTAATTTTATTTCCATTATTTAATTTTATTAATATGTATAAGATAGATTGTACGAGGCTCACCCATCTTATTGTAACATCTTATTTTATGTACCTGCAATCTATGCAAATAAAATTTACTTACTTACTTACTTCTAACTTACTAAGGACTATAGGTGAGAGCAGTGGTGGACTGTGGTTCAACCGACGCGATTGGAGCCGAGTACCTATACCCGATTCAGTGTCACCGACCCGGCCGTGACGGTTTAAGGGCTCTCTAAGCAAGAAATCCGCAGTTTCGTCCGAAGTTACGGGCATTAATAGTCCATCCATATCAACTACGGACTATTATATATAATTTGAAAGAGTGTCCATGGAGATTCATGGCCGTTCTTCTCCATAGGTACCTACGTTTTGGAATGAGCAACTAGCTTCAACTTTCTGAATAAACTGACAGACTATTTAATTTTGACAATTCAAAAGTGCCTGTACAAGGTTTAATTGAAACAAATGCTTTGAGTTTGAGTTTGAAATGGGTTTAATTTTGACAGTTCAACAACATTAATTGCGTTATTCCCGTTGTTAAACAGACAATTTTTTCGAACATATTATAAAGCAATGGATTAATAATAATATGCTTCAAAATTATTCAGATTGAGATTGATAACGTGTTACGCAATTCGGATGCCGGTGTGTTTTCGCCCGTCCGAAAAACTTATTCAAGGCTCCTTCAAACAGACGCGACACGCGATGAAATCGCGCGCGACACAAAGGCACCGCAAGTCGCGCAATGGGCGGTGCCTTTGTGTCGCGCGCGATTATATCGCGTGTCGCGCCTGTTTGTAGGAGCCTTTAATTAAACCCTACTAGGGTTCATTCGAAAGTCATCATCGTCTGCCTAGCCTTTTCCCAACTATGTTGGGGTCGGCTTCCAGTCTAACCGTATGCAGCTGAATACCAGTATTTTACATGGAGCGACTGCCTATCTGGCCTCCACAATCCAGTTACTGGGTAATACGATACCCCTTGTAAAGACTGGTTGCCGGGCTTCTGACGACCCGTAAGGACTGTCAAAGATCCACGAAAGACAGCCGGGACCAACAGCTTAACGTGCTTTCCGAGGCACGGAGGGGTCTTGGTATGTGAAGATGGTCACCCATCCAAGGAGCAACCGCGGCAAGTGTAGCTTAGCCTGATCGATCGACCCTTGCGGCTGTTATCCAGGGTACATTCAAAAGTATCGAACTAATTTCGACTGACTTATAGAAACTTTTCGTTCACTGTTCAGAATGAGCAGAAGGTGCGCCTAAAGAAATTTCCACATCAAAAACATGAAAAAGTAAGACCTACATGAGTAATGTCGTTACCACCACTTGAGAACATTTTCTCTTAACTCGATACAATTTACGGGAAAATTCCCGAAAATAACAAACGGGAAAATCCCCAAAAACAACAAATAGGTACCATAAGCCGAGCATAACGCAAAGTTCGCGTCATTTCTACGCCCACAAGCAAGATAAAGGACGGTGCTGCCGACCGGAAGAAATGAGTTACAGACATGTACAATATTCCGGTAAAGGACTAAACTCAAAATGTAATTTACTTTCTTGCACCCCAGACTAAAGCCAGTCAAAGAAAACAATTGAGCGACGCGACGCCCGCATGCAGGTGCCCGCTGGACGTAGCCGCAGTGTAATGTCAGAAGCTGTGCGTGCAAGCCGTATTGCGAAATTTTACTTTGATATTCTACAGGAGCAGGATAGGAAAAATCGCACCGAATGTCGGTTTTCTCAGAACTGTTTTGAATGACCGGCTCATTAGGCATAACAATGTTCATATTTCATTATTCTTTGACAATAAAATAGTGTAGATCGCATGTGTATAGCCCTCCATAGTCGGATGACAACACGGGCTCTAAGATCTTGACAATAACACTCTATACGTATATATTTTAATGGGGAAAAATCTGTTAGCGTGATGTTGGTGTGTGGTGCAAGTTATAAGTTAAAGTAAAGATAAAAATCAGTGGCGGCATTAGATAATAATATAGCTTAGCACTAATTATTTACTACTTGGCACGGTCGCAATGTTATTATATTTAAAATTATGATTGTCTAAAAAAGCTAAAACATCCTTATACAGAATTTAATTTTGAAAAATATATGTATAATTGACAAAGAATTTATAAAAACTGTAAGCCTGCGTCCTATTTAAAAGCGATCGCCGCGTGCATATGTCACTTTTTGTTCGGAAAACCGAAAAATGCCCTCTGTCGGCGCGACTACGCGTTCAGGTTTACCAAACAAAAAGTGACATGTGAACGCGACGACCGCGTATTCGCAATGTATTAAATTTTTCAATATTGACCAGACTGTCACGTGTTTCAAGTTTTTTTGTTAGTCTATATTGTGTCCCACTGCTAGGCAAAGGACTTCCCTTTTTCCTTCCAAACCTCCCTCTCCTCCTCTTGAGTGATCTCTAGCCATTTTGGCCCTGCAAACGTTATCAGATGGTCACACCGCCTTCACAGGGTTTCAAGTTATTTTTATTAAAATCTAGTACAAACGCATCTACATAAGTATATACTATTGCCTGGCACAGCAATTTGCATGCTTATTAGTAGAGTGATGATAACATATTCCTTTAGCTCGAAGTACATAACGACATTACTTACTGTAGGTGTTTGGATTTACATAAATGGATCCGTGATTTTCCTCATGTAGATAGAATTGTATCATTAGCTTCTTATTCTCATGAATAAGAAGATTATGATATAGATTTATATCTACACAAATAAATAAAATTAGAGTGTCTGTTTCCGCTTTTTACTAAACGCATATGGATGTATACACGGTACATATACGACGGTTATTGCCTGTTGTAGTTGCCTTGTGAATAAATAAATAAATAAATAAACATATACCAAAATAATATCTTTTACAAGTTTTGTGTCTGTCTGTTTGTTCCGGCTAATCTCTGAAACGGCTGGACCGATTTTGACGGGACTTTCACTGGCCGATAGCTGATGTAATAAGGAGTAACTTGGGCTACTTTTATTTTAGAAAAAAAATTGGTTTCCACGAAAAAAAATTAAAACCATTGAAATGAAATCTACACATCTTCTAATATACAAATACATAAATAAAATTGGAGTATATGTTTGTAATGAGAACCACTTTAGCGTGAAAGCGTAACAAAAACAAAAATATAAAAAAATAAAATCTTTTCTCTTTATAATATTAGTTTAGATGGTACTCGGCGATACAGTAGCCTGCCATTATTAAAGAATTTACGGAATCGGATCAGCGGGGTAATTGCGTAACACACTACCAGTTGCAATGGCTTTCATTTCGACAGTTCAACAACATTCATTGCGTTATTTACGATATTGAGCGGACAAATTTTTAACCAACTTCAACAAAGGAGGAGATTCTCAATTCGGATGTTTTATATTTTTGAACCTATGAAGCAATGGTTTAGCAATATCCAAATGATTCAGATTGAGATTGATAGTGTTTTACGCAATCAGGGAACAGATTCATAGTGTGGACTTACTACGTTGTGTCTAACTTCTCCTAATCACGTAACTACCTGTAAAAGAAGAAAGTGAATTATGAATTACATCAATAATAAAATCCAAGATTTGTACACGTTGAGGGTCCTACAAACAGGCGCTTCACGCGATATAATCGCGCGCGACACAAAGGCACCGCTCGTTGCGCGACTTGCGGTGCCTTTGTGTCGCGCGCGATTTTATCGCGTGTCGCGCCTGTTTGAAGGAGCCTTTACCCGTATCCGCTCACCGTTCCCACAACTAGGACTCCGGCCTCTTTGTAAGAAGATGTCTTCGAATTTTTGGTTCTAGGACAACTTGCACCAAACAGACTTCCGCTCACAACTTGCACCAAACAGAAATCCCAGCGAAATTTGTCTCCAATTTGCGTTGATAAGAACAAATCTCCCGAGTAACTCATGGCGGCAATCCTTCCACACGACACGACCACGACTACAATACCACTACAATTACGTCAACGGAAATTAAATGCTGAAACACATAAAACTGTGAAAACAATTTGTCTGGCTAGACTTTAATTGTTATGTTTGTGAGAGCACCTCCCACCTGGTGGTGTATTTTTATATGATAATGAGGTAGTTTCTAACGCGTTTTACAAGTTCCACCGTCATCTATATCTACATATAATATGAATCGTTGAGCTCCTTAAGTTCTGAGTTGAGCTGTATGTGTGCACTGACGGAACAGGTCCAATCGATCTGTGTGGTTCTTTTCTCAAAAGACAATCTACATGGTCTTCACATGATCTGACCAAGATTATGTCTGGACTTTAAATGAGACTGTGACCTCTGAGTTTGATCCGGCCTTTCTTCTCAGAGTAGTCAGATAGGAAACACCGACCTTATCTAGTTTTAAAAATATGATTGACGTGTAAAATTGTTTGTACAGACGCCAGCACATCAAGCTACCCGAAACTGTCAAATTTTCCCAATCAACTTTGAACCTTATACATTAGTAATAAAGTTGAAAATCTATTATAGAAATTTGACAGACTGTAGTAGCTTGATGTGCTGGCGTCTGTACAAACCTATTTACATAAATAAAATTATATATCATTTAATAAAATAGTAAAGAAGAATTTTGGCCCATTTGCATGTTTGCCTGTATGTATGTTCTGGATTTGCATAAAAAACGGCTAAACGGATTTGACTGAAATTAGGCACTCAGATAAACATAACCTGAATTAACACATAGGCTAAATAATCCCGATACTACGTTCCCGTGGGAAATCCACGCGGGCTAAGCCGCGGGCAAAAGCTGTATGAGATACAGCCCGCTGTCAGACAGACGGACGGACGGACGGACAGCGGAGGCTTAGCAAGAGGGTCCCATTAGCACCCTAACAAATGTCAGATGTAATCGCAGATTACTCCCTTTTTAATCACTCCAAAATAATCGATGCCCAAAGCTAACCCTATTTCAAGGAAACCCGTTAATTTCACACTGAAGCTAAAATTATTCCAATACCGAGTCTCGATCGTAAACAGGACAGACATGCTTGGAATAGCAACAGTTTTGACAGCTGTCAGCGGTTTGACGTTTGGTAAATAGACTCCGTATGTACCGCACGGTGTCGGATAGGATGTATCGGTAGATCTGTAGATCGTTAAAATTGAGATGAATTTCATATGCTGTGGTTTAGGGATCATTAGTTAGAATAACCATAGAGTGCTTTTGAATTAGTTATAAGGGTGCTCCACGCTTTTTGAGTTCAATTATTTAAGTCAATTTTATTATTTGGAGTGTACTCCTTCTAACATCAGCTATCTGCCAGTTAAAGTCCCGTCAGAATTGTTCCAGCCGTTTCGGAGATAATGAAAATAGCTATTTGAAGAAACTATTGCCGTCGCCTTACCTCAAGTCTGCCCCCATAGTGTGTGATAGGGACAGCTGCAGCTCAGACCGAAATTATCACAAAAATTTTGACGAGATCGACGTTTCGTATTCCCCTTTTTTCTCCTCGAAAACTGAGCCGATTCAATTATTTTTTACATTAGCGTTTTAAGAAAGTATGTTTAGGTTCCTAAATTTTTTTTTTATGTTAAACCTTTTCTAATTTGTCTGGTAGTCCTCTAATCACGGCGATAAAAATAGGACTTTTTTTAATTTTTAGAGGGTCATATTTTCTATACTAATTACATGCTGAAAAAAAGAAAATAACAGGAACGTGTTTACAGCAGACCTTAAATTTAAGAAAAAAATTTTTGTTCTAAAGGCATTATTTAGGAAGAAAAAAGGCGAATACATTTGTATGGAGAATCGCACGCCCTGTTCCCTCTTAACTCGTTTTTGCTTCACGCTGCCATCAAGGAAAACCACACAGCGGCCTTCATCCTCGCATAAAACGAGAAGTGGCGAGAACCCATTCTAAGTGCCAATTTGGACTCGGTGAGTTAATCGACATAAGTATTGTTACTCGTCAATTCACTTTTCGTGTCTCTGTGTGTGACTGCTTAGCTCTTCTGAAGTGCACAGAGGATTTCGATGTGATTTTCTCTGCCATTTAGAGGGGCTTGCGGCTCAGTAATAACAGCCGCACGGGTCGATCTTGCCGGTTGGTCCGTGGATGGGTGACCATTTTTACATACCAAGACCCCTCTGTGCCTCGGAAAGCTCGTTAAGCCGTTGGTGTCGGCTGTCATTCGTGGATCCTTGACAATCGTTACGGTTCGTCCAAGCCTGAAATTCTGACAACCAGTCTTACCAAGAGGTTTCGTATTACCCAGTAACTAGGCTGTGGAGGTCAGATAGGCAATCGCTCCATGTAAAATACTGGTACTCAGCTGTAAAATACTGGTACTCCCGGAGTGCCACTGTTTATAACCGTTTTAAATGTCTATTACGTTAGTCTAGAATCATATGCTGAATCACAGTTTGCGCGTCGATGTCCCGCCACCCTGTATAATAAAAATATTCGGCGAATTTTTATTTTAAACTGTTCGGTTTAGTCCGAATCTGGTTCTTAAGAAAAAAAAAAGAAAAATTGCAGAGAAAATTTGAAAATTCTGGAAACTGAAAGTGCGTTTTCCAAATCAATTTGTATGCATTATTGAAATTTGGACCAGACAGTCTCCGACAGACATTGTCCGGTTATGACAGTACTTAATAAAAATAAGCATTTATTACTAATAGCGCTAAAACATACAATAATATTTTAGTCTCCTATCCATTTCTATGGGTATTATTTCAACAGTCTTTTCTCAAAATCTTGTCATAGGAAACTGTCTCAAGTACAGACACCAATTTTCTCAATTAACTTTGAACCTTATGCTTTAACAATAAAGTTGAAAATCTATTAAAGAAACTTGACAGATTGTAGTAGCTTGATGTGCTGGCGTCTGTACCTAACATATGAATAGAAGCAACCCGACCGCTCAACTTGTGATTTACAACAAAGAGCTGGCATAACATTTGCTTTCTCATAATTCTTTAGAACCACAGAGAATTGAGCAAATGGAGAGCTAACATGCAGATTATTATTACACCACAACACACTTAATAAAATTGCAACATGTGGGCAATAAGATTACCTAATGATTGAATGCTCCATATTTCACATTAAGTTCTAACTTTTTAGCAAAGTATTGTAGATGATCTCCCACTTTACAGTTAGCTCAATAGCAATCGTGCATTCAAGCTGTCTTCTTTATAAATGAGAAAACTATAATACTGTTACAAGCTTAGCATGAACGTAATCAGTTTATAATTTTTCCACTGCTGGGACACGGGACACAGGCCACAGGGAGTGGATCCACCACGCGGGCCCGTTGAGGGTTGGTAGATGTCGCATGTCTTCGAAATTGTGGTTCTAGGATATGCCGGTTTCCTCAAGATGTTTTCCATCCCCGTTTTAAAGCAGTGGTGATGAAATAATTTACACAAAGTAAAGCGATGTCAGGGTTGGAATCTACGACAGAACCTACGACAACCACTGGGCCAAAACTGCACTGACATGAAACTATACTGTTTTTCTTGTCTGTTTATATAAGTATGTGTGAACATAAATGGTAAAATAAATAAAACTATAAGTTTACTCAGTATTTGTATCCCAGCAAAAACCATGTAGTTTAAAGGCTCCTTCAAACAGACGCGACACGACACGCGACACAAAGGCACCGCAAGTCGCGCAACGAGCGGTGCCTTTCTTTTCTTTTTTTGGAAGAAACGTTACCCCACACTAGGAATTACTCCTGTATCGTGGGTGCGCTTACAAACATTTAAATTCACATACACAAACAGCCAAACCCGGAACAACTGTAGGCAATACAAATATTTGTTCCGTGCGGGAATCGAACCCTTTATGCCGCGCGCCTTAACACGGTTTATTTTCGATATCCTCGCCTCGCGATCAGATTTCTCCAGTATACAAAGATCACAACTCCATTTACTCTTTCCTCAGCCCCAAATACAATGCAGTACACAGCAATTTAGCAACAGCACTGAGCGTTATGAAAAACAAACGCGCATACGTGATGTTCTACAAAACTTTGCAGTATATTTTTGTAAGCCTAAGCCAAAAGTGCTTCGTTTCAGTTCTCGAACCAGCGGTGCTATTCTGTAAAAATCTCACCGTGAAAACTTAGGTGAAGTGAGCGTGGAGTGAGCTGTTAATAGTGTCAATTCCTAGCAAAAACAAACTCACTTCACCTAAGTTTTCACGGTGAGATTTTTACAGAATCGACCGGCTGCTAGGTGAAATGATTTTCGCCATGTATGTAGTTACTTTCTTTTTTACTGTAGCAGTCAAAGTTATGGTTAAATATAGCGATTCATAGGGAGAAATGGAGAATAGCATTGACTTTGCAGTCAATCTTACGTCACCATGTTTATCGTTTACTAAAAATCAACACTCAGAGCTTTCTAACATGCTTGGCATGAACTGTAAGGGCTGCCGCTCCATAGCTATGCACAATTGCGTGACTGGGTTGTTTAAATGGCAATTCGGCTAGGTAACTACAATCGCAAGTTCCAAAGGTCGCATGCGGCGGGTGACTAACGTCCACCATGAAAATGCTCAGTCGAAGCCGGTCACCCACCGCATCCTGCGATTTTTATCGACTTTTGTAAATGGGTTGGCGAATTGGTAAGCGACCAGCCGCACGGCAAAAATCGACCTAGTGTAAATACCCCATAAATCATTAGAAATGTGTCCTATAAATAACGCAAAGCTTATCCGCTATATTAAACGAAATAAAAAGTGAAGGTTAGTAACCCTGCCTGCCCCTCTAGGAAGCCTCCAGAGACTACTTGCGTGTCTTCCTTTTTCTAATAAATTGGTAGAGAATATGTACTGGGATTTTCTATGTGCCGCTCTGTTATGTAGGGTTTTTTTTTCAGGATGGGAAATCATCAAATGAACGCTCCCGCTCTGAGTGGAGCGGAAGGGAGTATCAGACTCTTACTGACTAAAATCCACCCGTGTTCCTTCCTTAGCCCTCTATGTTCCGGGCCAGCGGTAACCCTTTCGGACAATCCCGCTGTCCCGGCAGGCCCCTTCATTTGATGCTGACATCTCTTTGAGGCGCGCGTGGTACACGTACGCGCCGTCCGGCACGGGCCTAGTCCTGATCGGACGGTGAGCTACCCATTACTCTCCGCCCGTTATGTAGGGTCAGATATCAAATGACAATAATATGATTATTATGTAATAATAGCCCTCCTGACCGAATTTCGACCATGGCAGCCAATCAGCGGAGACTAGCCATCTACGCCGGAGATATTATAGAGCACCAGCTTAGTGTGCGCGCAGACACAGGTGCACTCCTTCTTCCCTCACTCTCATAGTCCGATGGGACCGCAATCCAGCAGAACCGCAGAGAGATCAGGCGCTGGACCAACGGTTTAACGTGCTTTGCTAGGCACGGGGTATCACACCGCTAACTGCCAAACTTCGGCCTGTTACTGAGAAATTCCTAATGAACAATCCCAATCACACTTTGCCCAACCAGCGAATTAAACCCAGGACCTCAGCAGTCGCGCTTTTGACCACGAGACCAACGGGGCACATGATATTATTGTTTACTTATCGTGTGTCAGTGGTTTTTTGTAATCCAAAATGGTAGCCACCAGCAGAATCTTTTTAAACTGGAATACAGTACCACTAGCGGTTGAAGTAAGATGCAAAGGTAGTTGTTCTCCGGACAAATTCTTTTAGCTCTACCTCTATTACATCATCATTGCCTGATGCACATGAGCCAACCCCAATTATGTTGTGGTCGAGTCTAACCGAATCCAGCTAAATACCAGTATTTTACATGGCTATCTGACCTCCACAATTCATTTCTGGGTAATACGATAACCCTTGTTAAAGAAAGAAAAATATTTTATTTGGGACACGCATAGGGAATACAAACAATAACAAAATCATGAAAACAATGAGAAATAAAATAAAAACTTTCAAAGTTTTGTAAAACTGGTTGTCAGACTTTCGTGCTTCTGGCTACCCGTGAAGACTGTCAGTTCTACATGTGACAACCGGGACCAACGGCTTAACGTGCTTTCCGAGGTTTTGGTAACGGATGGACACCCATCCACGGACCAACCTCGGCAAGTGTAGCTTAATCTTCGAACCACCCTTGCGGCTGTTATTGTTAACCCACCAGCCCCCGAGAACTCTACTAATAGGTAATAAAACTTACACTTTGTGAACAATGAATATCATAGCTTTACAGAGTCGATTTCGGACAAATGAAATGTAAAAGTTCAGAAAAGCATTAAAAAATCTACGCCTACATTTAGCTTTAATTACATTCAACAAAGGCACTGGGCATAATAAAGTAATAAATAACTTTTAATCAGATCTCCCTCTTGGTATGAGGGGCATCTCCGAGGAATTTCTTAACGAAAGCGAGCATTTGGTGCCAGAGCCCACTCTCCTCCAATTTGCGGGAAAAATTCGCAGTAACACGGCACAGAAAATGGAGAACTTTTTTATACTTTAGATTGTATTATTTTTAATACCTGTGCTTAGTGGCAACGAGCCTACAAACCGATTGCAATCAATTCGATAGTTCGTGAACCAGACGGTATAAATTATACCATCTAAGATATTCAACTATTAACTCTCTCTACTGTTTTCTCGTGTTCCGTCGATCCCGTGAGAATATCGGGATAAAAAGTATCCTATGTGTTAATCCTGGTTATGAACTATCTGTGTGTCAAATTTCATCCAAACCATTCAGACGTTTGTGCGTGAAGAAGTAACAAATATACAAACACACTCACAAATTTTCGCCTTTATAATATTAGTGTGATAGTGTGATCTAATGGGATAGTGTGATATTTTACTAGTTACAATATTGTTTCGCAACAGCCGGTCAATTCTGTAAAAATCTCACCGTGAAAACTTACGTGATGTGAGTTTGTTTTTGCTAGGAATTGACACTATTGACAGCTCACTCCACGCTCACTTCACCTAAGTTTTCACGGTGAGATTTTTACAGAATCGCACTGCAGTTTTATATTATTTGATTTTTTTTTACATTTTATATTTCATTTTGGTTCTATTTCTATAAAAAAAATATACGTGTTTTATGTAGTGAAGCTCTTCTTTTATTTCGATACAAAATTTTATTTTTTACGGCGACATTCGCCTTGTCGATTTTCTAATCTTTTTCAGAGGAAAAACAAGGTGAAAATAGCAACGGATAAAATGTTGTTTCTAACTTTTTTGTCAACTCATGAACGATCAGCATCTTCCTGTCCTGGTCCCATGTCACTTGGGGTCGGCGCAACACGTTTTCTTTTCCACTTTCCCCTGTCAACCGTCACGCTGTCATTTACTCCCTTCTCTTTCATTGCATTCCTCTCATTGTCAATTCATGAATAAACTGCTTATAATGAACTAAGGCTCTAGACAGACGGACTGCATTTCAACTGCAATCCAACTGCAAATTTGCAGTTCGGATGCAGTTTGAATGCAGTTGACACGACTGCAACAGAACTGCAAACCAACCGTGCAGTCCGATTGCAGTCGGTGTGCAGTTCACATGACTGCACGCCGACTGCAATTGAACTGCAATCGGACTGCTCGGCTGCCTAAGGAACAACTATTAAAAATCAATCTGCCTAACCTTTTCCAACTATGATGGGATTGGCTTTTAGACTAAGTCTTAGGCAGCCGAGCAGTCCGATTGCAGTTCAATTGCAGTCGGCGAGCAGTCCTGCACACCGACTGCAATCGGACTGCACGGTTGGTTTGCAGTTCTGTTGTAGTCGTGTCAACTGCATTCAAACTGCATCCGAACTGCAAATTTGCAGTTGGATTGCAGTTGAAATGCAGTCCGTCTGTCTAGAGCCTAAGATGTTATGTATTTTATTAAGAATAAACATGATGCGGTTTGCGATTGACACTGAATTAGTCAAGTCGACAATACTGCGGGGTAATTGAGTAACACACTACCAGTAGGAATCGCTTTCATTTTTCAAGATATTTTTTTTGTTTTTTCAGTGTATTATTGCAGAGCGCTCTTAAAGTACAGACGCCAGCATATCAAGCTACCCGAAACTGTCTAATTTTCCCAATCAACTTTGAACCTTATCGCTCCCCCCACCGAATAATATGGTAATCGATAAATCAAAATTTTACAGGAAAAATAAAAAACTGTTTTATGCGTATATCTCGGCACGGGTAGATCGTAAGGTAGACATTTAAACGTCAAAACAAAGCTAATTTTTTTACAATCTAATTTATATTATGATTTTTTTGTAATACTTTAATAAAATTAAGTTATTCACAAAAATAATGTTACTGAAATTAAATGGCAAAAGTATAGTATGCAACGCATCATTACCATATTATTCGCGTGTAAACGCAACAATATCGTAGTCAATATTAATGCATTATAGTATTATTCGTTGTAATACAGTGTCAAAAAACCTAACGGCAATATGATATTACGATATTATTCGTGTGAAATCCAAGCGATAGTGTATAATGTAATATTACATTACAGTAATATTCGTCGATGTGTGGTGTCAAAAGATTAACAGTAATATAATGTTGCAAATACATGTTTTATTAAATAATCCAGTACTTATTATTTGATTTGGCAGAAAAATAACAATAATAGAGGAAGTTGATATTAATACTGGATAATTAATAATAGCGTTTTATTAAAATTTATGAAATAAAACAAAGGTTTTATTATTTATCATAATCAGTCCTTTTATTTATTAACTAGCTGTGCCCGCGACTTCGTCAGCGTGGAATAGTGACTTTTCGGGCAGCATATTTTGAATTACATATACATACCGTCGTTTGGGTAGCTAAAAATTTACTTTACAGTAATGCTTCTCTGTATACGATATTTGACGTATGGCCATCGGGGATGAAAGCATACAGGCTCCTAGGATTGCTAACCCGTGACAGAGCCACATACAACTGAGCGTGCGAGAAACAGCTGATACTTAGATCTACACCTACAACTTTCAGCGTCTGACCTTGGGCTTTATTAATTGTCATCGCTAAACATAGGCTGACTGGAAACTGGACTCGTTTAAAACTAAATGGAAAATTGTTTGGAATGAGAGGAATCCGAGGAATGAAAACACTTTTACCTTTTCCACACCTTGTTAAAATCTCTGCTTCTATCAGATTTCTTTGTAAATTGGTCACTTTTAACCTGGTGCCATTGCTAAGTTTTGGGGGGCTTAAATTTTTAAGAAGCATTATCGGTACGCCTACTTTTAATTTTATTTTATGTGCTGGTAGTCCACGAGCATTGAGGGATTCTAAAAATTCTACTGGGTAGCTTGTAGATTTTCCTTCTTCCATGACTCTGTTAATGGAGATATACTTAACATAATCCCCCGGAACATAGCTCAAAATTTCAGCGTTTATTGTTGCTGCTTGGTCGTTTCTTGGCGTCAAAATAGCTCTTTCGCAAAGCCAGAAATTTTCGCAAGTTGGTATTTGCGTTGGGTTTCCATACACAGATGATATGAGGTCTCGCATTGATGAAACTATGATGCATAGGTTTTCATTAAGAACAAATTTTCCTTGTTCCTGCGGTAACACACCGTTAGCAATCTCAAGTAGCAAATCTGAAAATTCTTGAGCATTTTCGTTGCCTCTAATTTGCGCACGCATATTTAATGTCAAATGCAAAGGTATAATGTAATGCCACAGTCGAGAACTCTTTAGGCAGGCTCTAACTTCAACAGCCCTTGTTCCACGTGGTATTACAGGGAGAGTCTGACGAAAATCGCCACAAAAAAGCATAGTAATGCCATCCATGGGTTGATCATTTTGCTTGACATCACGCAACGTTCTGTCTACTGCTTCTACTGCTTTTCGATTGGCCATTGTGGACTCATCCCATATAATAAGGCTACAATCACGAAGAACCTTAGCTTTATCGCTGTTTCTTGAAATATTACAAACAGGGCTTTCTGTGCGGTCTAAATCGATCGGAATTTTGAACATTGTATGAGCAGTTTTCCCACCTGGCAACAATGTGGCTGCTATGCCTGATGAAGCGAAAGCAAGCGCGATTTTACCTTGGCTTCGTATCTTCGCCAAAATAACTTTCGTAAGAAATGTTTTACCCGTTCCACCGGGTGCATCTACAAATAGCATTTCTTCCAAAGTACTATCAACGCTCACCAGATCAAATATCAAACGCTGTTCATCAGTTAGCCTCGAGAGTGCGCGTCCATGTACGTACTCTGATAGTATACCTTATAAATGTCCGCCGTGATTCTTTAAATTGACATAACTTTTTTATTTATGAACCGATTGACATGAAATAAACACTAAATGTTAAGTGAAGCTTACTACAATATATTAGTGAAAACCGCATCTAAATCGAATAAGCCGTTTCTATTATATTGTAAACAAAAATAATACACAAATATAATTGTTTTATACTTTACGTGGAAAAAGGCATGCATTTCTTACGCGAATATAATGGTAATCGTCGCTTACCGAAAAAGTTAACGATTGCATGATCTGTAATAACATGTTATGGTATTATTCGTGCAAAAAGTGTGTTTAGATTTTAAGGGAATAATGTTGTTATGTTCATTACGGTACCATTGAAATTATTGTACTTTTATAAATATACATAGAAAAAATACAAAAAAAAATTACAAGATAATATTAATGCTTTAGACACCGAATATGCAATAAAACGAAAACTGTCGTAGTACCACATTACCATGTTATTCGGTGGGGGGAGCGTTATGCTTTAGCGATAAATTTGAAAATCTATTAAAGAAATTTGACAGATTGTAGTAGCTTGATGTGCTGGCGTCGTCTGTACATTAAATTATCGCCAGTCATGGAGAAACCTACCATTATACATAATTATGATCCCTATATAATTAAAAGCACATAATAATTAATGAAAATTACAGATAAATAGAGACCAGTTAATAGCCACTGGGGTTCTGCGGTTTTTTGGGCTTTAACGTGTTTGAAAGCTAATTTACTGATTTTAACATTTTAATGTAATAATTTTTAATAAAAAATTGGCTATTCCTATATATTCACCAACTGTTTTTAGTAAAAAAATATGATCGGAATATAAGGCACTAGCTTCTGCCCGTGGCTTAGCCCGCGTGAAATAAAATATATCCTACTAGCCACGCGGTTTCACCCGCATAGATTTTATCGCGTGTCGCGCCTGTTTGAAGGAGCCTAAGTCTCGATCCCATGGGAATGTCTGGATAAAAGTATCCTATGTCCTAAAATCCATACGATACAGTAGCCTGCCATTATTGAAAGAATTTACGGAATCGGATCCGCGGGGTAAAGGCTCCTACAAACAAGCGCGACACGCGATATAATCGGGCGCGACACTAAGGCACCGCTCGTTGCGCGATTTGCGGTGCCTTTGTCGCGTGTCGTGTTGCGCCTGTTTGTAGGAGCCTTAATTGTGTAACACACTATCAGTATCAATGGCTTTCAGTTCGACAGTTCAAAAACATTGATTGCGTTATTTACGTTGCTGAGCAGACAAACTTTATGTAATGGATTACTCGTAGCAATATCCTTCAAAATTATACAGATTAAGTAATTTATAAAGTTAATAATCAAAGAACACTTTCAAACTTTTCTTCCTCAAGAATTTCAAACAATTCTAAATACTTCGGTAACTCTGCACGTGTACCGAGTAACTCCTAATCAATTAAGTACATAACAAAAGAATACGGCGGCGCGCTATCCATCTGAAGAATCCCCTTGAATAATGAATCCGCGAGAATTTTCTCAACAAAGTACATAATACACAGATGTAATTCTTCAAAGTAAGGAATAAATGGCGTAATATTGGGTGCCCACCTATGAAATTGGCGTTTTTTTTCTCACAAATAAAGAACCTTGTCACTTCTATTATTTAAAATATTCATCAATTGCTTGATATTCTATCGGATTATGAGCATCATAGATAACTACCAATAGTAAAAAACCTTAGTACATATAGTTTTCTAAACATAAAAAAATACCTTAAAAATGACTCCTTTTTTGTTAGTAAAAATGACCACTATGTATTTGTTTTAACTTAGCCAAAACTTATTTTTGTGGCATACGTTATCTTAGTTTTTAAACATTAGTGCATAAAAGTTTTAAAACATTAGTGTTCATGGTTGTTAAATAAATTAAGAAAATATTAGTATGAAAAATGCAACTTCTTTAAAATTCTCCATACAAAACGCCGATTTCATAGGTACCTACGTATAATATGAATATATGATTTATAATTAAATTCCTTGGCTATTAATTAAGGGAAAAACACTAAAAAAATGGTAAATATTTCAAATACCTATCATTTTTAAAAGGAAAAGGCTTGTGGATGAGGCTAAGAGCCTCACGGTTCGATCGATTAGGTTAAGCTACGCTTGCCGCGGTCGGTCCGTGGATGGGTGACTAACTTCACAAAGCTTTAACTTTAACACTATTGTGTTAAAGTTACTCCTTGGTAAGACTGGTTGTCAGACTTTCAGGCTTCTGACGACCCGTAACGACTGTCAAAGATCTATGAGATTTAATAGACGTATTCTACCTCACAAATTCTTATAGCACTACTTGATTTATGTAACTCAGTAAATTTATTATAACATCATCAATATACAAAAGTAGTTATACACAATTGACGAAAATATCGATGAACATAAAAAAAACATAATTATTTACAGACGAATTGAGAACCTCCTCCTTTTTAACCGACTTCAAAAAAGGAGGAGATTTTCAATTCAGATGTTTATATATTTTTTTTTCATGCTCTGTTATAAAGTGCAAGTGTTAGCAAATCTCTGGGTCATTGCCTTATGACATAATTGCACATATCGCAGTTGTAACGAGATACCGAGGTCGCCTTATACGGAGATAACCGACCTACATAGTGACGAGCGCTGTATATGGAATGCTACGAAATTAGTCATGTCATAAGTACTAATATGGGCTGATATACCTTTGGTCTAGGTGTTCAGTCATCTGTTATTAATTTTGAGGACAAAAATGGCACTAAGCGTGATCTGTTTATCAAAAGTATAACATGTCATATTGGAAGTATAGTTGTTGCACTTTAGCATGACAATAGCGGTCATTGCTCCTTCCCTAATATATCGCCGTAGCGTAGGAACCACAACAATAAACTTAGAGAGAGACAGAGAGAGAGATAGAGAGATATATACTATAGAGCCTCGGCCAACACCTGAGGAAGCTCTCGTTGGGCAGCTGGATCAAGGGCTTGATTTAGAAAGCGGTACTTCTGGACACGGCCTGTATTGTTAGGAGGTTCCTCTCTCTGTAGCCCAGACCGTAGCTAGCTTGGACGCTGTTCCCGATACCGGAGGGCCACAATTTTTTATATTTTTAAATGTTTTTATATTCGAATATTTAAAAATATAATTTGTATGTATTTAATTAAATAAAGGAAATAATAACTATGTATGGTTTTTAGGGTTCCGTAGTCAACTAGGAACCCTTATAGTTTCGCCATGTCTGTCCGTCCGTCCGTCCGTCCTCGCTTAATCTCTGTGACCGTTAGCACTAGAAAGCTGATCAATCACGCCGACAAAGTGCAAAAATAAAAATTGGAAAAAAATATTTTATTAGGGTAGCCCCCCTATATGTAAAGTGGGAAGTGATTTTTTTTTTAATTTCTACCCTAACGTGTGACATATTGTTGGAAAGGTATTTAAAAATGAATAGGGGTTTACTAAAATCATTTTTTGATAATGTCAATAATTTCGGAAATAATCGCTCCAAAAGTAAAAAACAATGTGTCCCCCCCCTCTAACTTTTGAACCATAAGTTTAGAAAATATGAAAAAAATCTGAAAAGTAGAACTTTATAAGGACTTTCTAGGAAAATTATTTTGAACTTGATGGAAACAACAGTTTTTGTACAAAAAAGACAAAAAGTTGTACATAATAATTTCTGGACTAAGTTTGTAGTATAATCGTATATGCAAGCATTTTTTTAACTTCGTTTACGTATTTTATTATCCTGAACGTATCCCTACGTGTTCGCGCTAAAAACCGTCACGAGTCGGAGCGCCTGCCGCGGAGCGTGCAATGTTGCACGCTCCGTGTTTGCGCACGTACCCACTACCGGGAGCAGTTGCAGGAGCGCGGAGCGCTGCTGGAGCGCGAACATAATGGATACCCACTTTTAAACTCATAAGTGGGAACACTTATTGTGACGGACGGGAAACTACGGAACCCTACACTGAGCGTGGCCCGACACGCTCTTGGCCGGTTTTTCTATATTGGAATATGTTGAAGATCACGGTACGGTTACGGTACGGTGCGATTCTAGTTTAAGAGTCGCAATGACAGGCTAGGTGAGCTAGCCTGTCATTGCGAAGCGAGCTAGACTGTCTCCTAAACTAGAAGCCGCGGAGCTTTGAGCAAAATATGTGAAACTTATCGGCCGCAGCTTGTAGTTTCGTCTAGTCGAATAGTTTGCGCCATGTCTAAACTGAACAGAACAGCGTACACGAAAGATTCTTCGTCGTTTTGTCCCTTATATGGGGCATGCCATATGTCGGAGATATGTCGTTTACAATGGACATGTCGATGTCACACTTGTGACATGAAACAACCCGAAAAAACCGCGACTCGATTGACGTCCATACAACATGCAGCAGTGCTGTTCATATATTTTCGTTTTTAAACTTCCTATACAAGGTGGCAGGGACATCGATGCTCAAACTGTATGAATTCAGCTCATGATTCTAGGGGGTGTAGCGTAGAAACTTTTCGTCGTTTATCAAGAAATAATCAGCCGTTTCAAAGAAAAATGCACTACATACGCGGTCAAAATGTATAGAACGGCTAATTGCAGGTTGCGCGTCGATGCCCTGCCACCCTGTATAAACTCTACAGCATGTAGATACCTATCAGAAATCTGTGGCCTTATCTAAGGGTGTGGTAAATACCATCGAAATGAACAACTTTCTCTATGGGACCAAAATCGTGAAAAATTTTTCAGCTGAAATAAATGATGATGATGAAATGATGTTTATTTAAAGCACGTTAAGGCGTTGGTCCCGGCTGTCATTCGTGGATCTTTGACAGTCGTTACGGGTAGTCAGAAGCCCGAAAGTCTGACAACCAGTCTTACCAAGGGGTATCGTATTACCCAGTTACTGGGTTGTGGAAGTCAGATAGGCAGTCGCTCCAAGTAAAATACTGGTATTCAGCTAACGTAATGTAAAGACTGTCAAAGATTCACGAATGTCACGCGGGACCAACGGCTTTACGTGCTTTCCGAGGCAAGGAGAGGTGGTATGTAAAGATGGTCACCCATCCACAGACCAACCGCGGCAAGCGTAGCTTAACCTGATCGATCGAACTGTGCGACTGTTATTATTTAGCCGCGTGCCCTCTCTTTTACACGTCAAGCTGTCGCTTACATTTGGGTCAAGAACAAGTATGTATTATAATTTTGTATGGAACAACTGATAATTTTTTTCCGATAACGATGTTGGTGACTTGGAGAAAGTTTTTCAGTTTGATGGTCTGTACTGTAGCCCGCAGCCTTAAATATGTCCACATCTTCCCGATATATGCTGTATAAACTCTATATAGTTTAATCAGCCTATTTCCCACTGCTGGGACACAGGCCTCCTCTCATCGAGAAAGAGTGTGCTGTAATCCACCACGCGGGCCCAGAGCGGGTTGGTGGATGTCACATGTCTTCGAATTTTTGGTTCTGGGACATGCCGGTTTCCTCACGATGTTTTCCTTCACCGTTTTGAGAGCGGTGGTGATGAAATTATTTGCCTGTGCCTGTCGGGGTTCGATTCCACGACCTCTCCACTCGTGTTCTGGGCCACCACTCCTGCATAAGCTCTATAACATAACTTATTTGCTTCCTTTCAAACGAACGGTAACCGCTATTCACCATAACATCGATAATAAACTGTTTTCATAATGATTCTGCAAAATCGCCTGATAGTGATTGATTATGCTTCAGAACCATCTGTGGAAGCGTTTTTTGCCCCAAATTCAATACGCAGGCAAAATTAAATATCTGGATATTTAGTCTATCTGCCGATGAAAGATGGGAATCTGTTAAAAGCGTTTGCCTCTTTTTTCGTGAATTCTCCGATGTTTTTTTTTTTATTAATAATTTAGGGCGAGTGAATAATTTCAAAATGTACGAGTAGCGTATTATTGGATTTTCAGGGAAACGTTTTTTTACCGATTAAAAGGTACTTCGATGTTAGGTGTTATCCTTCAACCAAAAACATCAACATAAACCATTGTGTTTAGTTGAAGTGAGCTGTCAATAGTGTCAACCTTTAACTTCAGGTGGAATGACAGTTTACAGTCACTTCAAGCTCACTTCACTTAAATGTTTTGACGGTGACATTTTACGTGGAAATGTGATGGTTTTTTGAAGTGGAATTATGATATAGGATTATAAGCAATAGATTTGGGCAACGCAATTGATAGATAGAGTACTAAAGGCCTTTAAAAACCTATTCTTCAATGTTCAGATAACGTTTAACTAACGAATAAAAATTGCGGTGTGACAGTTTAAGTATTAAGGCTCCTTCAACCAGGCGGGACACGCGATAAAATCGCACGTCGCGCCTGTTTGCCTTTACCCGAATCACTTTAGCATGGCAATAGCGGTCATTGCCCTTTCCTTAATATATCTCTCCGTAGGGACCCAAACAATAAACTATATATGGTTTCTCGTTTTTGGAATATCTTGAAGAACACGATAGATATTGATTCAGGACGTTAACGGACTTTATTGCAGTTTTTGAAACAAAGAATGCTAGAAAATGTAAGTCAAACTGCTAAATGTTTATTCTTCTAAGAGCTGATATTTCAATAGTCAGATATCTCGTTAACTAAAAAGTAAATATTACTGTTTGACAGCTTTTGTAGAAATATGTCAAACTGTCATACTTATTTTTATGATAAAAGTTATCTGACGATTGAAAAATCGGCCCTAAAGAGAATAAATCGATATTCCTCAAAGCGATATACTTATTCAAAAACAAAATCCCTTTCACAATATCGCCTAAAAATTCAACGATTTTAATAAACCAACAGCCATAGCATATGAATGATACAAGCACATCAAGCTACTGCAATCTGTCAAATTTCTTTAATAGATTTTCAACTTTATCGCTAAAGCATGAGGTTCAAAGTTGATTGGGAAAATTTAACAGTTACGGGTAGCTTGATGTGCTGGCGTCTGTACAACAGATGCGTTATCCCAAGATCCGAAGTGAGCCTCAACTATATGTTATTCTGTTTGTCCCGCGTCGGCACGATCCCGGGATCCCGGGAAGCCCTGGATTTGGAGCGTCGCATTTACATATTAGCACCTTGGATGTGCTGATAAGTTCGACTGATTTGTGAAGGTGGATACTGGCTACAGATTATGGGGAATGAGGTTTATTGGTGTGGCAGGTTTTGAAGGTATCATTTGAGATGACTCTGCATCTTTTGGATAGAAGCAGTTCGAGTCCAGATGCGCCGAGTACTTGTTTATTATTCGATACTCGGCATACTCGGCCATTTTTGTAGTACTGCGAGTAAAGTGATCTTAAAGTGCGACTTAGAGCGATCAGTAGTGCAATTGTGTTTCATAATTAGTGTGTTTGAGTTGTAATTAGTGTTGTTGATTAAAGTGTCAATTTTTGGTTATTAAATCGGCAGTTTTTATTGTCACGAACCCCAAGCCCGTAACAATAATATTCTTATTGGGTTGTTGGATGATAAGCGTTAATTCTGGGATTAGGTTAGCTTTAACAGACCTTTACATAAAATATAAACTCAAACAACGCGAACCCACTAAAATGTTCTGATACCACTTGGAACTGCTCCAAACATTACATGTATCATGCAGATATTACTGGATTTAGTACATAGTCACTTTAAAGTATAATTATACTATCTGGTTTTCGAGTAGATACGGTTCACGAAAGGCTATAAAAGCCTTTAAAGCCTTCGAAGAGAATAACTTTACTTAGTCTTAGAATGATATTTTGTTTAACCAAAGCACGTATGTACTTTATCTAGGACATTACATATTCTATCCTTCTTGAAGTGTGTTCATTTGTCTGTGCATAAGTGTATACTAGTATTTATCATCGAAGTGTTTTTGAAGTGAAAACTTCTTTAGCGGCGTTGTACACTTCCGTAAAAAATGTTAAACTCGCGTCAGGACACGTGACCTGATCGAAAATTCGTAAGACAGATGGCCGTAGCCGGTACCGCGCGTGTTTTGTTTATAAGGCGATTCACAAAATACACACGTAATTGTTCAAGTTTTCACTTCTGCCGGTCGATTCTGTAAAAATCTCACCGTGAAAACTTAGGCGAAGTGAGTTTGTTTTTGCTAGGAATTGACACTATTGACAGCTCATTCCACGCTCACTTCACCTATGTTTTCACGGTGAGATGCTTACAGAATAGCAGCTGTTGGCACTCCCGGAGTGCCACTGTTTTTTGAAGTGAAAACTTCTTTAGCGGCGCTGTGTACTTTTTTTGGAATGGGTAAAAACTTCTAAATTCGCGTCAGGTCACGTGACCCTGATCGAAAATTCGTAAGACGTAAAACGTCAGACGTAAAACGTAAGACGCGCGTTGAGGACAGCGCCATCTATGCACATCGGGAAGAACTACGAGGGCTTCGCGTACTAACGTCAGACGTAAAACTTAAGACGCGCGTTGTTGAGGACAGCGCCATCTATGCACATCGGGAAGAACTACGAGGGCCTCGCGTACTAACTACGTAGTTCATCCAACAACGACGAGATGGCGCTGAACCACGGATATATAACTGTGTGCTTATTTGTAAATCTGAATAAATTCCTTTCACGAGAAGAATAAACCAGTCACTTTGGTCATCATACCTGATTTGCAAAAAACCCTATAAAATAAGGAACACACCTTAACACGCGTGTTTTGTTTATAAGACGATTCACAAAATACACTCGTAATTGTTCAAGTTTTCACTTCTGTCGGCACTACCGGAGTGCCAGTGTTTTTTTTTTCGTATGCTGCGCGGCTGCGCCGGTTGACGTCATCACGTCAACGCCGGCTGTCGCTGAAAACCAGCGCTGGGGCTCTGTCTCACATAGGTTAGTAGCTTTATATGTACTCAATGAGCGTGGATATGACGCATATTTTCCCCCCGACTTGCTTTTTTTTCTGTTTGTGTTCTTTCTCTGCGTCATGTTTTTCGCAAATGTACGTTTCCATTCTATTTATTTATTCGTTCATCAATTTTCATTATTTCAATTAATTTGACCTTTTTCCAAAACCGTTAGTGCTAAATAGTCAATAAATTATGAATTATTTCGTCCTGAAACGTAGTAGGAATACAGAAATTGGTCCCAAATTCTCGACTGAGATACTTATTAAAAAAAAAAGAGGCAAAGTGTGAGTCGCACACGAAGGGTTTCGTTACCACAAGGCAAAAAACACCAAAACAGTTTCTTGCATCTTTTGAAATTTTTTTAACGTTATTTTTATTATTTATTGTTTTATAGCGGCAATAGAAATACACTCTGTTTCAACTGTCTACCTATTAGATACAGTTCATGAGATACGGCCCGCTAACAGACGGACGGGCAGCGGGAGCTTAGTAATAGCTAATAGAGTCCCTTTGGCACCCTATGTGTACGGAACCCCAAAAAACAAGTTCCAACGTTTATTAGGTATATGGACAGGACAAAGACCTAATAAAATAACTTTTATTAGAAATGGCTTAAAGGCTCCTACAAACAGGCGCGACACGCGATATAATCGCGCGCGACACAAAGGCACCGCCCCCCGTTGCGCAACTTGCGGTGCCTTTGTGCCGCGCGCGCTTTTATCGCGTGTCGCGCCTGTTTGCAGGAGCCTTAAAGGTAGGAACTTTCAAGAAACACTAAAAATAATATAAGAAATAATTATTTCCTCAATTTCACTTGCGTTCTTATCAAAATTAGATCACTGAGCTCATTTCTCCGAAACATCACTCATACAAGCATCTATGCATGATGAATGCCCCGATGACGACAGCTCATTCAACTTTCAAACATAATACATAAAAAATACATAATATAACTAATACAATCATATCTAAGAGATTCAACACCTGAGCGGAAACACCTGGTGTAATCCGACCCAACGTACAGTCGCGAGCAGAGTTCATTCATCAAATTGATGATTCTAATACAAAATGAGTGAAGACATACTTCGTGGGGGTATGCGGTTTTATTAAAAAATCTCATAGGCGATTTGTGACCTTAACTGTGAGCGTTAAGATTTAAAATGAGTTGATATTGTATATCGGTTCACAGGGTCGTCAATTTTCATAACTGATTATTTCTTATTTCAGATGGAATTGGATTAAAAAACGATGAGCTCGTCCTTGAAGGTAAGTGTACTCGTGTTGAAAATTTACTTGAAACCAGAATAAATGTAATAAAAGTAAAGTAGTTGAAAAGGCACATATAATAAAATTCGCAGTACATTAATGGATGAAACTGGAGTTATGGCCTTTCTAGAATTCAATTTCGGATGGAATTCAACGAAATATCGACGTAACTACTGAATTTATTGTAGCTACCGAAAGAGCACATTTAAAAGTTTTTAGCTTCGAGTATGTAAGTATATTTCAGTCTTGCACATTTGTATTACGTAAACTGTTCCACTGCCGGTCGATTCTGTAAAAATCTCATCTCACCGTGAAAACTTAGGTGAAGTGAGTTTGTTTTTGCTAGGAATTGACACTATTGACAGCTCACTCCACATCACCTAAGTTTTCACGGTGAGATTTTAACGGAATAGCACCGCTGGTCGAGTGATCGCATACGCGACTTGATGAGCCTGGTTCCTGGGTTTGATTCTCAGGTCCGATCACAGCCGCACGGGTCGATTTTCAAGGCAAGGCAACGCTTGTCGAGGTTGGTCCTTGGATGGGTAACCATCCATAACATACCCGAGACCCCTCCGAGCCTCGGAAAGCACGTTAAGCAGTTGGTTTTCATTCGTAGATATTTGACAGTTGTTACGGATAGTCAGAAGCCCGAAAGTCTGATAACCAGTCTTACCAAGGGGTATCGTATTACCTAGTAACTGGGTTGTGGAGGTCAGATAGGCAGTCACTCCATGTAAAATACTGGTAAATAAACATACTTGGCGAAATGTAAGCTTTGCTCTCAAAACTGTTAAGGAAAACGTCGTGAGGAAACCGGCATTTCCTACAACCAAAAATTTGACAACATGTGACATCTGCCAACCCGCACTGGGCCCGCGTGGTGGATTATGGCCCGCTTTGTAGATCCCACTCCCTCTTACAGAGAAGAGGCCTGTTTCCCACCAGTGGGAAAATTAAAGGCTGATTATATAAACACCCCTATTTAGTAGCAGACACGATATGACACGAAGGCATAATACATCAATATCTTATTCACAAAACATATGTAATAGAGATACCACATTCCCAGCATATATACTCGTGACTCGAATCATAACATCGCCAAATGGAACCGATCTTATAATAATATATGTTTTTCTTTTTCGCTGAACAAAGAATAACATGCAGTGAGGGATATAATTTATCAATTCCATATCACCCGACATGTTTTTATTATGTTTCTGTTGAGTGGATCACTTACGGCTGGTTATTATTGGAAAGCCAAGGAGATATAAGTAAATAAACTTGGTAATGTTTTTTTTATATAAAAAACCGACCCTGCTTCGTACTGTTTTTACGACGCGACATGACAAAACATCACGATTTCTTTATTATTTAACGCCGTAATTACAGAAACGATTAAAAGCCATTGTGGCTGGCGTGGATCTACGTTCGATACGAAGAGTTATGTTTAATATCAATGTTTTATACACATAAACCTTCCGGAATAAATTATCCAAATTATGGTGAAAACCGCGTCAAAATCCGTTACGGGGTTTAGAAGGAAAACGTGGTCATACAGACAGACACGAAAGGCCACTTTAATTTATAGTATAGAAGATATAGAGAGATAATAAACATGTCAAATCAGACAATTTATTACTGCGCAATTTGGAGATTTTCGTCGAAATATTTGTGAAATAATTCTAATGACATCCGTTGCGGAGTTTAGAAGAAAAACGTGGTCATAAAGACAGACACGAAAGGCGACTTTAATTTATAGTATAGAAGATAGGTATAGACAGATAATAACATGTCAAACCAGGCAATTTATTACTGCGCAAATTGGAGATTTTCGTCGAAATATTTGAGAAATAATTCTAATGATATGATCGTCATAATATTTGCCTAAATCCACCGCAAAATATGGGCTTTCCAAACATAGGTTTTAGGTTTGGCAGAGTTAGTTATAAATTATCACAGTTCTTGTAAAGGATGAAACTGTTATTTGAAGGGTAATTATAATATTCTGAAATCCGTAAGCCACGCGGTAGAACGATTCAAGATACTTTCTTACAAAAACTCAACCGACTTCCAAGAAAAACACTACAAAGTGAAAAATAACATAAATTTCGAATGTCGGTTTCTTTGGTTTATTGTTTTCGTTTTTAGAACGTTTATTTGTTGAATACAAGGCTTTTGGTTACTGTGTATTAGTGTGTATTTTATTTCTTTCTGCACATCAAGCTACCTGAAATTGTCAAGTTTTCCCAATCAACTTTGTACCTTATGCTTTAGCGATAAAGTTGAAAATCTATTGAAGAAATTTGACAGATTGCAGTAGCCTGATGTGCTGGCGTCTGTACGTCTTGTTTGTGCAGAGTTAATATTTTTATTTCTTTATAAATAAACTCACCTATTCAATAACACCTATACAATACATTTCACTAAAGAAGATAACCGATTTAGTGGCGTTGGAATGTAAATCATCTGAGATTATTAACACTGCCATAGACATAGTATGTTTACCCTTCTCAACACTTTTGTGTGCAACTGTACAAAGAGATGTACAGCATTTATTTTTCTTTTAGGAATTATATCAATCTTAATGTTAGGGATTACGCTCGCCAGCTGCTGTCTGCAAATGTTGTGAGTGGAAAGCAACCCATACAACTTCTGGCCTTTATGAATGACGACAGTTACTGGGTCTGCTGAGGTATTCCACATTAGGCACCCGCTTAAATGGCCTGACACCCAGCGGCATATTCACTCAGGTGCCATTTAAGTGGGTGCCCAATGTGGAATACGACGGTCTGCTATGTAGGTCACCTGTATCCATGATCGATATTAGAAGACCTTTTGTCTTGAGTTTTAAAAGTCGCGCACCCAAAGAAAGTCAACGGGCCCTATTACTAAGGCTCCACTGTCCGCCCGTCTGTCACAGGGCTGTATCTTTGAACCATAATAGGGAAACAGTTGAAAATGAAACTCACACTTGGCCGCTTTTTAGGGTTCCGTACGTAAAGGGTAAAAACGGGACCCTGTTACTAATACTCCACTGTCCGTTTGTCTATCTGTCACCAGGCTGTATCTCATGAATCGTGATGGCTAGACAGTTGAAATTTTCACAAATAATGTATTTTTGTTGCCACTATAACAACAAATACTAAAAACAGAATAAAATGAATATTTAAGGGGGACTCAACAATACAACAAACGTGTTTTTTTGGCGTTTTTGCCTTGTGGTACGGAACCCGTCGTATGCGATTGCACTTGACCAGTTTTTATTTACCCTTCGTATACCTACTCGTATAGGCTTTTCAAAACCTTCTAGTTTTATATGTAGGTAGATTCTATATATTATACAAACCGGGCGAGTTGGGACTGGGGATCAGTATGGACAAAGCCATAATTGTTTCTGTAATGACCGCATTCATTTGATTAATAAAGTAAATAAAGCATTGTTAAAAGCTTCGGTAAACATTACCCAACGTAAGTATCTATGTCATGAACACCCTACCGTACTATGTTATCGTAAATTCGACGACACGGTTGGCGCAGTGGCTGAGGGATTGACTGCTGCGCTGCGTGTCGCGGGTTCGATTCCCGCACGGAACAAATATTTGTATTGCCTACAGGTAGTTGTCCCGGGTCTGGCTGTTTGTGTATGTGAATTTAAATGTTTGTAAACGCACCCACGGTAGCGTGGGTGCGTTTACAAACATTTAAAACGTTGCCCCACACTAGGAATTACTCCTGTATAGGAGTAATTCCTAGTGTGGGGCAACGTTTTCTTTAAAAAAGAAAGAAAAAAAGAAAGAAAGTAATAAACCCGCGTCTGTTTAAAAAATACACTTTTTCTCATCATCATCTGACTAGCCTTTTCCCAATTATATTAGGGTCGGCTTCCAGTCTTACCGGACGCAGATGATACCAGTATTTTACATGGAGCACTGCCTATCTGACCTCCACAACCCAATTACTGGGTAATACGATAAGAATTGGACTATCAAATGAAAAATCCGACTGGTGGTTCTAGAGACTAGGGCATTCAAACAAACAAACAAACTTTACAGCTTTATTATTAGTTGAGATATAGATAATAAAGAGTGATCTGTTTATCTATCTATTGGCAGGACCTAATTAGTAAACTAGATAAATTCCTTGTAGTAAATCAGGCCGACAGTTGTTGATAACTAGCCGTATTCCCAGCCTGCAGAATTTATTATTAAGTACTTATGGAATTCCCCAACTAATTCCCTTTGTTCCTGTGTTGTTTTATGTTTCGGTTTTAATGCTTGCACAGACGAATGTCAATTAAATATGATTGAGGGTTTATCATGAAGGTTGAGGGGCTCGTGGCTAGATAATAATAGCCGCACAGGTCGATCGTTCAGGGGGCTTACTCTCCAAACTAATTTTAATTCCAATGAGATGCCAATATGATTCCAATGTTAATTTTACAGTCACGTGATTCTGTACTCTTGAAAACAATATTGTCAACAATTACCCCACGCCAAGCCCGAACCCAATTCCACTTAGTTCTCCAAAATGGACACCTAATCTAAAAATCATTTGGCGCTAGCATCGAACTCAAGAGTACGAAACGTCACAATTCCAATGTCGATCTATCGGAATTAAATTGAAGAGTAAGCACCCTGGTTAAGCTACGCTTGCCGCGGTTGGCCCGCGGATAAGTGACCATCATTAAGGGGCTTACATGACCTTAAGCGCGGTCACTGTCGGACAGCATGGAAAAGAAAGAGAAGCGCGATGACACAACGCTCGTAATTTATTGCAAAATATGAAGCAATTATTTAATTACAAAAATATATTTTTTGGAATGAATTTTTGAACTTATGCGGGTGCTGCTAGTATTATATATTTTACTATTTAAAATTATTAAATTAACTTTAATAAAATTCAAAAAGCGTAGAGAATACTTATTAATTATTTTATAATTTTTATTGCGTTTTTTTAGTTTTGATTTCAATTACATATTAACTAAATTTGAAGTAGCCTAATTCCATTTATCTAAATTATATAAAAATAGCCTCCCGACCGATTTCGGTCACGGTGGCCAATTTTAACGGAGATTAAGCCAGGTACGCAGGAGATATTATAGCGCACAAGTGTGTTCGTAAACACAGGTGCAATCTCTGTTCCTTTACCCTCATAGTCAAATGGGAGGGCAATCTGACACGACCGGGAAGAGATCAGGCGCATAGCCAACGGCTTTACGTGCTTTCCGAGGCACGGGGGTGTTAAAACGCCAACTTCCAAACTCCAGACTGTTACTGAGAAATACCTAATGGAAAACCCAATAACACTTTTTCCGACCTGGAAACCGAACCCAGGACCCCACGCTCAGCAGTCGCGCTTGCAACCACGAGACCAACGGGGTAGTCCTAAATTATAAGCCCTGGTGCTTAATACATGATAACTCGTGAACTTCTGCGTGAGTACTTATGCGTGACTGAAACCAAGTGAAAAAGAAAGCGCTATTTGATAGGAAATCATAACATAATTATAGACAATTATTATACGACCAATATATTATGTACGATTGTTTGAACGATTGTTGTAATTGGAGCTATTAGGGGCATGCGAGTGGATTGTTATTATTTCTTTTATTAATCATTTTGTTTATTATTGTAGCAGCACATCATAATCAACCTATGAGTCTTTAGTCAACTGGACCCACATTTTGAATAGTTCGACTGGGATGTGTCCCAGCAATGGGAATATTATAGGTTCCCTCCAGGTCAGGGCTGCAGGTTATTATAGGTTGCCTCCTCTCTGTGAGAGGGAGTGGGTCGTACGTAACCCACCACGTGGGTCCAATGCGAGTTGATAGATGTTACTTGACTTCGAATTTTTGGTTCTAAGTCATGCCGGATTTCTCACGATGTTTTCCTTCGCCGTTTGAAAGCAGTGGTAATGAAATAATTAACACAAAGTAAAGCGTCTGCTCTGTCTGGGTTCGAACCTACGACTTCCAACTCGTAAGTCGCGCCCGTTACCACTAGGCCATCAGTGCTACTCCAACCTGCACAAGAAACGGCATGTGTAAGGTTAACTAATGGAGACCAAACTAATCTGCGATAGCTATTTATTTGCCAAAAATGTAAACAAATATGAATTAATGAAAAAATAACTTTAATTCCTACGCAATAAAGTTCAGTTTACGCTACAACTTCAAAAATTTTTATAACTTTTTTAATAGTGCTAGTCACTCTGAAATCAACTTAATTATCATTGAAATAAAGTTGTTTAACTTGAAATAAAAATGGAAAAGAAACTAATATAATTTTGGATCATTCAGAGGTTTTACCTAAATATAAAAAAAAGTGTTATGATGACTGGAATGAATATTTTGACAAGCGTTCTTTAGACAAAGGGATTTGGTATAAAACCATGCAGAGTCAGCCTTTTCGTGTACCCTGGTTTGTAAATAGTAATTTAAGTCGAAAATTAGTTGTTACGGCTCATAGACTCAGATCTGGACACATTCCATGTAATAAGTTTGCGTTCATGATGAGAAAAACGAACTCGCCTAACTGTGTGGAGTGCGGAGTTGTTGAAGACTTACACCACTTATTGATGGACTGTGTTCGGACCGAGTCTAGTAGAAAGGATTTGTTTAGGGTCTTGAGGTTGAACAGACTTGAAGTAGGCACATTCCACAAAATCCTGGCTCAACCAAATAGTGATGATGCGGCGAGTCTGTTTAGGTTCATGGCCCAGATATGAGAAATGAGTATTATTTAGGTTACGATGGGACTGACATACGCATTGCGATCATAAATGTCCCTAAATAAATAAAAAGAAAAAAAAAAAAAAAAAAAAAAACTTGAAATAGGGTCTCCTACCCTATTTCAAGTTAAACAACTTTATTTCAAATGCATCAACGATGAAACATAGAGAAGAGCATGAAGGATTCGTAATAAATGATATTGATAGACGTTTCATTTGGTGCGTTTCGAGGAATACACCCTAATAACAACAAATTACGCCTTTGCGTTTGCCGTTCATTGCAGCAATTATTAGGGAACCCATGCACGCTCCCAAGCTAATATGTTGCAATATTTCCTGCTACGAGGCTTACTTTTAAAACTTTATACAATTCGTGATGTCAATCGTAATCGCAACTTTTACGATTCTCAAACGTGACTGCAGATAACAATCGGACGTCTAGAGATATATATATATATCTCGTGCATCATCATAATGTAGAGATATATACGAGTGTGTATATCGTGCAGGCACGCATAATGTGTTATCTTTTGCATTTTGATGCATTATTATGCCTTCGTGCGTGCATACAGTTATGTCATCATTAAACAACTCTCTACCTGCGTTTGTGTTTCCGAGTGCATACAACCCGAATCTTTTCAAAGTAAGAGTGAACAGGCTTCTTCTGGGTGAGCTCACTCCATCGTAGACTTTGTCTCTGTCATCTCTGACCTAGACTAGAGTCAAGAGCAAACCCATTTCAAATAAAAAAAAATAAAAAAAACGCACCAATTTGACCTCCGGACTGATACAGCGAAATTCCTGATGGAAACCCCAAGTTGGTCCGACCTGGGGGTTTGAACCTATCCCTGATTCAGCAGTGGCGCTAGCGAACACTACATCAATGTAGCATTCAAATTAAGCTTAATTCTGATAATTTAATAAATTCTTCAACACAACCCTGCAGTGTCCAGGCCATCAGTACTAATACAATATTCAGAATGGTAGATAAATCGTTCCCAGTGTAGGGTTGACACGGCATATCGCAATTAGTGCCCCAAACGGCTCCAATTTAAGCTACAGTTTTAATTGCGAGCCTTTGCAATTGGCGCTATAGATATTTTTGGAAGATTCGGCGCTAGCTTGCGATTTGTCGCGGTAAAGCTGGGTTTAAGTTTTTTTAGGCGAAAGCGCCAGGGTAGCCCGCGAAATTCCGTTGGCTGTCATTCGTGGATCTTTGACAGTCGTTACGGATAGTCAGAAGCCCGAAAGTCTGACAACCAGTGTTACCAAGGGGTATCGTATTACCCAGTCACTGGGTTGTGGAGGTCAGATAGAGAGACAGTCGCTCCATGTAAAATACTGGTATTCAGCTGCATCCGGGTAGACTGGAAGCCGACCCCAAGATAGTTGGGAAAAGGCTAGGTAAATGATGATATTCTGCAATATTTATGGTGTACGTAGTATAGAATATGCTATTTTATTCTAGGTGTTGAAGGGCGTACGTTTTGAAAGACAGTTTTATGTCATTTATACGTTCTCAGCCTAGTTTGAATAAATAAATATGGATTTTGATTTTATCAGTGTCAACAGTTTTTCCTTTGAGATGATGATACGTGGACACTTGCATATTATGTTATTGGGTTGTTATTATGAATATTTTAATGGTATGTATTTTGTTTTTAGATTAATGTTATTTGTATTTCCTATGGCTAGGTAAATAGGCAGGTATTTTGTATTTATTCTGTACAGTAGTATCTCAGTTTGATATTTTTCCTTGAAAATATTTAAATTTTACTATGTCGACGGTTTTTAACAAATGTATAGGCACATATACCGCTCTGATATGCCCATATTATTTTATGTTATTCCACACAGTTACCTTGTTAAAACAAGTTTTTTCGATTTATTCCGGTCTGATCGATGTGTCTCGCATTTGAAAGAAGACCCGATCTAATATTTACCTGTAACAAAAGAGAAAAAAAACTAATTAGTAGTATTACTCACAAGTACTTACATCTTAATTAACATCTTAATGAAAATGAAATCTTTTTAGGTACACACAGGCCAGACAAAGATCTCCTTGCTAAAACCAAAATCGAATTTTTTTTAAGTGTTCGTGAGATTATGTAACTAGCGAGGCCCCACGATTTCACCCGAGTAAAGGCTCGTACACACAGGCGCGACGCGACACGCGACACAAAGGCACCGCAAGTCGCGCAACGAGCGGTGCCTTTGTGTCGCGCGCGATTCGCGTCGCGCGTCGCGCCTGTTTGTAGGAGCCTTAAGTCTCGATCCCGTCGGAATATCGGGATAACAAGTATCCTACGTATTCCTAATCGAGGTCACCCATGTGCTAAATCCAAATCCGTTCAACCGTATTAGCGTGAACGCGTAACAAACGAAACATATAAATAATCAAATCTTTTCTCTTTATAATAATCTAAAGCATAATATAAATCAGGAATTATCCTACAGACTTCACATGTGTTGATACGAGTACATAGGGCGTTTAGGGCAACGTTTTTTAAATCCTTAAAAAAAAAACGCATTGTCTAATAGTGTGTGGCGTGCCATACACGTCGAATTCCGTAGAGTCTGTAACTGACCCAGTTGCATTTCGCACATGTTTTTGTTTGAGACCGCACCGTATACGTACTTTACGGTCAATGGATAGGTTTTTATTTAAAATAAATACTGGTGAACTGAATGAGGAATGCAATTTTGAATTTTACAGTGTTGGAGAATGGTGGACATGTTTTGCTCGTGCAGTTATGAATGTTTTTAAGGGATCCTGTTTTTTTTTACACCTGATCCTGTTCTTTGCTGACCAAATGCTGTTACAAATACTGGCTAGCTTTCTGGCTAGAAGATACTTAGTGGAGCAGTGGTGGCCCAGTGGTAACAGCCGCGACTTACAAGTTGTAGGTCGTAGGTTCGAACCCAGGCAGGCGCTTTACTTTGTATAAATTATTTCATCACCACTGCTGTCAAAACGGTAGACGAAAATATCGTGAGGAAACCGGCATGTACTACAACCAAAAAATCGAAGACATGTAACCAATGAAGACATGACATTTACCAACCCGCTCTGGGCCCGCGTGGTGGATTCACTCCCTCTCACAGAGAGGAGGCCTGTGTCCCAGCAGTGGGAACATTACGTATAGACTGATTGTTGAAGTACCGGCTTAATAATCTGTTGGAATTGTCCTGGACATGAGGTTTTGAGTTCGAAACTATGAATAATTTAAAAGGGTGGGTTACCAAATTCCACTTTTCCGTTCATTAAGGCTCCTTCAAATAGGCGCGACACGACACGTGACACAAAGGCACCGCAAGTCGCACAACGAGCGGTGCTTTTGTGTCGCGCGCGATTATATCGCGTGTCGCGCCTGTTTGTAGGACCCTTTATACAGTTTTGATTATAATTGTCCCATACACACATATGGACCGACAATAAAATATAACCGCACATGGTCTGCGGTTGTGGTACCGTTTATGCTGTGTACAATAACTTTATAACATCTATGCGTACTAAAAAATTGCTAACGGATATATGAGAGATTCCAAAGCTATATTACAACCTTGCAGCTACTCAATAATAGTTGTAGTATTAGCTTTATGTGAAGAGTTTGTCTGGGAAGTTACTAATACTGCCATAATAAAATTATACATTCATACTTAATCTCACGCCATTTTCCCATGAGGGTAGGCAGAAACCAAAGAACGCATCTTTAAATACAAGGAGTATTTTGAAACTACACAACGCCACCTACTACGATCATTGTTATACTTCGTTTACCGCGTTTACTTTCATATGTCTGGTCATACACGCACGCCTGTTGCGAGTACTACACACCTGACCGTTCTGAAGAACATCACCAATACGGTCACTCTCATGTCCTCCTAGGGCGTCCCCTCCCGGAGTTTCCACTCACATCTCTCTTGTAAATACCTTTTGTTAGTCGTGTTTCATTCATCTTCTGAACGCGACCAAACCATCTAAGCATACTCTTTTCATTCAATAATAAGATAAAAATAAAATGCGTTTTATTTCCTGGTCTTACAATGTTTCTAAAAGTTTAATATAATAAATTTTTAAATGAGTAAGTAACCGTCAAAATTGGAACAAGGACGCGCGGGCTCGCGAAAGATGGAAGGAGTGAACAGAAGCCTTTGTCCAGTGCAGCTATTGACAACCGTTCGATACGCTTCCGTGCCTAATCGAACATCAATCAATTTTACCAAAAGAGGCCTCTAAAGGCTGTTCCCAAATTAAAATCCAGAAAATTTTGTCAGTTTAAAATGACGACCCCCATTCTTCCAAAAGCTATTTGCTGTCGGGGACAAGGCAAATTTGTGATGGAAAACGTGCCTTTTTGTATATATATTAGTTATTGTGTAACAAGAACCCGAAGGGGTTCCTAAAGACGAAGGTCTCTTTCAAAGAATGCCATTGATCTCAGTCTTGAGCTATAAGTTGCCATTTTGGCCCCACCATGCTAATTGGGAAATAAAGATGGGCAACATTATTTTAGGATAGTTCACAATACGAAACATTAACCCAACATTAAATTAAATTAAGCACAAGTACAATAGAGGTAATCTATAATAATTATGTGTAATGTCTAGAACATCTCATATTCAGTGAAAATAATGAAATACTGTGTGCAGGTAAATAATAAACAAGCACTAATTTGAAGACTGATAAATAGAAGACTCTTTATTACGTACATCATAAAAATTACAGATATTAATGTGGAAATTTATTAAGAAATAAGCAGTACCTACCTTTGTACTCAAATTATAATTATGCCATATCCCTAATCTGCGTTCGCGCTTTATTTGCCAAAAATGTAAACAAATAAAAATTAATGGAAAAATAACTTTAATTCCTACACAATAAAGTTCAGTTTACGCTACAACTTCAAATAGTTTTATAACTTGTTCAATAGTGCTAGTCACTCTGAAATAAACTTAATCGTCATTGAAATAAATTTGATATTTATTTAACTTGAAATACGGTGGGAGTGTGCAGCAGTGCGCACTTCTATTTATATGTATTACTGTGTGTATATAAATAATAAAATAAATAAATATATTTTTTCAAGGGGTGTCATTTGAAGTCATCACGCGTATGCCCCGAAGGATTCGTCAGAGATGTACCTAATTATAGTACATGCTTAAATCACCCGTTATTTTTCATGTGTTTCATGTCTCATGAGGTCGAGCCTTTTGCTATGCCACTATATATTGAACAGTGATTACAGTGGAGTCATTTTAATAGGTAACATTTGACGTCTGTCAGTTTTATCCTCATAGTGAGGTGACCTGCTTATGAACATCGATTAAAGTGAATGAATCGATACGGACTTGAAACATATGCGAATTTAAAAAATCATCAGGCGAATCCCTGTCCCATTATTATTATTTTTTTCGTAAATTTAAGGAGCAAAATAAGACAAGTACACAATTTAACAAAAAAATTGCATTTATTCAGTTGAACTATCAGAACTGTTAAAAGTATTGTCATCTTCATCACTGCTGTCAGCACTCAGAGATATTATTAATTCATTTTCAATAATATTGTCTATTCTCACATCTCGTTCAAAATCTTGTAAAATTATTTTCTTTGTTTTCTCTACGACTTTTTTCCAGTCTTCTGTAGTGACTTCTGCACACGCAGTTTGTAGCAGAGACATCATTTTAGCAGTACTGAAGGGTGGTTCAGTATTGTTCCGCGCTGCATAACCGTTTATTTGTGCCCAAATAAGCTCGATGGCGTTATACTGGCAATGGTAGGGAGGCAATCGAATAACTTCGTGTCCATGCTCTAGGGCTAGTTCATCGATTACATAGCGGAGCTTGGACGGCTTAGTTGCTTTTACTAGATTTAACAACTCAACTTTTAATAAAGATGGACTTGCATCCACACCATTTCTTACCAGCCACGAGACAATTTCTTGCTTTTTATATGCTTGAGTTGGTGGTTTATCAACTTGTACAGAATGATACGGTGCATTGTCCATTACAATTTTCGATGGGTTTTCTAAGCTGACTAGCAGCTTCTCAAATCACTCTTTAAAAACCTCAAAGTTTATTTCCTCATGGTAATCACTTGTAGTTTTAGAGGCGAATGCGAGGAGGCAGTTTTTCTATTTCATTATTTTTTGTATTTTTATAACTAGTTAGTTAAAAGAATAATAAATAATTTTTTTATTATAATCACAACGTGGTTATTAATTTATGGTGATATTTCTTCACAAGTCATCATTGCATTCGATTCTACTTATCAGCTTTCGATTTTTAGAGTAACATCCCTAGTGTTTAAAAAGAAAAATGGTTAACTGACGTAACCTTGTAACGACGTTCAGTTCTTTAGATCAGAATTAATTGTTTATTATGTTTAGAATGGTTTATTAATGAAAGCAAATCGTAAAATTACTCGTATCGGTCATTATTACAATAAATATGTAATCGTAATTGAAAAAAGGTAAGCAATTGTGCAGTTCTAACAAAACGAAAAAATATGTTATTTTATGCCCGCCGTTACAAGGTTACGTTGTTGAATATTTTATGAATTGTCAAATGTTACCTATTAAAATGACTCCACTTTAATAGCACTTATAAAACGTTCAAATTTTGAAACTTGACGAAAATGTAGGTAGATTACACGTTTTTTGACAGACAGACAGATTAAAATGCGTTTGACAATTCAAAAGTGCCTGTACAAGGTTTAATTGAAATAAATGCTTTGAGTTTGAGTTCAGCCGTTTTAGCGTGAAAGCTTAACAAACAAACATGCAAAATATCAAATATTTTCCCTTTAGACAAGTCCAGGTTTCCTCTCGATGTATTCACCGATGTCCTAGATAAACCTAGAAAGTACAGACGCCAGCACATCAAGCTACCCGAAACTGTCAAATTTTCCCAATCAACTTTGAACCTTATGCTTTAGCGATAAAGTTGAAAATCTATTAAAGAAATCTGACAGATTGTAGTAGCTTGATGTGCTGGCGTCTGTACATACACACGTAATTATGATAGTGCTCATGCCAAATTGGCCAGTGCATTTAGAAAACTAAAAGCTGAGCTAATTTCAAACAACAATAGCCCATTTGAGCGACAGTGAGAGTGAACACTGAATACTCTTTATTTTACCGATTGCAGTTAGAAAGTTAGACAATGAAGTCGATGCGCGCACGCGTCGCTCCAATAGACTAACTTTCATCTACCTACCTTGAGGAAGTGTCTAATGCAATGACTAGAAATACCAAAGAAAGTAATACACTAGGTTTTTTTTTTTCATTTAGACAAGCGGTGGGCTGACTTTCACCTACCTACTTTGATGAAATGTCTAATACAATTACTTATGGCTGATTCCTATAATATATCGACCGTTATTGGTTAAAATAAAATAAGACTCTTGTATCTTTATCAATAATGTATCAAATACCTCAGTTTTGCGTAGTAGATTCCCATATGAAAGTAGCTATTACGAATCTATTTATATGCCCAGTTTGGCAATAAATGCTACCATTGGTAAGCAAAACGATTCGCTTAACTCCAGCATAATCAGCCCATAATGTTCCCACTGCTGGGACACAAGCCTCCTCTCTGTGAGAGAGAGTGGGCCATAATCCACCACGCGGACCCAGTACGAGTTGGCGGGTGTGTGTTTTATTCTAGGACAGCTCTCATATATGGTTTCCTCACGATGTTTTTCTTCACTGTTTCTAGAGCAGTGATGATGAAATAATTTACACAAAATAAAGCTGTCTGGTTCGAACCTAAGACCTACAACTTGGAAGTCGCGGCCGTTACGGCTTGGCCACTTACCACTGCTTAATAAAATACGTTTTTGTTGGACATGGTTTTTAGACTACAATACTTTCAAGAGAGACTAAAAAGAGTACATTTAAACTAGTAACTTCTCAATTTCACTTTCGCTCTTATCAAAATTAGATCACTGAGCTGTGGTGAGAGAGCAGTGGTAATGAAATTACTTACACAATGTAAAGTGCGCTTGGGTTCAACTTCAAACTCCACGAGCAGGCCACGACTGCTCTAATGACACTCTCAAGTAAAAAAGCAACGCTTTCTGTTTCAATAGATCATCATAATCATCACCTGCCTAGCCTTTTCCCAACTATGTTGGGGTCGGCTTCCAGTCTAACCGGATGCAACTGAATATCAGTATTTTACATGGAGCGACTGCCTATCTAACCTCCACAACCCAGTTACTGGGTATTACGATACCCCTTGGTAAAACTGGTTGTCAGACTTTCGGGCTCCTGACTACCCGTAACGACTGTCAAAGATCCACGAATGACAGCCGGGGACCAACGTGCTTTCCGAGACACAGATAAAGAAAAAAAAATATCATTGCTCAGTGTATTTTGTCGTGTCATTCTAGACAGATACCTACCTATCTGTCTTCAATAAGATGCTGGCTTCAGATCCAGTTAGCTGAGATATTGATCTTTGTCTAATGGCTCTTTTATTGAGACATCATAAAATGGTGTATTAAACCAGTCAAGTTTGAAACACACTCACGTTACGCTGCGATATGTTACGTGGTCTGGTCTTGAAGTACCTGATACTTTTTAAAAATAGTTTTATATGCAAATGGAAATCAATACTATAATAATGCTGTAGAGTTTTTGTTTGTTTGAACGTGCTAACCTACAGAAAAACTGAAGCCTAATTCTCGTAATTTAAAACGTTAAAAATCTAGTCGCTCTTCGCAGTCTCATCTTGGCGACAACAAATGTCACTTGACAAACAAATGTCAAAAACTTGTCAAAATGCAGGTAAATTAGAGGTATTTTTGACAGATTGAGACTGAGATCAGGTGAACGCTATTAAAATTACGAGATATCTTTCTTTATCTTTTTTTTATTTTTTTTATTTTTTTTTTTATAACTTGGATTTTTATTTTGCTGTGTTTAGTTTAGATTGTGATCTTCCTGTACGAGTCGCAACAAATAATTTTTCTTTCTTTATTATTTAAAATAATCCCTGAAGCTGTTTAATCTATCCTGGCGGGTTCTTTGAGATACAAAGCCTCAAGGTTCGGTCTACCTAACGGGCCTTTTTAAGGTTTTCAGGAAGTTCGCTCATGTCACGGTGTAGAAAAGGTATTTATGTACCCGACCCGCTTGTAACCACATCAACAAAGTAAATACCTAAGTGTTTGAACCTCGATGCGGAAAACCGCCAGTACTGTCACGAGCCCACCTCACAGTGGTGGTGGTGTGGTACCTCACAGTTACGCAACGTTTATAAGCAAATCAAACATAATAAAAAAACTTTTTGCATTTTATAGCCCAATTCATGAGGAAGGCTATGTAACATCACGCTACGACCCAAGGCGCCGAGCAAAAGGAAAAATAGAAAGAACGCTAGGCGAACGAAGTAATCGTGCGGGCATGCGTGATCGAGGTCAACAGCGGACTCATAGAGCAAAAAAAAAAATGCCATGCGATGCGGTGAGTCGGGGTAGCAAGAAATTTGGTGAAGCGTGAAGGTCGCGGAAATAACGTGGATGCGGGTAGCTCAGGACTGATCATTGTGTCGATATTTTGGGGAGGCCTATGTGTCCTTCTTTGGCGTTGGCAGACCAATAGCTACGTGGATGACCTACAGAAGATCGCTGAGAAAACCTGGATGAGACTCACAAAGACCAGGGAAGCATGGCACGAAAGGGAGAAGACCTATACTCAGCAATGAGTGGAACAAGGCTGCCGGTGATGCTGCTGTGAACCTATTTCGAGTGAGATGATGGTCATGATCCAGTCAAAATCCAAAACGCTTCACAACAAAACCGTCCAGTGACGTATTCCAATAATTTTTTGCTTCATAAGTCAATATTGAAACCACACAGACGCATACGTCTGTTCTTATAATACACCTGCGGAAGCCTTACGACTCGTCTTTACGACCGCTAGTTAAAATGGCGATAACATTAACATCATAAAGAACTTATGTTAGAACGGGATCATACCTAATCTTAGCAGGGGAGATGAATATGTCATTTAATAACTTTATTTTACTGTTACTGTTAGCCTACATAATTCCATTCCTGGAAAAAGGACTCTCCCAACGATTTCCAGCTCTTTCGATTCAGGGCTAAAGTGGACCACTGGTCGGTTGTTTTCCAATTCCGCCATCTTCTACGGGGTCTGCCGCGACCAACCCTGGCTGTGTGCATCCTCATTGGGCATACGGTAGACGTGGCCAGCCCAGACCCACTCCAGGAGTTTTGGAGCGCTGTGTGGTTTTGCGAATATGGTCTGTCAATTTCACGCCTAGAATACTGCGCTCCACTGCACGTTGGCAAACCATGAGTTGTACCATACCAACCATAGTTGTTTGGCTAATTTTATTCTAATGTGGTTGGTCAATTAGCTAGTCAGTAGGTTAGGAGCGGGTCTGACTGTCCTATAAGCGCTGAACGCTAGACCTATTAGATGAAATACTCATTTATGGCCAGAATACACGGAATCCCGGATACACAAAAACATAAAACATTTTAAACTAATTGGAATGTCACATTGGTAGGTACCTACATAAATAGTTCAGTACATAAACGTGTATAGTTTGTGTAAACGGTTTACACAAACTATAAATGTTCTGCAAATTACTACATTTATATTGAAAGCCAAATCAGGTTTTAATTAGGCAATGATTAACGGCTCCTGCAAACAGGCGCGACGCGCGACGCGAATCGCGCGCGACACAAAGGCACCGCTCGTCGCGCGACTTGCGGTGCCTTTGTGTCGCGTGTCGCGTCGCGCCTGTGTGTACGAGCCTTAAAGCTAAACAGTCGCTGATTTCTCCTGAACCCTGCGATACAGAGTTACTAATTAGACTGCGGTAATTGCTCATTTGGTGCACTAATTTAAACGCTATAGGAACCCTGGTAAATGGATTGTTTATAAACCACAATGACATACTAAACCAATCATATTTTTTATTATATCGCGTGTCGCGCCTGTTTGTAGGAACCTTAATACGATACCCCTTGGTAAGACTGATTGTCAGACTTTCGGGCTACTGACGACCCCTAATGGCTGTCAAAAGAAAAAGCGTATGAAACCGGAATAAGAAAGTTTATAGTGGATAAGACAGAGATTAACACAGAAGACGAACAAGCAGGGGATCGAGGAGGGATCCTTCAGAATGCTGAAGTGTAAAAATATCAACTAACTTTTGGAGGCCGCTGCATCACTGAATGAGGTACAGATGCCAGCACATCAAGCTACCCGAAACTGTCAAATTTTCCCAATCAATTTTGAACCTTATGCTTTAGCGATAAAGTTGAAAATCTATTAAAGAAATTTGACAGATTGTAGTAGCTTGATGTGCTGGCGTCGGTACCACCACACCACTGCTCTCATAAAAATATTCATCATCTTCACCAGCCTATAGCAGACCACTGCTGGTCATAGGCCTCTCCTATCGCACTCCATTCACCTCGATTTTCGCCAACTCTCATTCAGCTGCTACCAGCCATCCTGCGAAGGTCGTCGCTCTATCTAGCCCGAGGACGTAGCCTTAAAAAAACACCTCAAAAATATTCAAAACACCAACTTTTATGAAATTTAACGTCCATTTTTCTACAGCGTTTTCAGGTTTACAACGGTGGCTGTTACGGGCAGCCTACACAGAGTCGATAGTCCGTAAATTTAGTTTTATTACCGCTATCTGCAAGCCAACCATTAAATATTTAGGATGTTCCGTACACAGTAACATAGCTGAAAGGCCCAGGTTTTGGAAAACCAGTATTAAAATTGCGTCTGAAAGCAGAATATCAAACAACAAAAAAACCGTGTGGCACTCCGGGAGTGCCGACAGAAGTGAAAACTTGAACAATTACGTGTGTATTTTGTGAATCGTCTTATAAACAAAACACGCGCGGTACCGGCTACGGCCATCCGTCTTACGAATTTTCGATCAGGTCACGTGTCCTGACGCGAGTTTAACATTTGTTACCCATTACAAAAAAAGTGTACAACGCCGCTAAAGAAGTTTTCACTTCAAAAATTTAGTTCCCTTATTGCGGAACATACTATCAATCTCAATCTGAATAATTTTGAAAGATATCACTAATCCATTGCATCATATGTTCGAAAAATGTGTCTGCTCAACAAGGTAAACAAAGCAATGAATGTTGTTGAATTGTCAAAATGAAACCCATTGCTACTGATAGTGTGTTACGCAATTACCCCGCAGGTAGAATCTTATGGTATTTTTTTTACGTTTTTAACGTGCTCTTGACAAATTTATTCTAAACTAGCTTCTGCCCGCTACCTCGTTCACGAGGAAGTCAAAGGACTTCAAAAAGGAAGTCAAAGGATATAAGAAAGCTTATATCTGTGTAAGGTACACAATGTACAGACGCCAGCACATCAAGCTTCCCGAAACTGTCAAATTTTACCAATCAACTTTGAACCTTATGCTTTAGCGATAAAGTTGAAAATCTATTAAAGAAATTTGACAGATTGTAGTAGCTTGATGTGCTTGCGTCTGTACTTACTGAAGTAACAGTTACATTTTTATAAAACTCTCTCGAAGCCATTTTTTCACCCGCGTAAGTGTCGATCCCGTGGAAATATCGGGATAAAAAGTATCCTATATGTGTCAATCCAGGAAATGGTCTATAAATATGCCAATTTTCATCCAAATCTTTTCAACGGTTTACGCGTGATTGAGTAACAAACATCCAAACATCTTCACAAACTCTCACATTTACAATATTAGTTTTCCATAAAGTTTAATATTAGAATATTGTTACCTACATTAGATAAATAAATTTATTTCTAACACACTTAACCTATTTTGTAACAACAAAATGGGGAATACTTTACGCAACTTTCGGAGACCCCATCGCCAGCCCACGCTATAAACTTCGTTTTTGCTTAACGTTATTCCTGACTCTTTTTCATTTTGCTCGGCTCCTAAGGAACCTGTATGATGTTAAATATCCTGTAGCCATTCTCAAAAATTGGGTTATTAAATTCAAAAAGAATTTTTCAAATCCGACTAGTAGTTTCAGAGATACGCGCGTTCAAACAAACAAATAAACTCTTCAGCCTTTTTATTAGTATACGAGATTTTGTATTTTAATTCGTGGATGGTAAAAAATGTTCTCTGGTCAGGATTTATTATAAAATATTCTTATATTTTATAATAAATCCTGACCACAAGACCGGAGGCGGGGTACTTATAAATTAAAATTAGTAACACCCATGCCAGAAAAGCATTAAAAATACCACTATTCAATGTCGCAAAAGGTCAGTGGTCTCAATTAGCGTCCATTCAAACGGCTGTGCAGCAATGCTATGAGTTTGGATGAAAGCTTACCTTAATTGCACATTCAGTTAAAAATTGTGCTATTTTACAAGAACTGTATAATAGCCTATTGTTCAGCCTCATTTACCACAGACTGGACTTAAAGTTTCGGTTTTCATTCCTGGAAGTACGTGATTTCAAGAGGTGTTCTTGGCTAGACGTGGTGATGCCCTAACAGTAGCCGAGAGACGATGGAAGGAGCTTTGGCAGACCAACAGCCAGGTGGGTGGACGATCTACAGAAGATCGCAGGGAAGACCTGGATGAGACTCGCACAGACCAGGGAAGCATGGCACAAAAGGGAGCCGCCATTACTCAACAGTGGGTGGAACAAGGGTGATGATGATGGTGACACGATTTCAAGACATAGGACGCCTGTGACGGCTGTGTCCCAGCAGTGGTTACTTTATAGGTCTGTTATGGTATTCTACACTGAAAGAAATAAGCAGTAAATAAAAATGAAAAAACAATGATCTGAACTGCTTTACATAGTTCCATGAGCCTAACGTTCAAAACAGTATTTTTTACTGATCCGAAAACAGTTAATACTTGAGGAAAAATGTTATCGTCATGACAGTAAACTTTAACGTTTTAAGTAGCTAAAAGGTCACAAAATTAACTGTTTTATTCATTTGGTGATATCGTTCAAACAATTGAAAACTTACATTACAGTAATGTAAATTCCTTTATTTTTGTTGTTTTTTTCAGTAAATAGTATTTTCAATCATTCAAAGTTACTCTTTCATCTTTTACTGTTTTACAAACATTTCTTCATACTGTATAAAGTCAGTAAGTCTTAATGAAATCGCTTTAAGGCGAAAGCGCCAGGGTAGCCCGCGAAATTCAATTTTTGAAGTGAAAACTTCTTTAGCGGCGCTGTGTACTTTTTTTGGAATGGGTAAAAACTTCTAAACTCGCGTCAGGTCACGTGACCCTGATCGAAAATTCGTAAGACGTAAAACGTAAGACGCGCGTTGTTGAGGACAGCGCCATCTATGCACATCGGGAAGAACTACGAGGGCCTCGCGTACTAACTACGTAGTTCATCCAACAACGACGAGATGGCGCTGAACCACGGATCTGTTAACAAAAAAGCATATCTACGAAAATAACAAAGAGAGTTGAGGTCATTTGCTTTTTTCAATTCAATCTGTGAAGGAAACATCGTGAGGAAACCTGTGGAGTAATAAAATTGCGTACGGTAACACATTATCAACTAGCAATGGCTGACATTTTTACAGTTCAACAACATTCATTGTGTTGAGTTACATTGTTGTAGATTATCCAGGGATCATTCTCTTGTCTGTTTTACAATAAACTGCAATCATCAGTCTAATTGACATTTTTGGAGATTATAACTATTCTCCTTTAGCTCTTTGTTAGATTATAGGTAGTGGTTATCACCACTGTGTAATTATTATTATTCAACAAAATATGTTAAAGTAAAATTTTTTGGAGATGGGAAAAAACCATTGAACTCGCGCCACTGTTACCGTAAGCGACACCGCGCGTGTTTTGATTGAAAAATGAAAAACGACGAGACGATACGATACGACGAAACGATTGAAAAATGTGTGATGTGTTCGGCTGTCCTCGGGATGTACTCGGGTTTAATGTATATCCGTCCGTCAGACGTCAGTGAGTGATGGCAAAGTATTCTGTATGTGTTTTGTTTTCACTTCTATCAGCACTCCTGGAGTGACACTGTTTTTTTTTTAGGTTTTTTGGAATTTGCTGGTCAGTATTAAGTTGTATGTTGATTAATATATGAATCGCGGCCGTAAGAAATATGTGTTTAAAGAATTATAATCATTAAAGTCATCAACACAACTCTCTAAGAACACGTAAGTCTCAAGAATAACTGTTTCATGAAATCATCATTCTTTAATGATTATAATGCTATGATTGATTTTATGATTATAATTCTGTAAACACATATTTTTTACGGCCGCGATTCATATATTAATCAACGTACAACTTAATGCTGACCAGCAAATTGCAAAAAACGTAAGAAAATTTGAATTTCGCGGGCTACCTTAGCGCTTCCCCCTTAATGTGGTGTAGTAAGATTTTTTTTACGTGGTTTTAAGCCATTTAAGCCAATAAAAATTCACTGTTGAATATGAGCCAGCCGACGCTAACTGTATTTTCTTTGCCAAATTACCACAACAAAACGTACAAAAACAGATTCATTGAACGGCAACACGCTAAGGGATTTCGAAGAAACGCCTGCAAAATCAAACGGTCACATAGCCGAGGGTTTTAGAGACAAATACATAGGCAATGTCAACACAGAACGGACCAATTGCACGAGGAATGGGAAGGAAAAGATTGAACGAAGAATTTAAGGTCGTACTGAATGACATTATTCGGAATCCACTTTGACACAAGCTTGACGCTAACGATAAAAAGTAATTGCGATGGTCTTAAATAAGAAAATGTGTTTTTACTACAATGTAAACTTGCTCCTATCACGACAAGAGAAATTATTAACGGCCAGCGAAAAACTCAACTAGAAAGCTTCTTTTATGCAAACTTAATAATTGTTCTCATGAATTTTTAATTTAACAAAAAATAATTATTGCAGCTGTTCAGGTGTCTTTGCAGATAGGTTTGACCTATAAGAATAATATATATGTCGCATCCGGTCATGTATTTGACTATTCGGAACGCTAGCGCCACCCGGCGGCGCTTGACAGAGTCTAGCCTGAGTTCGTGGGGGTTAGAAAACAGCTCGACAGAACGATGTGGAGCTCACTTTTTGGACTTGGACTTGGACATTGGACATCGTACGGACAACATGACGGTTTTTCTATTGCGCCATAACCAACACTACCCACATAGTACGCCCACAATAGTTAAATATGGCTGATAATAACGAGACACACTATACCTTCTCCGTCATATTATATTAGCCGTAAGTTGATTTTTCAATTTATTGGGTGTGTGCAAACTACTATTCTATTGGGGTCATCCTGTAAAGATAGTGTGTGCAAGTTTAATAATAATAAAAGTTATTAAACAAATCAAGTATCTTGACTTAGCGCACAGGTTGTCGACAAGGTTTCTTTCTATAGAGCCCTGACCACAGCATTCTGGACCCTATTCCTCATTAAATGTGCTTCTTTGTTTTTTATAAAAAAAATTGAATTAATATGTATATAAACATAATAAAGGAAAGTTATAATATGTAGCACTTATTTTATTTTATTTTTTTGTAAGAATTTACATTATATAAAATTTATTGTAGAGGAGCTATAATATTTTGTTTTGTGTTGCAGTGTACTTATGCATGTTTGATACTTTTAATATTATTATAACAACACATGTTTTCAACAAACTTTTTTTTTATTTGATTCATAAACAAAATCATGCAATAAATCTGTACTTACGTTCGCTTAATAAATACAAATCCAACACAATTGTTATCAAGAATTTGACAAGAAAGACACTTTCCAATCAAAAGTCACACAGGGCGGTTCAAAATTTGTTTTCATGCAAATTGTTCACAATAATTTTGCTTCCCGTTAAAACACATTAGCATAACACAAAGAAGCCCGGAACTCATAACTTCCTCAAAACATAATTAATGTAACTCCGCTTTCATCACAAAACTCGCGATAAACTTGCGTTTACGCTACTCAAACGTTCCGGATGGGCCAATTCCTGGCCGTCCGTTCGACAAACAAGCGACCTTAATTACGCGGGCCGTTGTAATCAATCAGCTGAGCCCGGTTTGTTGACAGTGGTCATATTTACCCCGCGCGCGGCCGACGGGTTAGATCTGATTTTACAAGCGATCGGTCAACTTCGTGCGTTTTCGGATTCGTTCGGGACTTGTTTGGTAGTTGGTACTGCCGGTCGATTCTGTAAAAATCTCACCGTGACAATTTAGAATGAAGTGAGTTTGTTTTTGCTAGGAATTGACACTATTGACAGCTCACTCCACGCTCACTTCACCTAAGTTTTCACGGTGAGATGGTTACAGAATCGCACTGCTGGTTATTACTATGGTGCGTGATTTAAATGAGATTTCGAATTACAAAATGTTGTTTTTGGGGTTAAATATGGACAGTTTGTTCAGTCGGGTTAATTAGTCATTATTAATTAATAGATAAATGCTGTTTTGGGCGTATAGTTATCTGTAAAGTTGCCCCGAATTTGTATTCCTTTGCATTTTTAGTATAAATTGTGAACTACCTAGTATTGAGGTTCTTAAAGATGTTGCTACTATAAAAAATCATCTATTACTACATTATAGTGAACGTTTTACAAGATCAATCAACCTGCCGATCTTTTTCCCAAGTAAGTTGGGGGCTTCCAGTCTTACCGGAGGCAGCTGAATACCAGTATTTTACATGACCCGACTGCCTATCCACAACCCAGTTACTGGGTAAATCCCCCTTGGTAAGACTGGTTGTTAGACTTTCGGACTTCGAACTACCCGTCACGAACCTGCAAAGGACAGCCGGGGCCAACGCCGGCCGGACCGGCACGGAGGAGTCTCGTTATGTAATGGTGAGCCGTGCGGCCGTTATTATTTTGGTCACGAGCCCCTCTTTTACTACACTATAGTGGGTATTTTACACGATCATATTGTGAGTATCGTAAAAGCTTATAAAAGTCTACCGTTAAGTGAGTGAACGCGATATCTATATGATAGTATTTTTATGAGACACGTAGATCATAAAACCCACTATGTAACAGAAAAATCGTAACGCTATCTAAATATTTTAATACATTGTAACAACTGAGTGCTTTGTTAGTCTAGTGGCAGCAAGTATTACTGCTGAGCGTGAGGTCCTGGGTTCGAACTCCAGCAGACCAATTCCCGTAATTAAAAGCATTCCACATCAAGACGCAATCTCATCTTAGTGATAATTAATCAAGAATGTAGGGAAATTAGAGGTATCTTTGACAGATTGAGACCGAGATTAACTGTGAACGTTCTGAAAATTACAGATGTTCTATGTCACGAAGTCCGTTTGGCTATGAATGTTGTCAAGCGTGCACATGCACATTGTGATCAACAGAGACTCGACAATGGGTGAAGTAAAACGGTACACATTCGCGGAAATAGCCTCATGCGACGGCAGCAAGGGGCAGCCGCTGTAGGTGCGCGCTTGTCGGGATACGTCACTACTACAATTAAAGTCGAACGGACTTCGTGAAATAGAATATCTGTACAGTGCGTGCCACGTAAGAAGAGACTTGACCCCACCAACCCCGCCTCTTTCCGCCGCCCCGATGACGCCCGGTGCGGGACGGGGACCGGTCGTCATCGGGGCGGCGGAAAGAGGCGGGGAGGCGGGGTCAAGTCTCTTCTTACGTGGCACGCACTGTACGAGAATTGCCCCTCAGGTCGGGCAAACTTGTTAGGTTTTCCCATCAGGAATTTCTCAGTAGCAGTCGGAATCTGGATTTGTTCCCGGTTAATGACAATAGGCTCGTCCCCTATTACATGGGACTTAAACAAAACTGGCGAAATGTGGGTGCTCTAGCTACACATCTGCTTAACCCTTTGGGGATTACAGGCGTGATGTTACATAGAATAACAACTGAATTCAAGTCTAGTGAACTTGCCCAATATCCGGAATGACGAAGTTTAATTTGAGCGCGCGACGAGCCCCTATCATGGCGGTACATTTAGCCCTAAGCTCCTAATAGCTGTTGTTTTGGATTAAGGGGCTTACGTGACCTAAAGCGCTGTCACTGTCAGACTGCATAGAAAACAAGGAGAGGCGCGATGACACAACGCTGGTAACTTATTGCAAAATATGAAGCAATTATTTAATTACAAAAATCTATTGTTTGGACTAAAAAATTACAACACTAGTGTTTTAGTATGTTGCTTGTAGAATAATCTGACAAAAAATTGGAATGAGTGTATGTATATTAGTATGGTTTTTATTGTAAAAAGAAAGTTTTTAGAGGTATCTTCAGGATTTTTTTCTATCGTATCAAATTAGTTGTATTATGTTTTCAATACACTATCTATCTAGCATATATCCTGCAGAATATCATATATTTTTCTGATTTTGTTTACTGTAGTCGAACATATATTTTTATTGTTTCTAAAACTTGCGTTTTTTTGAGTTTAGGTCCTGTAAGCTAAGCTAACTACGCGAGCCCAGTGCGGGTTGCCATGGGTTGGCGAATATCACGTCTTCAAAATTTTGGTTCTAGGACATGCCCGTTTCCTCACATTGTTTTTCTTCACCGCTTTAAGAGCAGAGATGATGGAATAATTTACACAAAGTAAAGCGCTTGTCTGGGTTGGAACCTGCGACCTGCAACTCGGCAAGTCGCGGCCGTTACCACTGAGCCACCACTGCTCGCAAGTCAAGCTCCGCCTGCTCTTATTTTGTTCACGCAATATAAGACTTATAACCATATCATTGAAACTGATTGATAAATTGGTTTTTAACAAGTTTGTAGGCAATATTGCTTGTAAAGATGATTAAAATAAGTATGATAAACTAGCTGTTACACGCCAGTTCGTCTGCGATCCAGGGTGACAAGTAGCCTATGTCCCTATGTCCAACTCTTGGTCCCAGGCTACCTGTCTGTCAAATTTCACAACGATCGGTTTAGTGGTTTAGCCGTTAAATGGTAACTGATAGACTGACAGACAGACGAGATATGGATGCTTCATAAGAATTTCAGCGTTCCCTATGAGAATCGCGCATCAATTTTGGCAACATCGCTTAGGATAATCAGCCCACATTCCCACTGCTGGTACACAGGCCTCCTCTCTGTGAGAGGGAGTGGGCCGTAATATACCACGTGGGCCCAGTGCGGGTTGGTAGAAGACATAATGACTTCGAATTTTTGTGACCCCGCTGCGCTGCAAACTCGCTTACTTTTACGAAAGTACGTTCAATACAAATTACGATTGGTAAGATAATAAGAACCGGAGATTAGTAATCTATTTTTAAACTAACTCTATTAACAAGATTAGTAAAACATTAGTAAAAAAATAGATAACACGTGTAACCGTGATACAATTTCAAAGGCAACTCGATACAAAGCAATGACCGACAGATTAAATATGTACAGACGCCAGCACATCAAGCTTCTACAATCTGTCAAATTTCTTTAATAGATTTTCAACTTTATCGCTAACGTATAAGGTTCAAATTTGATTGGAAAAATTTGACAGTTTCCGGTAGCTTGATGTGCTGGCGTCTGTACAAAAAACATACATTGACCTACGCTACGATACTGGAAGTGGTTCTGTGTTTAATGACGCTCTAAATATAGAAAGAACAAAAAGTATTTTTATAGCTGTAAGTATAAAAGCCATGTGTTTTTTGGTTGAAAATAGCTTATCAAAGGGCAGAACAATTTTTCTTCGTTCGTATCGTCACATACTATGCATAATATAATAACATATAAGTAATAAAATAGTAATGAAGAATTTCTGTCCGTTTGTCTGTATGTATGTTCCGGAGTGGCGCAAAAACGGCTGAATGGATTTGGATGAAATTTGGCACACAGGTTAATAACCACGATTAACACAAAGGGTACTTTTAATCCCGATAGTAGGTACCTTCCTGTGGGATATTTTCCAAAATCGCAACAAAAGCTAGTAAACAAATAAAATAACGCATGTCATGTGAAAAACAAAACTACTATTAAAAGTATCGCACCCTAAAGTAATCAGTTTATTTGAGATTGAACAAGGGAAACCCTAAACCCTCCCTACACTGTGATGCATTTATGATCGTAACTACATAATTATGATAACACTGATCCCCTTTCCTCGATGTAATCTAAGAGGGGATCTCAGGTCAATTTATTTACGAACAAGTTGTGTTTCTTTCTGGCTCAGCTTAGCTACCGAGTAAAGGCTCGTGCAAACAGGCGCGACGCGCGACGCGAATCGCGCGCGATACAAAGGCACCGCTCGTTGCGCGACTTGCGGTGCCTTTGTGTCGCGCGCGATTTTATCGCGTGTCGCGCCTGTTTGAAGGAGCCTATATATTTTCAGGTTATAAACTCATCTCATCAATTTCAGTTTAATATGTACTTAGTTCTGCCGTGAAAACTTAACACAAAGCATAGGTATTCCATTCTGCAAAAAAATACAGGTTCCAATTATATTTGCTAACGAAACTCTGCAGACGTGATGGTCAACAATATCTAAACACGATAAAAAAATATTTGAAGTTTTTTTGGGGGTTAACGACCGCTGGTAGTGTTGTTATTTGAAGTATAAGTGGAGAAAATAAATCAGTTTTCTTTTGTTTTATTTAGATTATCACCCATCACGTCTCCGAAGTTTACATACGAAAAAACTAAATTTTTTTTAAGCTTATATTTTAAGTGAATACACTAGCTGTAGTCAAAAAACCATAAAAAATCATCAAATCTATACTAATATTATAAAGCTGAAGAGTTTGTTTGGTTGAACGAGCTAATCTCTGGAACTACTAGTCGGATTTGAAAAATTCTTTTTGCATTTGATAGCCCAATTCTTGAGGAAGGCTATAGGCTGTTTAACATCACGCTATGACCTTTAGGAGCCGAGCAAAAAGAAAAAAAGTCAGAAAGAACGCTAGCAAAAACGAAGTAATAGCGCGGGCAGGCGATGCGATGCGACGGGGTGGGTCGGAGTAACAAGAAATTTCACGCGGACGAAGTCGCGGGCAGAAGCTAGTAAATGATATTTCTATTTTATCATGTTTGGATATCGATACCCATCACGTCTGCGGAGTTCCGCTAGCTAATTTATTTTGACCCTGTATATCTAGTTTAGAACCGCTCAGTAAAGTCTTTATTTTTCTTATATTAAGGGGGAAGCGCTAAGGTAGCCCGCGAAATTCAAATTTTCTTACGTTTTTTGCAATTTGCTGGTCAGTATTAAGTTGTACGTTGATCAATATATGAATCGCGGCCGTAACAAATATGTGTTTACAGAATTATAATCATTAAAGTCATCAACACAACTCTCTAAGACCATGTAAGTCCAAAGAATGATGATTTCATGAAACAGTTATTCTTTTGTTGATGACCTTAATGATTATAATTCTGTAAACACATATTTTTTACGGCCGCGGTTCATATATTGATCAACGTACAACTTAATACTGACCAGCAAATTCCAAAAAACCTCAAAAAAATTGAATTTCGCGGGCTACCCTGGCGCTTTCGCCTTAATTAATTTTTTTCCGATACCTGCATTTCTTTAGCAAAAAGAAACACCAATTGCCGTACCAACTCATCGAAAAATCACAAAACACCACTTAATCACCCACATTATGAAGTTGTAAATTCAATAAAAACTTTTCAAATTACGAAATCAATCGAGTTCCTTCGACTTACTGACGTCACGGCAATTTTCTGTGACGACAGACCACACTGTCAGTTCCATAAGCTCTACATCTGTGTGTATAAGTTTTTAAGCTTTTTATTAGTTTCCTTTCCTATGAAACGAGATGGAAGTACGAAAAGTTTATTTCTAAGTACTAAGGAAGTTTGTAAAGTCTTTTGACAATTACTGTTGCTTTCCTGTTGGCGGTTTGTTGCCAATTAGTCATTAGCTTTTTCAGAAATGTTTTACCCGCGGCTTCATCCGCGTGGAGTTCGGAAATTATTCCACTGGAATGTACTACCGGAATAAAAAAGTATAATATCCTGTCATAATACAGGTCATAAACTATCTGTGTGGCAAGTTTCATCCAAATCCGTTCAGCCGTTTTTGCGTGATTGGGTAACAAAAGTAGGAGGAGTGGTGGACCAGTGGTAACTGCCGCGACTTACGAGTTTGTAAGTCGTGGGTTCGACGCCAAGCAGGCACTTTGTCTAAATCATTTCATCACCACTGCTCTCCAAACGGTGAAGTTAAACATCGTGAGGAAACCGGTATGTCCTAAAAACAAAAATTCCAAGATATACGTGACATCTATCAACCCGCACTGGGCCTGCGTGGTGGATTATAGCCCACGCCCTCTTGCAGAAATAGGAAACCTGTGTCAAAACTCAGGCTCAACATTTATTAAACATATAAATAAACCAATTAAAGGCACTTTTGAATTGTCAAGGGGTCGGTCAGTCAGAAAGATCAAGCTAGTTGCCCATTCCAAGCGTAGTAGGTACTTATGGAGAAGAACGGGCAAGAAACTCCACGGACCCTCTTTTAAGAGCGTTTACGCCGTACGGCATTTCATACAAACTTTCAAGCGCTTGTTTTTCGAAATGAACGAACCGATTTTAATGAAACTTCATACGCATAAGCAGGATACAAATGTCTAAAAAGTTACTTAAGAATATTTTCGAAATGTATTATTCAAAAATCTTAGTTCAAACAATAGATTTCTTGTGAATAGATAATTGCTTCATATTTTGTAATAAATTACCTGCGTTGTGTCATCGCGCATCTCTTTCTTTTCTATGCAGTCCGACAAAGACCGCGCATTTAGGTCATGTAGTCGCCTTATAGACTGATGCTAAATCAAAAAACCTTAACACAGGAAGCTCACAAATACAAAAGCCATTACGTCAACCGTTTCTTTTCTTTATACATCTGTGTAAAACTTTTTTTAAAGTGTTTTATTGGTTCTCCTTCCTGTTAACTCGGTTAGATCGTTTTTTATAGCGACGAGTAATAAAGGAGCAGCCTGTATATGAGGAAGTGTCCTTGTTTTAATTTTAATTCGAGAGCTCTTTATGATGGAGTTGGTTTTAATTACGTATTGGAGTGTTGTTATAATTAGATACGTATTGTACATGATGAGGGTCTTGTGGTTAAGTAATAATAACAGACGCATGGATCGATTGACCAGGTTAAGCTGCGCTTGCCGCGGTTGATCCACGGATGGGTGGCCATCTTTATATATCAAGACCCCTCTGTGCCTCGGAAAGCGCGGTAATCGGTTGGTTCCGGCTGACACTTTTAGACCTTTGGTAGTCGTGACTGGTCGTCAGTATCACGAAAGTCTGACAGCCAGTCTTACCAAGGGGTATCGTATTACCCAGTAACTGGGTTGTAGAGGTCAGATAGGCAGTCGCTCGGTGTAAATTCTGGTATTCAGCTGCATCCGGTTAGACTGGCTGTCAGACTTTCGTGATACTGACGACCAGTCACGACTACCAAAGGTCTAAAAGTGTCAGCCGGAACCAACCGATTACCGCGCTTTCCGAAAAAACCGGGAAAAAGCTAGGTAGATGATGATGTGGTACAAAGTTAAAGGGAGACAATATTTAATGAGTTAAATTTGTCTAACATTTATAAGTAGGTATAACTCAGGCCGAGACCTATGAAAGTTACTTTAGCTAAGCTAGTACCTACTGTCGCACAACTGTAAAACTACAAGTAGGTACCTCCAAGATAGAGACGGGAACATATTTAAGACAAAGCACGTGCTAAGTAACGTTTATAGATCTCGTTCGAAGGCATGAGGATAGGAAGACAGAAAGATTTAGCACTGACTGCGTACCGCGCTTTCACTTGCATAAAGGCTCCTTCAAACAGGCGCGACACGACACGCGACACAAAGGTACCGCAAGTCGCGCAACGAGCGGTGCTTTTGTGTCGCGCGCGATTATATCGCGTGTCGCGCCTGTTTGTAGGAGCCTTAAGTCTCGATCCCGCGAAAATACCGGAATAAAAAGTATCCTATGTCCTAATCCAGGTCATGGTTTAACCATGTGCCAAATTTCATTCAAATCACATCATCATCATCATTCATTTGGCGTGAAACCGTAACAAACAAAATATACAAACGTACAAAAAAAAATCTAGTCTTTTCTCTTTACAATTAAATGCAGAGACGGAGAGAAAGAAATAACAATTTGTAAGAAATATTTTAACACTGATTTGCCCTCCCGATTAGGGTAGCGGTTTTTTAATATAGATCGCGGGTTCAGCTCCAATCGTCATTTAATTGGATTTTGGTTGAGGAAAACCAGATATCAATGAAATGTTAACCGGGACCAAACCACAGAGCACGAGGATGCATCAACGGCCTCTGCTGGAAGCGGTATTGTCAACTCTTTCTTTACAAACCAAGCGTGTCACCATTTACTCGCATATACAGACGCCAGCACATCAAGCTACTACAATCTGTCAAATTTCTTTAATAGATTTTCAACTTTATCGCTAAAGCATAAGGTTCAAAGTTGATTGGGAAAATTTGACAGTTTCGGGTAGGTTGATGTGCTGGCGTCTGTACACAATCAGCTTATATTGTTCCCACAGCTGGGACACAGGCCTTGGGGACATTATAGTCAGACAATTTAAGCTAAACCTACACAGACGCTTTACTTTGTGTGAATAATTTCACCATCACTGCTCTCAAAACGGTGAAGGAAAAAACGCGAGAAAACCGGCATCTCCTAGAACCAAATATTCGAGGACATGTGACATCTACCAACCCGCACTGGGCCCGCGTGGTGGATTATGGCCCACTTCCTCTCACGAGAGGAGGCCTGTGTCCCAGCAGTGGGAATATTATAGGCTGATTATCACCATTTACTCACATTACGACTACGACACAAATGACGTATAGTAACTAACGCTTTAAATGGCGGTCCATGACAGTAAATCTACTCTCTAAGCACGAAATCCGTAGTTCCGGCTGAAGTTACAGGCGAATCCTATTCCGTATAACCTACGGACATAAGATTAGTTTGGGGCCAGACCTATGAATGACGTTTTGTCAGCTGTCGCTACTCCCGATGTGCTTTTGCCCGTTCGAAAAGGTTAATTAATCGGTTGTAAGGTGCATTGCGAAGTTTCTTACTATTTTCGGACGGGCCCGGGTGTCGTTGACGGACTTAGAGATTAGGACCCCAAAAGTAAGCACTTAACGCAGTTGCCACGGATTTTATTAGTAAGTAGGTACGGACCAAAATCATAATATAGGACAACGAAAGAAAACATTGAAAACGGAAAGGGATGTTATGAAAAACGTATTTACAACAAAAAAAGAAACATGACTAAAGTATCAATAAAGGGTTTCCCATGCGAGTGACGAATGTTACCCAATTACATGTAAATGCGTCGGTATGCGACATCCGACCTCCTTTATTTGACGTGTAACGTGCCACAATTTGACACTGTTTACGTGCATATCATAGCGCCATCGTTCACGCATTGTGGTTTGGGGTAAGTGGGAGGAGGTAGCGAGGAAATTTTCCCAATATTCTAGAATCTAGATAGTCTTAAGGATTTGTCAAAGTGGACATAGCCCGCATCATGTATGAATAACACTTCACTTTGACCTGACCGCAGAACGCATCCAGTGTGACAAATCCTTTAGTCATGAAGGGGCTCCTGGTTAAATTATAACAGCCTCACAGGTCGATCGAAGGTCGTGGTTAGATGACCAATACATATCGAGACCCTCCGTGCCTCCGAAAGCACATTAAGCCGTTGGGCGCGGCTGTAATCTTTGATAGTCGTTACAAGCCCGAAACTCTAACAACCAGTCTTACCAAGGGGTATCATATTGCTCAGTAACTGGGTTGTAAAATACTGATTTTTAAAATTCAGCTTCATCCGATTAGACGTCCGTTATCCGTTATTTATAATATGTATGTGTATATATTTATTTAGATTAGTATATTATACTTTATGTGTGTATTTATTGTATTATGTAAATGGTACACCACGGACTACCTACAGTATTTGTCTGTCCTTCCCCTTTTCAAATCCATCCTAAGGATGTCTTTAAAAGATCGCTCTTAGCGATAAGACCGCTCATTGTGTCACCCTTTGTACAGTTTCTATATTTATGTCTGTATATTTATATGGTGTACATAATAAAGAGTATTCTATTCTATTCTAGACTGGCAACCGAGCCCCACATAGTTGGGAAAAGGCTAGGCAGAAGATGACGCTATTTCTCGTACCTTGAACCACGACATCGCGTTTTCCCAATTTTTTTTTTGTCCACAACGTTTCCGTATATCACGGATCACATATCGGCACAGTCGGCTTATTTATGTGAAACCCCGCAATTTGTTTTCGCTTTGTATACATAGATGGTTAAACGTTTCAGTTGACGTTACGAAGTACCTATCCATATTATTTACATTATTTATTTTTTTTGGTTCTACTAGCTTGGCTGGATACTTATCTCATTCCACCTAGTTTTTGAGGTAGGTATATAGTCAGGGAAATTAATTGATTATCAAGTTGGCATACTACGTGCTTTTACATAATTTAATAACAAGGCACCGCTCGTTGCGCGACTTGCGGTGCCTTTGTGTCGCATGTCGTGTCGCGCCTGTTTGAAGGAACCTTAAGTCACCAAACAATCAAAATGAATTTTTGTATTTACGTATATTTAATAAAAAAATAATTTCTCTGACTTTTCACAACCGAATTTTGTTACACAGTTAAGGAATAACTTTGCTGAATAGATGAATTTGTTAAATCAGTATTTGATAATTTATCTGAGGACCTCAGAACTAGTGATTACATCATTAGATTAAACTATTTCGTAAACTTACTGAGAAATGTTTAGCCATGATTCCAGCCAAGATGTTTTTATTATTTACCTGAAACAAAAATAAATTCTAAATTAATATCAAAAGGAATTAAAAGTATACCATTCCTACTGTTAGTATGTTACGCAATTTTTTATCACCCTCCGCTGGTGCGGAGGGTGATAAACACAGGGGGGGAGGGGGAGGGGGTAATGACCACATTAGACACCATAATTATTTGTTTTACTAATAAGATAGTGCTCATATTGATTAATTAGTACAAGCAGCATCTCCAATATAACCCCCTTACAGCTTCTTACAAATCCGCAGGGAATTATTCCAGCTGTATCTGAACAAAACAGCTAATTAATAATCCTTAGGTTTAGACTACGTCTAAGCCAATTTGTACGAAGCTTCATAGTAATGACCACTTGGAAGTCTTGGAACTGTTTGGTTTGGTCTTGATAACGAGCTTATAGTTGCTTGCTGAGCAAATAGTTATCCGAACTAATATTAATCTGTCTAGCCTTTTCCCAACAAATTGGGGTCGGCTTCCAATCTAACCGGATGCAGCTGAATACCAGTACAATGCGTGCCACGAAAAATGAGACTTGACTTGACACACCACGTGGTTTGACATGCGCAGTACACGATTTTAGGTATCTTTAAATAGCGGTATGAGGTCTGAGTGCGGGACGGGACCGGACGTCATAGGGGCGGCGGAAAGAGCGGGGGAGGCGAGTCAAGTCTCATCTTTCGTGGCACGCATTGTAGTTTACATGAAGGGACTACCTATCTGAACTCCACAACCGATCTACTGGGTAACACGGTACCCCTTGGTAAGAAATCAAAGATCTACAGATGAGAGCCGAGACCAATGGCTTAACTTGCTTCCGAGTCTCGGAGGGTATATGTAATGGATGGTCAGTTGTCACACTTCCAGGATCCGACCGCGGCAAGCCCACCATAAGCGTGGCTGTTATCATTTTGCCAGGAGCCCGAGCTTAAAAGCGACTACAATTTTAGTTAATATTTGATATCGATACGTAAACGTAAGGGGATCAAAGTTACTTGTGGAAGGCAAGCCATCGTTGACGACGCAGCTCAAAAGAAGCGTGTTACAAACTCACATTACCAGTGAATAGCTAGAATGTTACGGCACTAATATTTCAATGGCGATCAGTACACGACGCCACTTACTATCGCTTTATTAAATACTAGAGACTTTCAGAGAGTTCACGAAAGGAATGAAAATTAGTCTGGGTTTCTGTCGCCGGATAAGCTGAAGTGGTCTATACAGGGTGTCCCTGGAAGTATGGATCAAACCGAATAGGAGCGTGGACAAGGTCATTTCCAAACTTTTTTACTCTGAGAAAGTTGGTGAATTTTTTTACGGTTTATAAGTTATGACCAAGTTTTGTTTTTTTTTCAATCACTTCGCCTAGTGCTCACAGAAAAAAATAATGAAAAAAGACTATCAGGGTTATCAATTTATTTTTTTTAGATGGCCCTAATAGTTTTTTTTTTATACTTAACCAAACATCGAGATTTCTTTATACATATGTAAGTTCAATATTATTAATACAAATAAACCTTCCGGAATCAATTCTCTAAATGATGGTAGGTACAAACCGCATCAAAATCCGTTGCGTAGTTTAGAAGAATAACATGGTCACGTTAAATTGTTAAGCAATCATTCACTGAAGTCCCACTAGTAACACATTCATCTGTATTTGGAATGTTTCAACTTTGTATCCTCTCACCACTTTTTCCGCGAAGCGAGAAAACTAAACTTTTATTTTGTGGTAAACGTTAAGTTAAAATCATAATATTTCTCCAGTAGATAAACTTCGGAAGAACAGTTAACAGTCTGTTGTTCTTTTAAAACCGCTTCCACGTTAACTATTACGAAAATATTTACTTTAGGAGTAAGTAGTTGCTGAGTTCCTACACTATCCTGAGTGGAGGCTGTAGGAATAATGAATAAATCTGTCGGTTGCTGTAACATGTGGTTGGTTCACACGATATGCAACAGAAACGTAAGCTGTTTATGTAATGTTGATAGCTTAGATGCACTAATAAGCTTTTTAGCTCTTATCGTCCACTGTATAGGAATAGTTTAACTTTTATATGTATTGGGTTAAATTAAATTTACGGACGAAACGAATACCTTTTTTTTTATTGTGGAGAAATGCTCATGCATTCTGCATTACCACGGGGAGATAGTGCAGTTATGTGGGACTCTAACCCACTAAAACTCCACGGTGTCCTCCTCTGCCGCTTACAGCAGGAACACGGGTACGCGTTAGCACTCATCCATGAACCCGCCGCGTCTGTCCGTTACCGGACCCTCAAATACTCCTGATGTCTGGGAAGTTTTGTTACTTAATTTAATTTAACACTGCAGTAAAGTGCTCGCAGTACAGATGGCCGATGGGGCCGGTTCTGGAGTGGCGACTTCGTACCGGAAGACATAGCGTTGGAAGGCCTTCAACCTTCCTTTCTCAGCCGGATGCGAGAAGAACAGAATCGGTCGAAGTGGTGATGCTTGGGGGAGGCATACGTCCAGCAGTGGACGTCTTTTGACTGAAAAGCTGAAATGATGACGATGATGTAGTTGAGTAACCACAATCAAGGAAGATAATAACTTCTTCACTAGCAGCGCCCCGCGGTTTCACCCGCATAAGTTTCGATCCCGTGGGAATATCGGGATAAAAACGATCCTATGTCCTTTCCCGGGACTCAAAATATCTCTATACCAAATTTCATCTAAATCGGTAGGTAACAGACCGACAGACAGATACACTTTTGCATTTATAATATTAGTATGGATAGTATTGCATTTAGTGAAAGTGCATGAAAACAAGAGCGGATACTAATTAAAATTACAGACCAAATTAAAGTTGTTCATTTTTATGAACACGAACTCCAGGAAGGAAAGATGAAACAAATTACCTAATACTTAATTAAGAAAACACCGTTTTACCATTTTAGTGGAAAATCGTAAAATGTAATCATTCGAAAGAGCGCAAATAAAAAGTTCGGTAGGTAAGGTAGAAATTTAATAACACTGAAGAAAAGAGGGTAGCCGAGAAAAATATCTCCCGGCAAAAATTAATTAAAAGAGATAGGCAGGAAGTGCGGGAATTAGAAAAAGAGGTCAGAAATGTATTAATAAAGATTTATTTTCGTTTTTTAAGAAAAAAAAATAATTTTATTCCCTTGCGGATATATTTTTAAATAAATTGATTCTTTTTACTCGGTATGATTTGAGTGTACTTTCGTTAGATCATTTAGATTAAATTAAGTAACATACCTTGTCTTAAAGCTACTAATCTGTAATCTGTCTACAGTATTTTTTGTCTCACGAAGCGACGCACGCTTTACTTGTGTCTACCAAGTGTGCAAACACGCTGTGAATGTGTGTGTAAGCGCAGGAGATCTCGGTACCGTCCGAGACAATAGCAAAGTCGAAGTGTGTGTGTGTACGTGCGTGTGTAGGTAGGTATGTTATTTGCTGACATTACTCGTCTTCACGTACACATTCATATCGTGCTTGCAAACTTGGTAGACACAAGTAAAGCGCGCGTCGCTTTGGGAGATAAAAATACTATACTTAAGTAATTGAGGAAATGTGGCTAGGAACAAGATTTTTAAGTAGTCTGTAGGTTTTCCGGGTGACGTTGTAAGCATAGGCATTACAGTTTATAGCTTCGATGTTAAAGTCCATTCAAACTTATGTTTCAAATTAACATTATTTCAAGTTAAACAAATATCAACTTTATTTTAATGGTAATTATGTTGATTTCAGAGTGACTAGCACTATTGAAAAAGTTATAATAATGTTTGAAGTAGTAGAGTAAACTGAACTTTATTGTGTAGGATCTAAAGTTACTTTTCCATTAACTCATATTTGTTTACACTTTTGGCAAATAAATCGCGAATGCATATTATCATAATTATATTTCTGAATAGTTGTTGCCCGCCGCTGCGTCTGCGTGTATTATTTTGTATTTAATCATATACAGGGTGGTAGGGCCATCGATGTGAAACCTGTTACCAAGGATTCAATACATATTTCTGAACCTGAAAGCCTAAAACTGAAAGTCAAAAAATTTCAACGCAGAGGGCTTTAAAATTTTTCGACGGTTATTTCAAAAAATGTCTAGAATCATGTGCTGAATTCGAGGTTTCAGTTAGCGTGTCGATGTCCCTGTCTTCCTTTGTTTTATATAGAAGGTTCTATACAAAACAAAGGAAATACTTTTTAACCAAAGTACAGATCATTGAAATAAGAAACATTTGACTGTCATTTTTACTGAAATATGGGCTGATTTTTCCAACACCAGATATTTTTTATTCGTGGAATAAAATTGACGTCTGACAGCTTTTGTATGGAAGAACTGTCAAAAAAATTCAAAATTATACCTCGGATAATATTATCTGGCGTTGGAAAAATCAGCCCTAAGAAGAAAAAAACACTCAGTACCTAGGTACTTACAAGAAAAAAAAATTAAAAGATGCGAAAAGCTCTAAAAAGGTCAACAAATAAATCTTTCAATAAAGTCTTAAAAATAATGTCAAACAACGTTATTTTCGCTGAAACGTCTGAAAGACTTCCTTTGACACAAAAGAATCTTTATGGATACAAAAGGTTTTGTTGCCTAGCACAAAAGTTAAGCCTCCGTCACCGTAAAATGACAGAATGCCCATAAAGCGACGCGATTGTCAATATAGCACTATATTATAATTAACAACGTTTTATCATTTATGAGGCACAATAAAGTTGAAAGGCAGAAGGTGCATTGCACATGTTATGATTTTTGATGTTCTGTCCCTTGTGAAACTAGGAGCAGTGATTTTAAATGATAGTTCGGTGGACCCTGGGCAATCAGCATCGTTAGTTTCGGTTTGGGAAACAAACAGATGCAATAACAAACATAAGATAATTATACAATTAGTTCAACACAATCCAGAAACAGTATCCACAGATACTATACAAGGAAATTATATGAAGTGTAACAAAAACCAGAAGTTCACACCGTTAAAGTTTACAGAATTTACAGTTAAATATTATATAACACTAGCAGCGCCCCGCGGTTTCACCCACATAAGTGTCTATCTCGTAGGAATATCGGGATAAAAACTATCCCATATCCTTCCCCGGGATGCAATCTATCTCTCTGCCAAATTTTATCAAAATCCGTTCGCGCGACGTGAAAAGGTAAGACAGACAGACAGAGTTACTTTCGAATTTATAATATTAGTATGGATTATTATTATTTAAATTTCGATGCCAAAATATTTCTTATATTTCCTGTAAGAGTGGTGGCCATCACGTAAGGCTGCAGTGACGGCTGTAAGAAAAACGCTTTTTAGGCTGTGAAGACTACGTGGGTCATTTTATTTATTTATTTTTATTTTTCTCTCTGTTCTGTTAGTTTTTGTCATGGTCTGGCAGTTTGAGAAATGTTTGTGGCCTACCCAAATGTCCTTTCTTTGGTGTTGTTCGTTGAATCGTTGAGCTCCTTAAGTTTTGAGTTGAGCTGCACGATTTCTGAGAAATGCGTGCACTGACTGAACAGGACCTGTGTGGTTTTTTCCTCAAAAGACAATCTCAGACATGGATCTACATGGACTTCACATGATCTGACCAAGATTATGTCTGGACTTTAAAAGAGACTGTGACCTCTGAGTTTGTTTCGGTCTTTCTTCTCAGACTATGTATTCAGATAGGAAATGCCGACCTCATCTAGTTCTTAAAATATGATTGAAGTGTAAAAGTGTTTGTGCAAACCTACTATCTGAAATAAAATCATTTATAATTTATTTATCATTTATGTAGGAAAACACATAAACAAGGTTTCAATGACGTCATCCGCCGGTAAATTGCGGACGCTATGTGGCGCCCACCGCTCTGTAAGGAAACCGTAGCTTAACAGCCATTCTTTTATAATTACCTTGTGCAAATGGGACTTTGTGCGAATGGGACTTTGTGCGAATGGGACATTGTGCAAATGGGACATTGTGCGAATGGAACATACTGCGCCAACAGGATTTTTTGCGAATGGGACATTCTGCGTCAGATCCATGCGAGGCTTTATGTTATGGCTGTTGATGACTGATCTACTTTGGAAATCATCACGACATCTAAAGACAGTAACCATAAGAAACCAGTTTTTTTCTCATTCAATCGAAAGGAAATTTCGTCGTAGGAATTTTTCAATAGCAGCCCGTTAATAGCAGCTTTTGGATTTGTGCCGCGTTGATGTCAATAGGCTTGGGCCCCAATTACATGGGGTTAAGCCCCATGTAAAATAACGGGCGAAATGTTGGTGCACTATAGGTACAGTTCTGCTCAACCCTTCGAGACAACAAGGCAATAAGGTTATGTTATTTTTTTTATATTGGCGTGGCTAGCTGGCATGTGGCAAATAATTGAATTTAATGTTTTGTGACTCGAAATATGAATTACTTTGCATACAAACTATTGTATAATCAAGATTTTGCGGATCAAGATTTTTTTTTGGCGGAGTTTGTTGCGCCACTTCTTCCCAGCGAGAGCACTAGGAAGTGTGAAGGGCGGGGCATTTTGGGGGACTGTCTGACTGTAATTTTAACGTTCGAAAAGTGCTGATTCTCAGCCTAATTTGAATAAATGACTTTTGATTTTGGCTTGATTTTTTTATGTCATTCGCTCCAGCAATCACCAATCCGTTTGATCCATTGCAGCAACCAAAAGCTCGTTCGAAGTTTATCATCGCAGCTTCGCGGTTTGTTCGGATTTGGTTTTCTGTGTCCCTTTACTTTGGGGTAGCAGCTTTTATATTAACATCAACGCTAGGTATAGTTAGAAGATTATATTTATTAATTAATTTTGGTAATTTCAATGAAAGGGAGCAACGATATTGCTGTAGACAGGTTTCTTGTTGACACATAATATGTGTTATCTAGATTTTACCCGGTTCTGTTTTATTCTTGTGGCTTGGCTCTCTTGTTTCTAAGTTTTAGCCTCCATCTTAATTTTATTTAGTTAAGGTATAGGATAGGAACACAAGTCATCGTCATCTGCTCAGCCTTTTCCCACCTATGTTGAGGTCGGCTTACGGTCTAACCGCATGCAGCCGAATACCAGTATTTTAGAGGGAGCAACTGCCTATGTGACGTCCACAAGGCACTGGTAACCTGTGGTGAGACTGGTTATCGGACTTTCGGGCTTCTGGCTACCCGTAACGTAACGACTGTCAAAGATTTTTTTTGCCTTTTAGCTCACCCTGGGCACTGGGTCAAATCTTTTTTTATATTCTAAACTAGCTACTGCCCTGGACTCCGTCCGCGTTTAATTTCTTTTAACATAAAACGATGATGACACTCAGTAATTAGCTTGATATTAAAAGAATTTTCGGAATCGGATCAGTAGTTCCGAAGACTACCCCCTTATCTACAAACTCACAAATTTTACCTCTTTATAAAATGTTGCAGTAGGTATCATGCCTAGCTATCATGGAATTTTTAGGAGTATACATAGGTATTATCGATCGATACCCATAAAAAATTCTCCATTCAACATAATATTTTTATAAGTAGGTCGGTTTATTAACAACCATAGTATCTGTTTCGTTTGATCATGGCAGATGTTCTTTTGAATATTATACGTATCGTTTACTTTACCGAGAATTTGGTTAAAAACATAATTCTATTCTTTTGTTACGGGATTCTGAGAAAATTATAATTATGGTGAGTTTTTTCAGTTAGAATTAAATCGACTTCAAAAAGAAATTAACTCAAAATTATGAAATAACTTTAATTTCGGAAGTCGGTGTCTTGGGATCTGTATTTTAATTATGGTTTTTGCCACCGACTTCCGAAATTAAAGTTATTTCATAATTTTGAGTTAATTTCTTTTTTAAGTCTATTAAATTTTTTTAATTCCTTTTTTACTTCCTTATTTTTAGTTTTAAGTAAAAACTGGAATATTGGTTGTAATAAGTGGGTAATAGTTTTGTTGTAAATATTGCACTAGAATTTGACCAAGGTTTTGAGATGTTTTCCCTTTAACACTACACCCGTAGCTCGTATCAATAAACCAGGTCCTCATACTTACACATATTAGTCCATATTTTGAAAATTACTGAATCGATTTTGATGAAACTTGCACGGTACTTACATTTACTTCAATCTAGGGAAAGTTGAGGTAAATGTAAGCCAATAAAAAAAATGGTCACGATCCGATTAATAGTTGCGGAGAAATGCATGGACAAACATACATAGGTAATAGGTACATATATACATCTATAAAATTTTGAAGCCCTAATAGATGTTCATATGTGAATATAACGCAGTTCTAATAATATTACATACATACGTGTTGAATAAATAACCTCCTTTTTTTTGAAGTCGGTTAAAACAGATGGGATATATTGATCTAGTTATTTCAGCAGATGTTATTACTCATTATTTTATTAATATAAGTAGTATGTATTCTTCATTTAAATCGATTGTACCAAAAATCAATTTATGTACAGGCGGCACTTCAAGCTACTACAATCTGTCAAATTTCTTTAATAGATTTTCAACTTTATCGCTATAGCATACGATTCAAAGTTCATTGGGAAAATTTGACGGTTTGAGGTAGCTTGATGTGCTGGCGTCTGTACATACGTATAGTACAACTACCCGACACGATTAAAACATAACATTTCACTACCCTCTTCAGAAATAACAACACAGTCCGCGATAAGGTCGGGGTCGTTCATAAATAAAGATAGAAAAGGGAAAAACAGATATATGCACATGAGGGTGAATACAAATCAGTTTGGGATTGTCCGACAACGCAAGCTTACGGTGACATATTATATATTGTGCTGTAACCCATGGACGAAAACACCAAAAAGTGGCATAAATTAATTTTTGAGTAATATTAACTAGGTACACACAGGCATCCTCTCGTTAAGAGGTGTGGTGTGCCGTAATCCACCACGCGGGCCCAGTGCAGGTTGGTAAATGTCACATGTCTTCTAAATTTTGGTTCTAAGACATGCCGGTTTCCTCACGTAGTTTTCCTTCACCGTGCTGAGAGCGTCTGAGGGAGTGGTGATCATAATCATAATCATAATCATAATCATAATCATTTTTTATTTGTCTAACATAGGTAGTAAATACAGTTCTTAAATTAAAATTCATAGGTCGCTATGTTATGCCAAGAGGCGTACAAATATGGTTGCATGCTAAATAAAAACAATCAACAATATGGAATCATTTCTACAGTCAATGCATAAATAAATAATCATAAATTAGAATTAGTCACAATATTCAATTAAAATTAGTTTCTCCAGTCAAATAAATAAATAAGTCTACATTAAATTATCATTTAGAAAATCATCAGTCGTATAATAACATTTTTCAATTAATAACAGTTTTAGTTTTTTTTTAAATTGTGTAACATTCAACATTTTTATAACATCTGGTAATTTATTGTAAATTCGCGGTGCCATACCTAAAACGCTCTTTCTCACTAAGGCAGTCTTACAGCGCTGATTGCTTAAAGAGTTTGCGTATTGGCTACGGATCGCAACATCTCGTAACGTTGACACTTTTTCGAATAACCTCATGTTTGTTTTGACGAAAACACTAATTTCAAAAATATATAATGAAGGTAAGGTAAGTATTTTCAGCGATTTAAAGAATGGTATACAGCTAATATCAGTTTTCAGACCACACATTGATCTTATGCATCTTTTTTGTGCCTTAAAAACAATATCTTTATCACTAGAATTGCCCCAGAAAATAATACCATATCGCAAAATTGAGGCCACTAAGCCGTGATATGCAACTAGTAGCGCATCCATATTTATTTTTCTAGCAATTTGGAAAAGAGCGTATGCTGATTTATTTATTTTCTTACTTAGGTCATCTATGTGGGCCTTCCAGTTAAGCTGGTTATCAAGGGATAAACCTAAGAATTTTGCTACTTTAACTTCTTCAATGTCACAGTTACTATGTCTGATATTTACTTTTGGTACTACAGTTCTTTGATGAAAGTGCATTATACTGGTTTTCTTTAAGTTTATAACTAAATTATTTTTATTAAGCCAATTAATTATGTCTGATAGTGTATTATTTATGTCATCTTGGTAAATATTGCGATCAATACATTTCACTATGACAGTACTGTCGTCTGCAAACATGACCATTTGATGTTGAGTCACCTTTGGCAGATCATTTATATAGATTAAGAAAAGAGGTGGCCCAAGAACGCTACCCTGTGGGACACCAAACTTAATTAATCTAGAATGAGATAAAAAACTCTTTTCAAATTTTGTTTTTTCACATATTCTTGCAATCTCTGTACATTGGATTCTGTTGGAGAGATAGGATTCGAGTAGTTTTAAAATGTTTCCTCTGATACCATAGCTATGCAGTTTGTCTAATAAGACGTCGTGCTTTACGTAATCGAAGGCTTTGGTCATATCTGTGTAGATAGCACAAATAGGAGCTTTTTGGTCTACTGCTAACATAATGCTACGTAAAAAATCAAAAATAGCCATGTTGATCGTGGTATTCTTTCTAAAGCCATTTTGTTCCTTGCATAATAAGTTAAATTTATTAAGATAGCAATACAGAGATTTATAAATAATTTTTTCGAAAATTTTCGAAAACACAGAAATTTTAGCTATTGGTCTATAATTCTTCATATCGGTTTTGTTACCTTTTTTATGAAGTGGTTTAATGATAACCTTCTTCAAGTCTTCAGGATAAACTCCGTCAACAATGCTAAGGTTCATAATATGCGCTAATACGGGTGCTATAAGTTCAGTTACAAGTTTTATTACCTTTGTTGACATAGCGTCAAATCCTACAGTACTTGTATTTTTAAGTGATCTTATAGCCGTAACAATGTCAGTTGTTAGAACAGGCTGCATAAACATGGATTGCCTAGTCAAATCGTCTAATTTATTGTCAAATTCCATATCAGTTTTTATATTATTCTCAATTTCATCTATAAAATAATTATTAAATGCATTTGCAATGTCAGTGGGTTTTGAAAGGGTCAGGTCACATTTATTAATGGTCATTATTTGTTCTTTAGGAGAATTATTTTTAGGTCTATTGACTATTTGCCATGTAGCTTTCGACTTATTCTGCGATGTTTTTATATAGTAATCATTTTGAGCTTTTTGAGTTAGTCTTATTATTTTCTTATATTGTAAAGAGTATTTTTTAAAATTAATTTTATTTTTTAATACAGGATTTAGTCTGTATGTCCACAGTAATTTTCTTTGTTTTTTACTACAGCTTTTTGTGTGATGAAATTATTTTCACAAAGTAAAGCGCCTGTCTAGGCTCGAACCAACGACTTACAATTCGTAAGTCGGGGCCGTTACCACTGAGCCACCACTGCTCTCAACTCTTCCCTGACGTACAGACGCCAGCACATCAAGCTACCCGAAACTGTCAAATTTTACCAATCAACTTTGAACCTTATGTTTCAGCGCTAAAGTTGAAAATCTATTAAAGAAATTTGACAGATTGTAGTAGCTTGATGTGCTGGCGTCTGTACCTTACTGAAAATTGGCAACATTTCACTTATTTACATTATTCAAGCAAGCCCATGCATGTTGTTTGATGGGAAGACCCCATGAATGCCACAGCATGAAAACGGAAAAAACTAGGCTTTATACTCGACTGCGGTACAGAAAATGGAGGGTTATGTTTTTCAGAAAAGCTTTTTCGAACCCTAGTCAGGCGCGGTACTTGTTTTTTTTTGTTGTTTTGGTTTGAATTTTAGGCTTGGTGACACGAATCTCTGAAATATTTATGAAGCTTGCGTCGAAGCGTGGAAATAGTTTCGAGTTGAAAATTTTGAGGTCCAAAAACATCCATCAGGATGGCAGGGTGGGAAATAGACGCACAAAAAGTAACCATGAATTCGGCACATGATTCTAGTTTTTTTTTTTATAACCGACTAATACTATAATAATAATAATAATCATTTTATTATCAGGCAACTAAGGCCCATAGAAAAAATACACAAAATAATCTTATACAATAATAAACTAATACATATTAAAAAACCTTAAAACTATGACTATACACGTAACGTTGTCGGCGTCGCTGCGTGGTGTCGCGTAACCGTCCTCGGAAACGACGATACACAACACCTTTCGGCCAAAAGTCCTATTTCAAATAGGTTTGTAGATGTTGGGTTAATGACTTAAAGTTGATGTTGTGGCGCGATTCCAACCTTTCGACCCCCAGAGTCCAGTTGGTCTTGGTTTGGTCGGCGCTACCGAGGCCGGCCTGAAAGAGATGGCGAAATGACCTGGACGCGTACCGCGAGGGCTGGTTCTAGGTGGCGCGGGAAAAGAGTTCCTGGAAGGACTTGGCCTTTGTACAGCAGAGGGACAGGGGCCATATTACAAAGTATTTATGCGATCATGATTCCATTCTGAAAAAGGGATGGAGCTATCGGTCATGTATAGCTACGTCTGTCTGTCTCCTATACTCGAATCATGATGGCATTAAACCGTCATAATACGGCACCAGTATAGGCTAAAAAACAACAAAAAAAAAACAGTGGCACTCCGGGAGTGCCGACAGAAGTGAAAACAAAACACAAACAAGATATTTTGCTATCACTCACTGACATATCGGACATACATTGAAACCGAGTACATCCCGAGGACAGCCGAACGCATCCGAAGCGGGTATTTTTTGAATCGTCTGATAAACAAAACACGTGCGGTATCGCTTACGGTAACAGTGGCAAGAGTTCAATGGTTTTTTCCCATCTCAAAAAATGCCCAATGCGCCTAAGAGGAAGTTTTCACTTCAAAAACAAAAAAAAAAATAAAGTTTCAAAGCAAAAACTAGTTCCCTCCCCTTATTATCTTGAAAATTATTATAATTTAAAGGTAAGGTAGCCAGCATATAGCAATAATTTCTCAAATCCGTATTTTTTTATGTCTCATTGCTGGGCTAATGGCACCCTTATTTCCTTTCAAGCATCTCTATTTTTAGTTATCTGTCCTTGAAAACATGATTAAAGGCGAGTCTTATCCAGGTGATAAGACTCGCACAGACCAGGGAAACATGGCACTAAAGGGAGGAGATCTTGTTCAGCTGTGGGTGGAAATGATGATGATGATGATGCTGATGATGCTGATGATGATCATGACACGGGGCATGTGTCACTCAGTCACTCTGTACTGTACAGAATTAACCTATTGTCGTTACTTGTACCATTACAAGCATCTCCATAATAACTTATAAACAAATTGGAACATACGATATTATTATGCTCGAACAAATAAACATCTGTTATTCAGTAGCAGGGTTTCCACAATAAAACACGAACTATGTTCAAACTCAGACTGTTATATTTTCGCAGAGCAACCGTCCTTTTATATACTTGACCGCCATATTCAAAATCAAACTGTCAGTTAATAATCCACTATGTTATGATTACAAAATTATTGTTATAAAAATCAAATAGACGACTTATTATGGGAAAATAAATACAAAGAATATTATTTAGATATAAATGAAAAGATTCGAAAGTAATTTAGGGATAATTAATCAACTACTACGTCATAACCGTCGAGTATCTATTTGGTAGTTGTTAACACTCGGCCATCCTGCATAGGCCGTGTCCCACGGCCTTCTTTGCTTTCTTCAGCGGCTTGCCCGAAGTCCTGAAACAGAAATAATGTACAGCAGTAACTTGTTATTTGTGAAATATAATTATTAATATGTTTGAATATATTAGTTAATGACCTTAGTTTATGTTCTTTCATTTTCCACTTCTTATGCCACAGCCTTAAGGTTTGTTTTTATTTGTCCAAATAATATATAAGTATAGTTTCTTTTATAGAATATAGGACAGATCTCGCATTTAGAAGTATCGCACAGCTATTACAAATGAAGTCTTCATCACATAGTTAAGATATGGACTTGGTCACAAAGCCGTCCTTATTATGGACTTGATCACAAAGCTGTCCCTGTTATGGACTTGATCACAAAGCTGTCCCTGTTATGGACTTGATCACAAAGCTGTCCCTGTTATGGACTTGATCACAAAGCCGTCCTTTATTGATCACAAAGCGGTCCTTATCATGAATTTGTACACACAGCCTAATCAAGTAATCACACAGCGCAATTGCCTATTGTCTCTATTATTATGGACTTGATCACATAGCCATCCCTTTTAATTATTCACTAGGTCACACAGCAGTCTTTACTAATAGATTTTAAACCACGTAGCTATAAGAATATACCGATGGACTTGATCACACAGCTGTCCTTACCTACATAGTATCATACTGTTATATATAAGTACGTGAATTTGTTGCCATAATTATTGTCACAGTGAAATTATGAAATAATTATTAGTGATACGTAAAATTCTAAGAAATAACAACACTGTATTGTTTTTTGGAAACTTTACTTACACTTTTGGTTCATTAAACATAAGATAAATACAAGATTCAAATAATGGAGGATCATACATCTGTAACGACCAGTATGTTATGTTAATTAACTTTCAAGAAGATCAATCAAGTCGTCTCTGTCTACTTCTCTGTCACTGCCTGAACTTTCGTCCTCAGATATAGTTGGTTTGTATGGTCGAAGAGTTTCTCCACGAACTACTGCGCTAAACTTTTTATAGCCTTTCATACCCTTTATACTAGAGATTGTATATCGGTCCAACGATTGTTCGGCCTTAGATATTTTGTAGGGACCTGTATATCGCCCAATAAGTTTTCTAGTAACCCCAGTGGTTGTATCTCTAGCTATACCACCTTTCCAAAGAACTAGTTGACCTACGGTGTACTTAATACATTTCCTATGTTTTTTGTCGAATCGCGTTTTCATGGAAGTCATATTTCTATCGATACGGAGCTTAGCAGTTTCCCTATTGGCCTGCAGTTGGTTCTGTTGAGTTTCAGAACTAGAGGGTGAGTCAGACGGGAAGGATGGATACCTAGAATTGGTATGACCGAACATAAGGTTAAATGGCGAAAAGCCAGTAGTAGCATTGGGTGTATTATTGATTCCCCATACTATATCATCTAGCTTATTATCCCATGTACATTCGCTTTCGCACATAGTGTTAAGGCCATTTAATAATGTACGATTTACTCGTTCGACCTGCCCATTGGAGCGAGGACTGGCTATAGCATTTAATATATGTTTGAATTGATTTTCCTCGGAAAATTCTTTGAAGTATCTACTCGTAAAAGCTTTTCCTCGGTCTGTTATTATTCTAACTGGATAGCCAAACTGCATAATAATTTCTTTTAATAATCGAATGGTTTCTATTGAACTACAATTTTTAGCTGGTCGGGCAAATACAAATTTAGTAAAAGCGTCTATAACCACTAAGATATAAGTGTTTCCTTTACGAGTTTTGGCAAAAGGACCTAAATGGTCAGCGTGCAACGTATGCATAGGTATGGCTGGCTTGTTAATTGGGTATAATTCACCTTCTAACCTACCATAATTGCCCTTATTAAACGCACATTGTAAACAAGAGTTTATATATTTTCGTATAAATCTAGTCATGCCTTCGAACCAAAATTGAGCTTTAATAGAATTTTCACATTTTTCAAAACCGGGATGGCCTATCTGATCATGTAGTTTTTGTAGTAAACCGTATTTAGCTAACTTAGGGATTACAAACCGCTCTCCAGCAATAGTTTTCCTATAGAGTATATTATCTTTTATTATATAATTTGCAGATAAATTAGAATCGGAGTTATCACGAAGTCTAGAAATAATGTTTTGTATATTATCATCTTGTATCTGTAGGGTTATTAACCAATCAGAATTTTCAATCATAAGTATTGCATTAGTCGCGGGATTCCTACTTAACGCATCTACGTGCCTCATGCGTTCCCCTGGCCTATATTCGATCTCAAGATCAAATTCTTGTATTGTGAGCCACCAACGAGCTATTCGTGGTATTAAATCTCGTTTAACAAGAGTTGTTCTTAATGCTGAGCAGTCTGTAATGACTTTAACTTTAATCCCCGTTAAATATATTCGGAATCGCTTAAGTGATTCAACGACAGCGAGCGTTTCAAGCTCGTAACTATGGTAGTGCTTTTCTTCATTACTTGTCACCCTACTAAAATAAGCAATTGGTTTTAAACTATTATCTGTTTGATATTGCATAAGGATCCCACCTAAGCCTATTTTGCTGGCATCTGTGTGCAATTCAGTCTTTGCATCAGAGTTGTAAATAGCTAAAACTGGCCTTACAATCAGACGCTGCTTGAGGCCTTGAAATGCATTTTCTTGATCGCAACCCCAATGCCACTTGACATCCTTTTTCGTGAGTTCTGTTAAGGGGCGAGCAATTTGGGCAAAATTTTGAATAAATTTTCTAAAATATGACGTCAATCCGATAAATTGCCTAATCTCATGTACATTCCGCGGCCTATTATATTCTGCGACACATTTTATTTTCGCTTGGCCCGGTTGTATTGTCCCAGCTGAAATCTCATGGCCTAAGTACGTAGCGGTACGTTTAAAAAAAGAACATTTACGTAAATTTAGTTTTAAATTTGCCTGGGTCAGTAATTGTAATACTTTTTCTAAAAGCACAAACCCTTCCTGAATTGATTCCGTAGGTATCATGACATCATCAAGGTACAGAGCAATATTTTGATCGACTCTACCTAGCGTCATTTGAATTAAGCGAGAGAATACTGCTGGAGCATTGGTCAGGCCAAAGGGCATTTTCAAAAACTCATACTGGCCTGATGGAGTAACGAATGCAGTCTTTGGTATTGAGTCTTCATGAAGGCCGACTTGATAGTACCCTTGAGCAAGGTCAAGGGTGGTGAAATAGAACTTGCCCGACAACTTACTAACCTCGTCTTCGATATGCGGTAAAGGATACCTATCTTTCACAGTATTAGCATTTAATGCCCTATAATCAACACAAAGCCTGTAATCGCCACCCTTCTTCTTAACCAGTACCACTGGACTAGCGTAATCAGACATTGACTCTCTAATGATACCTGCTTCCAATAAATCTTTAACTTTTCCATTAACAATTTCATTTTCTTTATGCGACAATCGATAAGGCTTGCAATAAACAGGCTGGTTATTCATTGTACGAATGTGCATCCTTATGAGATCAGTACAACCTAAATCTTTAGTACTTCTAGCAAATGAATGAGCATACTTATTTAGTAGCTCTAGTAATTGTTTGCTTTCACTATCAGTAAGGTGGCCCTTATCAATATCTGTTAAGCTAATTTGTATATTATCCGTGTCTGGACTATCTATGGCTAATACTCTGGACGCACTATTAAATGCTGGTATTGTTACCAACTCTGCTCTAGCTACCAACCTATGAGATTCCCAAACAACGTCAGTATGACCTAGGTTTACAACTTTTAAATAAGAATGGTTTGAATTAATAATAGCTGAAGGTATTAAATACGTTAGATTACCTAGCTGCATCCATACTGTGTGCGTTAAAAATGTGTGCTCTTTTCCAATATTTTGTCTGCAGTCGACATAAACTTCTATATACAATTGATTTTGCTTTGGTATTATAACATTATGCTTTGTATAAACTGGAAAATTTTCAATAAAGTCCGTTGCATGTAATTTTATGTCCGTAAATATATCCGGTATAATTTCACTTGGAACAAAACGTACAGAAGAAGCAGAAGTGACTAAACTAACATTCTTACTATTAATCATTGTTTGTCCAATTAATAGCTCAATATCCGATGCAATATAATTAACTATTTCGACTATTCCATCTAATTTTACATTATCTATCAAAACACTTAGGCAACACGAACCGAGTGAGTTTACACATGCTCCTCCAAAACCTTTCATGACAGTTGCACTAGGCTCCATTTTAATTTGCAAGTTTTCAGCTTGTGAGAGACAAAACATGTTGATTTTACTGCCAGTATCTATGTAAGCTCGGAGCTGCTGTCCATTTACCATCACAATTCTTTTGTAATTATCAACATAAATATCATAGGTGATATGTAGCACCTGACTAACCTTTTGTGGTTGCTGTCGCGAACTCCCGGCGCCAAACCAGCAATCCGCCGTCGTATGCCCGCTGCGCCGGCAGGTCTCGCAGTGCTGACGCTGTCTGCAGTCCCGCGCCTCGTGGCCCGGCCGCCGACACGTGTAGCATATCTTCGGCTGGAGCTGATGACCCGATGTTGAGGTTGGCACGGTGCTGCTCGCTCCTCTTCTCCACGTACTCGTTGATTTCCGCACAGTATATGTCTCCCCTCGTTTGAAATTTTCCAATGAAGATAGGTAGCCATAGTATAGTTGTTCAGGAGTTCCACAACTATATGCTTTGGCATTGGCTCTCAATTCAGAAGGTAGTCCACGTATTATGCAGGAAATAGCATCTTCACCGTTTATGTTGCATTTCTTCAGTAGGGATAATTTTTCGTGATAATACTTCGTCATCGTCTCTTTATCTTCCTTTGTCCTTGCCAGCATACGTTCCAATTTGTCCACATAGTCGGTCTATCGAGGAAAAGCGACCTGAAGCATTTCCTTCCAGCCATCCCATGTCATATTGTAGTTTTCAAGGTCGTCATACCATTCTCGAGCAGCACCACGCAACCGCAGTTGCATGATAAATGTTCGATCGGTGTTGTCCCAGCCATAGACATCGCCTAGTTGGTCTATTTTGTGGAGCCAACCAATAATGTTGCTGCTGTTGTCTTCGGGTCGAAATTTAGGAATAACTTCGGCATCACTGGGAGCAACATGTCGTTTTTTGCGCGACTTAGTCTTATGAAGGTCTTCAGAGAAAAAAAAATCACTATTTTCATCTTCCGAACTGGTTGACTCAGTGCACTCTCGATTGCGTTTCCCCAAACCATGAAAATATGGTCCTGACATTTTATCCCGATCCCACTTCTGAAATGTTATTCAGTAGCAGGGTTTCCACAATAAAACACGAACTATGTTCAAACTCAGACTGTTATATTTTCGCAGAGCAACCGTCCTTTTATATACTTGACCGCCATATTCAAAATCAAACTGTCAGTTAATAATCCACTATGTTATGATTACAAAATTATTGTTATAAAAATCAAATAGACGACTTATTATGGGAAAATAAATACAAAGAATATTATTTAGATATAAATGAAAAGATTCGAAAGTAATTTAGGGATAATTAATCAACTACTACGTCATAACCGTCGAGTATCTATTTGGTAGTTGTTAACACATCGGTTAATGAATAGCTTATCAAATATGCGTATCATCGCTAGTTGGAACGATACGCCGATGCGCCACTACGCCTTATAAGGAAGCGTAACATGTAGGACTAGCATTTGCCCGCGGCTCCGCCCACGTGGTTGTCGGAGAATATTCCAAGGGAACGTACTACTGGGACTACTGACGTTTTCATATAACTCTATTGGTTTACGCGGCGCACGCCAGTAAAGCTCCCAGTCGGCATGTTATTTCCGACATCTTCATCAATCATCGTCATTTTTCAGCCAATTTACACGAAACCTTAATGAATTATACACCTAAGCCTTCCTCATGAATTACTCCGTCATTTGGTGAACACCGTATAAAAATTGGTTCGGTAGTTTTGGGTTTATCGCGTTCATACAGAGAGCGTTCATACGGGGCGGGGTGACTTTGAGGTTTAATAATTAGGAACCCTCACGGGCGTCCCCAGAACACCCTACCAAAGTTTCATCACAATCTGACCAATGGTTTCGGAACGCATAGAGGACAAACATACAAACATTGATTTTTATTTATATAGATGTAGTGACGTAGTGATATTGACAAGTCTTGGAGTAAATATGAAGCCACACTATATTGATCGTGCGGAAAATAACATACAGTAAGTTATGTTAGTGGGAATTGAGCAGAGATTTGTAGTATATAGTGGTAGTTTGGTAGGAATCCTAGGAATCTTAGGGTCCACACAGACGGACTTCATTTGAACTGCATGCTAACTGCAAATTCGCAGTTTAGATGCAGTTGACATAACTTGGTTTCGAAGCAGTTAAAGTCAACTGTATCCAAACTGCTATGTTGCAGTCCGTCTGTAGGAAGCCTTAGTATTATATAATTCAGTCTTTTATCATAATTCTAGGATTTTCGAAAATATTGAATTTTTCCAATGATTAACTTGCTATTATAGTACAAATTTTGTGTAACAAATACACATACAACATACATAAAGGTGAATAATTCCACCAAATCAATACACAATTTTCATGACCCGTCAGTACATAAATCCTATTATTTATGTCCTTTCCCATCGTAATTTGTCATTCACGGATATCTTCTATCAGGTCCCATAGGGCCGGGGTAAGGATAGAAATGTCGCTTTTATTATATCAATTTGGTATCCCAAAATGGCCGCCTGAAACATGTTGAGAATTGTATGTATTAAAAAGTTGAAAGGGAATTTTAAGGGAATGAATGTGTTAAGTCATTTATTTAGATAGAAACTGAAGGGAGGGGCTCATGGCTAAATAATAACAGCCGCAAAGGTCGATCGAAGATTAAGCTACGGTTGCCGAGGCCTGTCCATGGATGGGTGACCATCCATTACATATCGAGACTCCACACTGCCTCGGAAAGCATGTTAAACCGTTGGTCCATCGATCTTTGACAGTCGTTACGGTTAGTCAGAAGCCCGAAAGTCTGACAACCAGTCTTACTAAGAGGCCGTCTCCACGAGCGAGAGAATCGCGGCGATATTGTCGTCGTACCACGTATTTCTATACCTACACTTTCTTAGAACGTGTCTCGGCGAAATTATCTCCGCGAAAATTTGATGGCACCGCGAGACTATCGCCGCGATTTTCTCGCTCGTGGAGGCAGCCCCTAAGAGATATTACCCAGTGATTAGGTTTTAGAGGTCAATAGGTCTATATCATCATTATCATCACCATTCCAGCCGAAAGACGTCCACTGCTGGACATACGCCTCCCCCAAGCACCTCCACTTCGACCGGTTCTGTGCTTCTCGCATCCAACTGGTTCCTACGGCCTTCACAAGGTCGTCGGACCACCTTGTGGGAGGCCTTCCAACGCTACGTCTTCCGGTACGCAGTCGCCACTCCATAACCTTACGGCTCCATCGGCCATCTGTTCTGCGAGCAAAGTGCCCTGCCCACTGCCACTTAAGTTTGGCAATTCTTTGGGTTATGTCTATACTGAAACGTGGTCGCTCACAATGGGCCTTATAAGAAGGTTAAAAGTCACCCAAAGGGGTAATAGAGAGGGCTATGTTTGGAGTTTCCCTGCGTGATCCAATCAGAAATGAGGAGGAGAAACAAGGAAACCGAAAGATCTATATAAAATACTGGAATTCAGCTGTATATACTGCGTCATGTTGAGAGGATGACTGGTCTTTACAAAGCAGATGTGTGTGGAAACGCTTACAGGTGATGTTCTTCAGAAAAGTAGGTACTACTCGCCACCGGCGTGCGTGATGACAAGAAGACCAATCGCCGTAATTAACCTTTTGACCAGCACACGTCAAAAAATCAAAAACGTGCCCTCGGCGTCAAAGTCTGTCATTTAGTCGAACCGTGGCGTGCTGGGCACATTTTGGTTTGTCATCTATACATGACTGTGCCGGTCAAAAGGTTACGAAAGTTTAAAATCTAGACGCAATCTCATCTCAGCGACAATAAATGTCAAAAACTTATCAAAAATGTAGGGAAATTAGAGGTATCGGACTGTGAAT